>VWZT01007834.1:110270-202222 GCA_013397055.1 Pachycephala philippinensis | reverse complement strand
GGCGGAGGGCGCAGGGCCGGAGCTGGGGCTCTGCCGGGGACGGCCACGGTGCTCTCCCTGCGGCTCCCCTTGGGCACCGCCGCGGGGTAGGGGGCGGAAAGGCCGTGGCACCCACCCGAGTTCAGGGTTCGCGCTCTGCGGCTTTGCGGTTTGTCAAAAAGCCCTTCTCCCAAAGCTGCCGCCACCTGGACGCGTAATTCGGAGTGAAAACATTCACCCGCCGGCTGCTCTCATCGGGAGGGAATCAAGCGTTGGTCCTCGCTCAGAAAAACTCAGTGTGAGGTGTGGATGGGGCGGGGGCTGGAGATAACGGGGCAGTCCCCATCCCTGGAGAGGTGCAGGGACAGACCGGACGCTCGCTGCCGTGGTCTAGCTAACACGGAGGTGTCGGGTCATAGGCTGCACTCGATGATCATCTCCGAGGTCTTTGCCGACCTACCTAATTTAATTCGGTGGTGCTGTAATTAGCCCCGGAGTTTGATAGCAGATTGCGCGGCTGCCTAAGAGGCTTATTTGAAATAATAACGCTAGTCAGGAGCGCAGAGCTCGCCCGCGGGCCGTGGGTGTGGGATAAACTGCTGAGGGATACGTGATAACAGCACTGATAGCTGTTATCTCCAGCTGTCCTAATATAATTGAATTTCCCCTCAAGAATTACATCGTGGCCATACAACAGCTGCAAACTGATTAGGTTTAGAGCTACTGACAAGGGCAAATCCTGTTTTCTGATCTTTATGCTCAAACTAGCTCTGCTTAAAATAAAAAAAAAAAAAGATGGCTAACTAAATTGTGGAACACAATAGGGAGAGGAGAAATGCCACAGAAAACCTAAGTGTGACAGGCAAAGGCATCATGGCATCTTCCTGAGGAGTGCACTTACATCATCTACTTTTTTCACTCTCAAACCCCAAAAAACTTAGCCTTCCCTTTTCCAGGGATGCTTAATTAGCTAATTGCCTTCTCCACAAGGCAAGGCACCAGGATTTTGTTTACTGCCCCATCCTTCTGAAATACCCTTCCATTCCTAGAAGATTTTGTATCACATGATCTCATAGATGACATCTATCAACTTTTACATGATTACAAAATAGCTGGACTTCACTAAAATTGTTGCCATCTTTCACAGGGGCTTTACAGTTGTGTTGCCTCATATCTGCATGAGACAAAACAATTAATAGATGAATCTCTGCCCTTCCTGGCTTGAATTAAAAATGAAGCTTGATCATGGTCAGATTTCTGTGGGGATAAGGTAGATCTTCGTTTAGTGTTTTTCTGGTGAAAACAGGAATAAACAATATAAAATTAATAGTTTTATCACCAATTCAGTCAAAGATAATAAATTGACCCAAAAGTTGTTACAAAAAACCAATACCTATGGTTTGTGAAAAGGATAAGTGAAAATATGTGTGCATTTAAACTGAAAAGTCTAAAATTATTCATTTTCTGTCACTTAGAGGAAATTCTTGATACTCACAATGGTGATTTGTTCAGACATTTCCAATGTGGGAAAGTGTTTGTCAAATTTGAAGCATGCAGAGTTTGTTTGGACTTGGAGGGAAAAAAAAATCAAAATTCTAGCCCAATGTTCTGAAATTGAAGTTGGCAGATACATCAGGACCTTCACAGCTGCGTTCTGTTGCTTTGTAGCCATGTTATAAAAAATTATTCCTGCCCTTTCTAACCCGAGTTAAAACTGAGCCTTGATTTTTCAGGCATATTGGAGTATTTGGCATGTGAATGAACACCTCTGACCTCAGGGAGCCTACTTTGAGCCAACAAGCTGCCTTCTCAGCTGTGGCCTCAAACACAAGTGCCTTCCACCAGAATTAAACACCTTTTGGGAAAAAACATGCCAAGTTATGCCGTCAGCACTTCTGACAGCCATCCTACTAACTCATCTGATCTCCTCCATTCCTGTTTTCAGAGACTGAAACAAAGGCAAAGGAGATTCCTGCTCCATTCATAATTACAGTAGTAAGCATACCTCTAGAGTACTTGCATTTTGAAAGTATTTTCTGCATATTGATTCATTTACTAATTACATTTAGTAATTAATAAAAAACTAATCCTTTCCCCTCCCCTCTATACCACCATTCTGCTCTTTAAAAGGAGAAAAAAAAATGATACATTTTGCCAAGTGAGTCAAAAATAAACGTGTTGTTCAAGTTTGCAATATGTTTTGGCTGCAGCAGTGTGTGAGAGCACATTTGGTTCCCAAGTCAGATGATGAAGGATGGGGCTTTCATAACACAGGACCCGTCTGTGCCACTTCACATCAACAGCTTCTTCCTCTCTTATTAAGTAGGAGGAATATGAATTGCCAGCAACCCAAATATGGCAGCCACCTGTTGGTTTTGGCATTGCCTCCTGAGAATTGATGAATCTGAGTGGTGTAGTGAAAAAAACACAATCTTCCCATTCATGAGAAACTTTGAGTGCTGACAGTGCCGTGGGTCATGCTGGGGGTTGTTTGTGTGTTCCCTCGTTGGGCGATGCCCGAGGGCAGCCAGCACTGGCACAGGGATTTGGGAATCTTGTCGTTCAGCCTTAACCCTGCTTCCTGCTGCCTCAGCTCTCCAGTGACTGCTTAGCACAGATGTTTTCCTTAGTGACCCATCTGTCCTTTTCCACCCAAGCTAAAAGTTGGATAATTTTTGAGTGAGAGGCTTCTATGGGTTTTTCAGTTACCTGGGGCCCTTCCAGTACCTGAAGGGAGCCTACAAGAAAGATGGAGAGGGATATTTTACAAGGACCTGTAGTGACAGGACAAGGGGGGATAGCTTCAAACTGAAAGAGAATAGCTTTAGCTTAGATATACACAAGAAATATTTCCCTGTGAGGGTGGGGAGGCCCTGGCATAGGGAAGCTGTGGCTGCTCCATCCCTGGAAGTGTCCAAGGCCAGGTTGGACAGGGCTTGGAGTAACTTTGGCTAGTGCAAGGTGTCCCTGCCCATGGCAGTGGGTACAAGAACGAGGTCCCCTCCAACCCAAACCATTCTATGATTCTATGATTTTACAGTTTGTAAAAGAATAGCCAATCCAACAGGAGCTTCATATTACCTGTATCATACCTGTCCAGGTCTATGACCTCCCATATCTCACAAAGCCTCACTACAGAAATAAAGAGGAATAGCCTGCTTTTTGATGGGGATCCTCAGACTTTCCCTCAGCCCCGTGTTTCTAAACAGGTCAGTCATCCAAAGCTGGCACTGAAAGGTGCCAAAGAGGCAACTCGGAAACATCCCTGTCACATAAACTTCTATTTTACAGAGAATTTGTCTATTTGGGGGATGAGGGCAAGAGTAATTACAGCATCTGAATGAGGAACTTAAGTTTCCTGTGTAGTATGGGACAAAAATAGGTTCTTCTAAAGTGTGATTCAGAGGAACTAATTTTAGGTCCCTAAAATAAGGCTGTCTAAATACTCCACGACATGTTTCAAGTTGGATGGGGAGGCGGGTTCAGTGTCACCTACAGCACATACGCTGAATATTGTTCTTTTTCTGCAATGCCTGCTTGGATCTGTGTGTTCTAATACAGGTGGAACATTCCTGTTGAGCAGAAATAAGAGCACCTTGTGAAGGGGTTAAAATGTTATTATGGGCATCTTTATAATTTGTAAATCTTTACTACACAGACAAGGCTGACCAAATATATGCAGCATTGTTATCCTTCACTTTACATTCCCAGTGGTTCTGTTAATGAGAGTTAAATTCATCCTCAGTTATATCCATGCACAAGATATTGTTTGGCATCTGCTCTTTTCCAACTGAACTTAATGTGTTACTGTGCTTACAATGGCCAGTCCTTGTACAAGAACAGAACCTCAATTCTTCTTGGTGAAATAAATTAATTTATAGCAAAAGTGGTTTTTCCTCTCCACTCCCTGGATTTGTTCTCTTTTGGTCCCTTATTGCTTAAGATTTGGAAAGCATAATTGTCCCAAATCCACAACAGAGATTCTGCCTGTGACAGGCCGTTTCCTCTACATGTCTGAAACTCCCAAAGATATCCTTGGAAACTATTGTGCCTGCGGGAAGAAAAAGCAATAGACTTGAGCCTCTTTGTAAGAGGTTCTTTCCAAATTACTCACAGCTATTTGAAATAAATAATAATTCCTTAGACATGACAGAAATGCAGCCAACTTTGGGGAAAGAGACATTAGGGTTTTTTTTCTATTCCTCTTGAGCCATTGAGATGGATTTTTCTGTCTAACTCTCTTGCCAAACAGAAACCAGCCCCAGAGGAGCATGTGATGACAGTGAACTCGCAAAGGTCATTCCTAGGGATTCTGCTGTTCTAGGAAATCAAGGAAACACAGTCCCTTGGCAGCCTGCAGTCACTCACACAGAAACTGCTCATTATGGACTTGGGTGTCTCATGCAGCTGCCCTGTGTTTGCCAGAGAGGATTGTGACACACCTTACCCCAAGTGCCTGGGTAGCTGATAACATTCATTGTTTTTAAGTGGCAAATGCATCTGTTTTGGCTTCATCTGCAGTTCTCTGGTTTGTCTATTCCTTGTCAAGATGAAAAATTGGCAATGTCTGTTTAAAAATTTAAAAAATAAAAGGTCTACTTTCCCAACCCAGGATAAATCAAATAACAACCAAAAATCTTTGCTCAGGTTTTCAGTCTTGTTTCAAGCAGCATTCAGCACAAATAATTGTGTTTATCATGGCCATAGCTCAAGTGGTTGTTCAGACTTTAATTCTGTGGGTGGATTGTGTGTTCAGTGTTTGGACATGTGGATCAGAAGTATTTAAATATTTATGAATTCTGGAGGAGAAGCAAGCTCACTTAAATATTCCCTTAAGCAACCAATCCTTTCTCTTCTGCTAAAGAATTATCTATCCTTTGCTCCTGGCTGCATGATTTTGTGCATGGAATCTGCATGGGAGACTTTTTGGCACATTTCTAAAGCAGCAGCTTCTCTCACGGGGTGTTAGGGAGACACCCAGCAGATTAAGAAACCTTTGGGAGGATCACATGGAACAAACTCGGAGCTCTCTGGTGTTCATTTGGTCTAACCTGGCATGTTGTTTATGTCTATGCCCTGGTAACGTGGGGATAATAAGTGTAATTATGTCAGGGGCATGATTATGGCAGTGCTGGGCCTGCTGACTAACACCAGGATTCAAGGAAATGTAAATTGGTTTATTATTGTCCCAGGTATCCCATTTAGTATAGTTCAAGGTGAAACAATGACTGTAAACTAACACTTCCTTACAACCTTGGAAGTATAACTGTCAGAAAGGCTGTTTAGGACACAAGGAATGTTCCAATTAAAGAGCACAGTAGGCCTGTAAATTCAGGGATATCCCAGGGAAAGGGAAAAGATGCTTTTGCCACATTTGTGTGTTGTTACTTCGAGGCCAAGCCCAGTGGAAAACTAAGCCTTGCTTAGTACAAAGGCAGCAGCTGCCCCTCTGCTGGGCAAAGCACTGAGAACTGGGTGAAAGAACTCAGGGAGTTTAGAAAATTCAAGTGAGAAACAGAATCTGCCTTGAACAAAAAGAGCAGGAAAAAGACAGCTTGTAATCTCCAGAGAGGTCTCTGCAGGACAATCCGGTGGGCGTTCACTGCGGCTGTGATACCACTATCTACAACCCCCATGTGTTTTCTTTTTCAGTAGCATTGCAAGGGATGGATACAGAACCTGATTCATGCTTTCTTGGCTTTGCCAAATGCCTGCTCAAATCTGGTAGCCATGCTCCGAATTAATCTGCTTACCCAAAGGCATGGCTAGAAAAATGCTTGTCCTTGGAGATTCCAACCCCCTTCGCTTGGGAAAGATAGAGCCATCAGCATCTGGAATGGTATTAGCACCAGGCTTGACAGGCTCTGAAATGAGAAGAAACTGGGCCAGAATCACTCTGGTTACCATCAGATATACCCAGCAAATTAGCATCTCTGAAAAGCAGGGAGTTTTGAGACGGGAAATTGGGAGCAGAGGGAATTTGGGGTGGTGTCAGGGGTGCCAGACTTGTTACCAAGTTCAGAGCACCCAACAGCTGGATGTGCACAGCCCCTCTGCATCACAGCAGCTGCGGCACACTGAGTGCAGCCATAGCTAGCCCTGCCCAGGGCACCTGACCCGATCCTGCACTGCACAGAGCAAGGGATGGCATCCAGTGGCTCTCCAGGGGCTTTTCAGGGAGCAGCTGGTACCATCAGTTACTTTGTAGAGTATCTCCTCCAGGCTGCCTCACTGTGATTTTTTTGTAGTTAGATATTCACTTAGGTAGTCTTATTTTCTCACTAGATTCCCAGGCTCCGTGCCTTTTTCTCCCTGCAGGCCCTGCAAACGTTTAGTTTTTCCAGGAGAGCTTTCAGTTTCTTTCAGACTGGCCTCAGTCTTTGTTGCGGAAATGTGCAAGAACATTTTCCTGTGACAAGACTAAAACTCAGAACTAAAGATTAAGAACTGGGCATGCATACAACCTTACTTCCCCCCTGCATACTCTCCATTTTCTTAGTTCACAGGCAGACATCCTGAGTCACAGGCTATTTCATTCTTTTTAATAGTGCTAAATGGGTTTTTCATCCCCTTGTTCATCTGCTTTTTAAGCTCATTATGTTCTGGCATCATATTCTGCAGCCGTAATTTCTGATTCATGCACAGTGTGAGAAGTTGTTCCCTTTTGATTGTCATTAACTTTTTATCTGAGAATTTTTTTAGTGCCCTGAGTTCTTCTGTGTGAAAAATAACAAGGCCTCTTTGCCATCTATGATTATATAGATCTGTGTGGTCTACAAAAATCATGCTGATTCTTCCTGTTTTATCAGAACCACTAAAGTTTTTGCTAGGTTGGGTGGGGAAGATGCCATCAAGGTAATATAAAAATGGATGAAAGTTTCGGTCTGACAGCATTCCTCCTTTCAAAGGCAAGAGAGCATCTTTCTTTACCCATGTGCTGATTTTCACCGAATTTGTCACAAGTTAATGTCTTTGAATCATACTTTTGAAAAAAGCTGGCCGCAGGTTCAAACTTGGAGAATGAAATCCACAAGTTATCCAATTCCAAGTAGTGAAGCAGTAATTGATTCAGTGAGACTTTCCCTGATGGCAGAGGCTGCACGAATACAGGTCAAGATTCTGAAATACTATTTTCTCTTTGTTGCTTTTGAGAAGAAATAAAGGTCTAATGCAATTAAGGAGAATGAATCAAATAGTTTCACAGAGCTGCAAAATGTAATGCTGTCAACCCACCTCCCTGAGAAACCACTCCTTTAGCAACCCACACTCTTTTGTGTGTTCTTAGATCTTTTGTAGAGCCCTGAATTCTCCCCAAATTTGACAGCATTGTTCTGGCAGCCGTGGGAAGGGTGATGCTTAAATTTCCTATGTTTCAATGGGAATAAAAAACTTACTGCCTTAAATGACCATGGATCCTCCTCCTCAGCATGTGGAGGAGAGGAAACATAACAGCAGAATCTCAATGTTTTCCTCAAATGTTAATGAGTTTCCTGTGAATGGATATTTCATAAATCAAATGTTGGATCAATCTGCTTTCCTATCAAAACAATTTAAATGTAGGCATTATAGTAGGTGGGTTTGTGTTTGGATTTAGTCATCAAGCCGAGACTGACTTGACCCTTCATGCCAGCAGAGGACTGACAGACTTAACTCCAAATTCCACCTGGTTCCTATGCTTTGGTACTGAATAGTTTAACTTTATCCATCACATTTTTGATTGAGATGGGTTTTTTTGTTTTTTATTTTGCCATAGGACACATCAGTTCATATGCTCATGTTTTAATTCCCAACACTTTGTGGTTTAAAAGAACTTCGCAGTGATGATGCAAGTTTCCAGGGCTGATTTCCTCATAGCAAGTATTTATATTTACCCAGTGGTTTAGTTCCTTATTCTGATTTCAGATTAAAATTTCATTACTACCAACTAGGAATGATTCAATTCAAGGTTACTTCTTTTTTTATATATAAATATACTTCTAAAGGCTTAATTTAGAGTGAAAAAAAATGAACTTTGTTTTCATGTGGTTTTATTGGTGGAGGTTTAGAGGTTTATTGCCTAACTTAAAAAATAAAAGCTCTTTTCAGAGAAACAGTTGACAGGTCTTCATGCCCTACGGAATCAGGATGTAACACAAAAATAAAACAAAAAATAACACAAAATCTACACAGTATAGTCTAGCCAGAGGAAAATAACAGGCTCACAATTTTGTATCTTGTCACTTGTGTTACCTTATGTAAGCAGTCCGGGATTTTGGAGCACGAGGGACAAATTTAGGTCCCATCCACACAAAGTTTGGCTGCACTCCTGAAATCTGATCTGTGTGGGCGTGACTCGTACCCTGCACAACATTCCCCTTGCTCAGGGGCTGCTGCATAGGTGGGGGGTTCCTCCCACACGGATCACGTCCCTGGATTTGGATCCTGGAGTATAAATGGATCAGGAGAGAAGCGTTGTAACCAGGTCACCTCCCTGTGCTATGGGCACATTGCGGATTCATCTATAAAGTCATTAATCACTCAACCACCATAATAAAGCTCTTGAAGAATCCCCCTTTGTGCCTGTCTTCCCCTTCAGGCTTCCAAATATAATCTGTAGTGCTAAAAAGAAGAAAGTTCCTGATAGCCAGGAAAGAGGAAAAACTGGGAGATTAAGCCCTACAAAAGGTTTCAGTATATTTAGATATTATGTAAATAAGGACTGCAAAAAAGACCTTGAAGAAGCTTGTATAGCTTTGAAGTAGAGGTAGCAATCCCATTAATTTTCATTGAGAAATGAAGAGTAAATGCAATTTAGGAGAAGAAAACATTATATGGGAATGAGGAAAAGGGGAAAGCTACTGAAAAAGGGAAGAAGTTTATAATTTCACTTGATGACGAAAACAAAAAGGAAGGGCAGCACATTATCTTAAAGGATAAGAAAATAAAATCTGATGTACATTACACTTCACAGAAAATAAGGAAAGAATGCTGGAAAGATCAAACTAAGCTTGCATGGCTTCCAGCCTTCTTCTCTGATATTCCACGCTCTCTAGGTAACAGCAATAACCTGGCAACAGAAGCAGTAACTTCTTTTATCTGGAGGCTTTGGGATCCTTTGGGAAACGTTCATCAAAATCATCTGGGGACTGTTTGGAAGTGAATAAGGTCTAGACTTTGGTTCAGATAAACAGAGCTGCACAGCTAAAGATACATCAAGAAGCTCTTATGGTAAAAGGTAGCAGTAGAGGGAAATGCAATCACAGCAGGTTTGAGGAGGAGCCAGGTTACCTAAGAACGGTGCAGAAAAATAGCAGTGTAGTTACAAGGTGAAGGATGAATCAAGACAGCAAGGTGGGAGGTTATGTGCCTTGTGGGGAATCCATGTGAATGCCAAAGGCAGTCATTTTGGGAGTGGGAAACATCAAGTGTGTGTGGTGGTGTGAGGTGACAGCCACACAAAGAGAGAGCAGGAGCAGTGGGTAATGAAAGAAACAAAGAAAGGTTTTAATGGTTTTCCAACTATTCTATGCCAGAGATGAACAAACAGCATAAATAATGAAGATACAACCTACAAACAAGAACCCAAAAGTTTAGTAACTAAGATTCTTTAATCAAATTGCTTTTTATTGATAGTGGCCAGAGTCAAGGGCACCAATAGGTCTCACCCTCCCAACGAGCCTCACCTGGGACCCACCCACACCCCCTCTGCTCTTTGGTGCAGGAGCTCTATTTAAGCTATGGGCTGAGCAGAGCTCTTGCCCTTAAATCATGGGTGTGCTCTGTCTTGGCTTTGTGTTGTAGCTGTGGTTCCAGCCCAGCCTCCTGCTCCTGGAGGGACTCTGCTGGCAGCCCTGGCTCTGCCTGCCCAGGTATTGTGGGACTGTTGTCACTGATGTGCTAAGGCTGCTCCTTGCAAAGCCATGTTTGTGTGGTTCCCTGGTGTTTGGCTGCAAGGGTGTTATTGTTGGGTTGTGGCGTTCTCCAGTAATAATAATTTTACTATGCCCTTTTTTATGCCATAGCTAAAACCCTGTGTTGTTGGAAAGTTTTACTGTGCTTGGAGTGAATCCTGGGAGTTTTTAAAGGCTTTATGCCAAGAGGCAGGGCAGAGGGCCTGGTGGTGAAATGTGTTATTGTTATTTTTACAACTGGCTGTAGCTTTGGGAAGTGCAGCCAATGGGTTCTCCTTTGGCCAATGCCACCACCCTGGAATAAACAGCTGGAAGTGGGAGGGAAATTCAGAACTCCATGCAGGCTGCCTGCATTTCTTGGTATTGTGTGCTAAAGCTCTCTTGCTAATTAGCGTGTTTGAGTAACCTTTGGTTTCTAATAGTGTTTGCTTAGGCAGCAAAATATTACATGTTTCACTGTATCATCTTCTGGAGTTCTCTGCTACTTCTCATGAAATAATGAGAAACTTCAACTTGTCTAAGGAAAGACTGGTAAGATGTTATGACAAATAAATAAAATATCGAAGATTGTAGTGATAATAAGTGTTGTTGCTAGTGCTGGAATCTGCAGGTAGCAAAGTGTCACCAGCACCAGGATGAGCTCTGCTTTCAAGGCTTGTGTGGCTTTCTAGTATAATAAACTGCTACTGTAAATCTATATTTTTTACTGGTTTTGCTCTTCACTGCTGCCAGATGGCAGCAAATTACAAAAGATTTTCTGTATTCTGCTCCTCTTTCTGTGGAATCCTCCTCTTTCAAAACAAAATGGTGCTGATTCCACATTAGAAAAATGCATGACCTCTGTGAAAGGCAAAGGTTTGATTTAATGTGTTATGTAGTTAAAGCAAATGATGAAGTTTTGTCCATTGTGTTTCTATTCCCTGTTATGCTAGAAGTTTTTTGTTTCTATGTGAATATTTGTGTTCTGTGCTGAATTGAATAGTCGTTTCTCTAGTCAGCTGGTGTGTCTTGGAAAAATAATTTCATTATTTTTCTAGGACTTTATTTTGAACCTCCCTCTAGTCTTAAGATCCAAACCTGTGAACAACTCAGGTTATGCTACATTACTGTAGAACACAAAGTTGCATGTGGATGGAAATTGCTTAATGGAGAGAGCAAATAAAATTATTTTGATTTTTATTGTGAAGTCACTGTTAACTTACCTTTATCTGTTGGTGAGTGAGAGCAGTCAGAGTTCATCTTCTAGGGTTGGATAAATGCTGTTTCTAATGTAGAATTCTGCTGAAAAATTGGGGTTTTTTACAAAAAAAAGCAAATATGGTGGGGGGAGAGTTAAACTTCAAGCAGACATAGAACACACCAGACAAAAACCTTCGTGGTGTGTTGTTGGAGACTCAACGTACTAAATAATCAGTTTTTGATTTGTTTTTGTATATGTAGCATATAGACAAAAGAAATTACATGATGACAGTTTTGGAAATGTTTGCCATAACAGATACCATTGACAGTTGGATGAATAGTTTGCATGTGATGAGCTTTCTTTCTCTGGGATCTCCTGCTCCAGCTGAGGAGTTTGGCATTTACCTCAGCACAGGGGAGATAAATAGGCTCTTAAAACTCTGGGTGAAGTTTTAAGTCATATGGAGATGCGAGAGAAGTTGGTAACTCAGCCTCATTCAGGGAGGGATGCCCGAGACAAATCTGGGGTTTTTTTTCCCCTGTGTTTTAGTTTTCAACTACCTAATTTTCCACCGTATCAGGGAAAACTACCCCAGTTCAGCAATGTATGGATCACACTTTGTTTTCAATGATTCCTGCGAATGCCTGGGAAAAGCTAATGCTGCTCACCTGTGCCCTGGATGCTTGAGGTGGGGACTCCAGGTGTATATGTGGCAGCACCAGACCCGGAGGAGGAGATGGTCCCTTTCGGACACTATTCTCTCAACATATTTCTAATCTGAAATACAAGTGGGAATGACACTTTGTGAGGACTGTAGGACCGCCCCTCAGGGACGCGGGGCCGCGTCCCTCACGGCGGGAGCGTTTTCCCGCTCTCGGGGTCGGGCGCTCTCCCCTCACAGCAGAAACGGTTTCCCGCCCTCGGGGTGGGGCATTCTCCCCTCACACGAGAAGCGATGATTTCCCTTACAGAAAGAGCTGTGTTTCCCCTCATAGGAGGCGAGATGTTCCCGCCCGCCGCTGTCGATTGTTCTCCCCTCACATTCAGGTGTTCTTCCCTCACAGGCAGGTATTCTCCCCTTCCCCTCAGGGCTCTGGTCGGGGTGCCGTAGTCCGCCCCGTCCCCACGTGAGGCGGCCGCTTACGCGGGAAGCTTGAGCCTCTCGCGCTCCCGTCCGGGCGCCGCTGGCCCGCGGAGCACCGGCGGCCGCCACAGCGGCTCTTCCTCCGCCGCTGCCATGTCTGCCCTGGCCAAGGCCTCCGGCGCACTCAAATCCGTAGATTACGAAGTGTTCGGGCGGGTGCAAGGTAATGGCGGGCTGAGGGAAGCTGGAGGGCGAGGGGCGCCGCGCTGCGGCGGCGGCACCGCGCGTGCGCGTGGTGGGAGCGGCATGGTGGGGGGCGGGAGCGCGCGTTCCCAGCGGGACGGGAAAGTTGGTTTTTTGTGGGGTTTGGGGTTGTTTTTTGGAATTTTTTTTTTTTTTAAATCGTTGTAAATAGTCTCCCGCCTAAAGGCTCGGCTCCCTCTGGGAGCACAGGTTGCTCTGTTCAAAGTAGCTCCCATTCCCCGCGCTTGGCGCTCGTGGGTTCTGTCAGCGCGGGTATGTGGGAATGCTCCTCCCGTCCTTCCTATTCACACACTGCAGCGTTTCCATTAACACATTAACGTTAAATACATGAGTGACAATAACCGTGTGACGAAGGGAAGGCTCAAACACAAGTTCTGTTCAGTTTCCCTAATGTTAATTTCACTGACGTTTCCATAGTAAAACTCCACGAGTGACTTGTATGCACATTATTGCTCCTTTATATTAACTGAAATTCCTTCTGGTGATATGCTTTCACAGGACTTTTAAATTTTTTTTTTTTCTTTTTTAGGTGTTTGTTTCAGGATGGTAAGGCAATGCTGGATTTGCTAGCTATATTTTATGGTATAATATTTCCAGTGCTAAAAATAAGGCAGCAGGTCTGTGGAGTGTAAACATATCCAGCCTGAACTTTGAGTTCTTGGTTGGATGGTTAAACCCTGTGAGTAGATTTTAAATGGTTTTATATTAAAATGTATTTTTAAAAGCTTACTAATGTGTTGTTTGTGTAGGTTGTGGTTTGGATTCCTTGTGGTACAACAGCCACAAGAATGTTACAGTACCTTAATCTTTAGAAATGGTAAATCTGAAACAAGGTGTTTTGGTTTAATTTTTCAAATGGCAACTTAATACATGTATTTAAGGAAGGTTACTGTGGAAAGAATGTGCTGCAAATAAGCACTCTGTGGCTCATATCCGAAGCAAGTGACTCCAGCAGCTCTGAATGTGCAGCATTCACAGAAATTAAAGTAAGAACACTGTTTTTGTCTCAAAATAGGGGCCCATGCTTAATATTAAAGCAGAAAGTTTTTATGTGTGGTTTATACGTATTGTGAAATAGTGCCAAGTGGAAATGAATAGAGGACTGCAGTAGAGTTTCCCCTGAATTGAGTTGTTCTATCAGGAAGAGAGGGTAAGTCCAAGCTTGTTGTGCCTTATTTTGAGCTGACCTGAAGCCACATGAACACACACCTCAGTGCCAGTCCTGAGCTGCTCTGAAGTACTGAGGAAGAGGTTTGCAGCTGCATTCCTGTGCTTTTGGGCAAATTAGTTTGGATAAGCTGCTCATCATCACCTTGGAAAACACTCTTCATAGTTAGCACCACTTTTTCTTTGGCTAAGTCACCCCAAAACATGTTTTGTCTTTTGGAATGGGGTCATGTAGACCTGAAGCTCTTGCTATTTGTGAATTTCATCACAAATGGGTGGCTGGGAAACCATAATTTTTTGGTATTGCAAAAATATGCTTGTTTTTTTCCTAGGAATTAGATTGACCTTTGCTGCTATTTGTCAGTAGAAATGCAGCAGCTGGGGGTCAGATTTAAAGGGTGAAAGTCAGGTGGAAAGGATTTGGAAGGGAATTGGAGGAAAGGAACTGGGAAGTTTGTACATATAGCAGACTTAATGAGTTTAAAAACTGTGGTGGTTGAAGGGTCAAATGAGCAGTGATAGGAGCTATGGAAAGGAATAAAGTAGGTACATGGGAATGGTGTGGAATTAGTGGAGTCCTTTCTGATCAAAATCTTGTTTTGTTTGGAAAATGGGCTGTGCCTGCTGCAACTCCAGAGCTGCCAGGAACATCTGAATGCCTGAGGATGAGCATCACCTGTGGATTTTTATTTTTTAGGTGTAGCTCTTACAGCTCTGCAAGTGCAAGTGGGGGGTTAAGTGCTGTGTCTGTGGTGCCTGTGCTGGCACTGATTGTCCTCTCTCATTATTTCCCAAATCAGTACACAGAACAGGAAGCCAAGAAATTAGGAGTGGTTGGCTGGGTTAAAAATACCAGCCAAGGAACCGTGACAGGCCAAGTTCAGGGCCCAGAAGAGAAAGTGAATGAAATGTAAGTATTTTTGTTGTCTTTTCTTTTTTCTTACTCTCGTTTAGGAAAGTGTTTTAATACAAAGTGACAAGTAGATCCATGTGTCAGTAATGTAACAATGTTCTCATTCAGCTTTGGAGGTAAGGAGGTGCATTCTTTAAGCTGTATAGAAGTCTTTAACCTTGAAAAATACCGTGTTTTAATTTCTAGTGTCACACAGTTTGTTAATGTATTTCCTTAACATCCCCATTTCTTGTGAAATGAAAAGAAAACCTTTATTCATGTGACTAAAGATCTGGTTTTTAATTAATCAAAACTTCTCTTGTTTAAAAAAAAAGGAAGAACTTCTTGAAATGCTTTCTCAGTCTGTGCTTAAAACAATTTAAAATAAACTGTGTTTAAATATTATTTTTCCCCCCAATTAAAAAAAAAAAGCCATAATACGTAAATACACATTTTGGCCAAGGCCTGTACTCTCTGCCATTTGGAAATGAGTTTTGAAGTATTTTGGTGTATTTTAAAGAATGGGTAATAATTTTCATTATGAAATTGCCAGTTTCCAGCTTAAAGTTATCATTGAGGAAATGATGCCTGGAAAAAACACAAAACCCAACTGAGTTGCTTCCAACTATCATTTTTTGCAAGTGTATACAGGGAGATTGTTGGGAACTTTAAAAAAAATCCTTCAGGGGTTTGTTCTCTCAACAAAGAATGAGTGAGGACAGAACTTTCCTTTTCCAGATGGGAAATTAGCAGTGCACATTCTGCCAACACTTTCCCATACAGGAATTCTTCAAAACTGAACTTGGATGAAGAGAAGTTGGATTTGTGCACAGAAAAGTGTTGCGCATTCTAGTCAAGAGATTTAAATGATTTCCAATAATTTTCCTTGGTTTTGTGCCTAACTTGGGGTTGCTTATGTTGGGCTGCAAAACATTTACAAAGCCAGAGAAATATCAGGCTTTTTCTTATATCAAGTTTACACTTACTTTCTCAAAGAATTTTGTTAACATCTTGATCTCTCCATGTTTTGTAAATTTCTGTGTTGGTGCCGTGTTTTTATTTAACTTGGAACAGAAGTTGACCTCATGAGAAACCAAGGTTTGTTTTCTATTTATTGTCCTGCTTTTTTCTTTAAAAATACACATCCAGAGCAAATAAAAAGCTGTTTCCTGTTGCTGCTTCTTTATTTCATGTTGGAAGTCAATGTGTTCCTCTGATGTGGGAATAATGTGGCAATGCTGAAGTCAAAGTGTTGTTTTTTTGAAGCACAGAGTATTAAATTTGGGGTCCTGGAGTAAAATTCTGAAGTAGAAAGATTTTTCCTTGCTCCCTCTGTGCTCTCCAATGTATGGAAAAGGCTGCGAGTTTATTTTTGGCATTAACTTGGTAAAGTTGCCTGTGAAAAGTGAACTCTTGTGTGTGAACTGCTCCTTTGAAAGACCCTTAATTCTCTCTGCTGGTACTAGTGAATAACAGATCAAAATGGTTTTGAGGTTCTGAAAGGTTTTGTTCAGCATTTTTTATAATGGTATAAATTCCTAATACTATGTTCTCAGATTTAAATGTTATTTTAAAAACAAAACAACAAAATGAGGCTTGCTTCTGCTGTGGGAAATTAATACAAACAAAGAACCCTAAACATAATTTGTATTCCAAATGTGATAAATCATCAGGAGTAAAATTCCATCCCCAACTGCCTGTGCAGGTTCTGGTTTGTGTTTTAGATTTTCAGGACTTAAAGACACTGTCATGACACTTGCTAAAAATTTGGAGCTCCTGCAAGTTCAAGGAAACTGAACACTTTGCAGAGAGAGTAGTGCATGAGTCAATAGTCAGATATTTCAAGAAAGGTTCCTGTTGATGTTCATTACCCTTTAGGAATCTTTACAGAACAGTTTGTGCATTGGTCATTTAGAGCAATATTTTCACATTTGCCACAGCTTTTAAATTAAACATGAAGCACAGAACAGCCTGATTTTTCACAGGTGCAGCACTCTTAAAAATCACATGTTAATGGTAATAAAATTTGTTGGTTGCTTTGCTGTTTCTGGGTTTTTAATGTTAATGTATTTTAGGGGGAAGTAGTAAAGGTGCTTTGGTCTGTCCTAAACAATATTTATCTTTTTATGATGCTAAATAGAATCAAGCACATGGACTAAAAGGAGTAGGGATGCCATTGGGAAGTACAGAGGTCCTACAGGTAAATAGACAAAGCAATATAAGTGGGAGAAAGAGAGGAATAAAGGATTGAGAGGATGATAAAGATAGGGAAAGTATAAAAAATGTGAGAAAAAGCCCATGAGGCTCTCCAGTGTTGCCAGAAGCATGGAGTGACTAACAAAGCCTGCCTTTGTTCTGGAGCAGGAATGCAGCAGACCTCTAACCCAATGGTTTTCCAGCTGCTCCCTGTTTTCTGCCCTTTTTAATTCTATTTTTGCCTCACTAATTATATTGGGGCACAGCCACAATGTATCCAGTGCAAGCTCAAGGTCAAGAAGCAATGGCTTTATATTTTATTTTTTTGTGCAGGTTGCAAGGTAAGATATAACTTAGGAGGAACAAGAGGACAAGCAGACATAAAATGTGGTCGTGATGAATTACTTTGAAAGGTGTCATGTGAAATAGTTTGCTCTGGAGCAAACAGCTGAGCAGGGGCATCCTGGCTCTGCAGAAATCAGTGTTAAATTTTAAATAAGTTTGAACAACTGGGGCCTGGGACGTGCTGCATGTGCAGGAGGTTGTATCCTTGATTGGACCATTCATTTGGTGTTGAACATGAGTACGAATTTCTTTGGAAGTGCTGGGAGGCTGATTCCTTGACTGATGTTCTGTGGTGCTGAAATCTTGATCCCACTGAAAACTGGCAAAATGTACTAACCTCCCGAAGCCTCAGATTGCAGTGGGAATGTCACTGAGATGCAAGAGGCCCGAGGGATGGATGAACTCGTTTGGATTTTAGATCTTTTCCTTTCAATTTTGCCTTCAGTTTGGTTTTAATGACAGAATTTAGGTTCTCAGGGATCCGGTGACTTTTACATAAAATATTTTAAAGCCAATTTTGAAATTGGAAGACCTTGGAGAATGCTTTAGAGGGTGTTTTTAAGAAGTCTTAAGAACATTTTACCTGCCAGCTTGCTTTAATATCCCTTGGTTTTTAACTGTAGATGGAGCTGTTAGTTCTGAAGATCCTCAACCATCTGTGCTCTGTTTGCAGGGAATCTATTTTTAGATTGTTATGGTAGAATCCATCTTTTTCCTCACTGTATTTTATAGTTCTGTTCCCTTTGCTGCTTCTGCTCCGCACAGATCACACCCCTTATCCGTAGGAAAAAAAAGCTCATTTTCAGAGAGTTTTACCTGTCAAGTCACAAGAGAAGCAGAGCTGCACCATTTCTGTAACATAATAAGGTTTTACAGTAAAGTGGAGGCGATTTTTTTTGCCAGCCCAGATATGAGCTGCTGATAAAAAATGGGGTAGAGGAGTGTAGTCCTTTGTTTTATTTAATTTTTTTTCCAGGACTACTGACAGCACAGGGCTTTTCATTATAGTATCTTGTGCTGTTTTTTCCACTTTACCCATTAAATAAGGTTGGAGCCTGTGTAGTCATGGGGGTTGTTGCCGTAGCAACCTGCATTGACAGGCTGGAAGTTGCTCTCCTGGGAGAATTTTTTGAACTTTGATGACAAATTGTTTAGTTATCCATTAAAAAAGGAGGATAAGAGTCTTTGTAGAGTGGCAAATTCAGAATTTACTCTTAAAATCCAAGGTTTCGAATCAGGCTGACACTTGAAAATGTGAAATCTTAGGACATTTTTGAGGCACAAGTGCATAACAGCAGAGTGACTGTTCTTCCTGTCTCTGGAGAAAGGCAGAATTCTAAATATAGATGGCTTGTCTTGGAAATGGGTTTTAATTAGGAAATGAATGCTAATTTCATTTGAATGTTTTAATTTTTATTGTCAGTTAAGAAGAATTAATATTAATTAAGGTTTAACTGGCACAAGACTTAAATTACTTCAGTGTATAAATGCATAGAAAAGTCTAGATTTTTACCATGTAGAAGAAGAAAAGGAAACTGTATTAGTTAATATCATATTTGTCATTGTTTCAGTAATCAGGTGTACCCAAGGTTCTTGTCTGTACCAACTGACATTGAGTAAATATTTTTTTCTCTATGATTTCTAATTATTTGCAGAGAATAGTCCTTAAATGGAACTAAATGCTACTAAAAAATGCTTGTGGAAAAAAAGTCTAGATTTTAATACTCAATTGATATTTAGTTATAAAATGAAAAGATTTGAGTCAGTGTTTCTCCATTTTTAAAGGACATTTTTTAAATGTTTTTTGCTCAAACTAGAAGTCTTGTTTAGGAGAAGAATCCTTAACATTGGTTTGCACATGATCTTGTCAGTGAGGCAGAGATGTGCCACAGTAGGATGGCTGAAATATTCCTGGGATGTGCTGTTCTTGGGAAGCTGACAGTGACAGATTTTGGAGAAAAGGGCAGAGGGAAATGAAAATCACATTCTTTAATATTTTTTTGACTTTGTTAAAATGCAAGCCAGTGAAAGGTGTTAGATTTGTTCTCATTTATGATGGTAATGAAGAACAGTTTATACATTAATCACTGCTGAAAGTGATTTATAGTGTTTCAGTGAATCAATAGCAGATGATGGGAAAATATGATGGGAATTGTATAATTCAGTGTGTCTCCAAATATAACAAGATTAAATTTTTCAGGTTTGATTAATTTTTTGTTTAAAGGTAAGACTAATGTATATTGGAAAACTAAATTAAGTGATAATCTTAGTGGGTAATAAAATGGTAAATGTGATTCTCTTTTCATACTGAATGTTTGAGGTATTAATTTCTTCTCTATAATTATTTATTGCTTGAAATTGACAATCTAAATTGTGAATTATTGTAGTTATTGGTCCTGCAAATGAAATTTACTGAACTATTACTGATGATGGCCTGGGGAAAATGGGAATAAACCTTGTTCTTCGGGTATTTTAGCCATATAAAATTGGATGAATGAACTAATCAGTTTGTTGTAGCAGCTGTACTCTGTTTAAAAGCCAAGGAATGGGTCAGGTAAGTCAGAACATGGAGTTTTTGGTTACTGAGAATAATGTGAGTGAGCTGTTCAGCTGAAAGAGAGCTGCACATGCTTCCAGTACAAAACCAGAGGCCCAGTGGCTCATTTTGTGCAGTGTCCCAAGGGAATTCCCCTGTCCTCTGCCCTCTGAGGCTCAGGAAAAGGCTCTTTTCCCTGTGTGCCCACAGGGGCTGAGGGAAGAGGTGTCCCTGTGCCCTGAAGGTCACCCAGCCCACCAGTGACAGCCAGAAATAGCAGCGGCCTCCTGGCACAGCTCCTCTGCTTTCCACTGCGCTGGATGTGCCTGTTCCCTGCAATGCCTTAAACCACAGAAGCTTTTAGCCATGCTTAGGTCTTTCTGGATATAGAATAGTGCAAAAAAATGTTTTCCACACCCCTGTTTCTTCTGCTGGAGTATAAAAATAGCTGCCTTGCATGACCTTGTAGGTTTTTTTACAGTAGCTCTGTGCAATTGGAATTCTTTATCAAGTATCTGCTTCCATTTCTTCTCATCACTGAAGTGTTTTTGTTTATAAAGCATTTACCTGATAATATTCCTTGAAACAGACAAGGTTTGCATTTCTGGGATTTTGGCTCTGGAATAAGTGGTGTTAGTGTATGCAGTGTCTTGGAAAACTGTTTGTGATGTTGGGTGAAATGCTTTACTTTTCTCTTGTCTCTTGGTGGATGTTGCATTAATGCTCCCAAGTCCTTTAGCAGTGTTAGTAACCAAGGCTGAGTTTGCTATGGAATTCCAGACTTGTATTGGCTTCGCTGCTGGGTATCTGTGGGAACACTCAACTCCAACATCCCTGCTGCACAGTTAGAAGCAGGAAGGATTGCAAGGCTGTATTGAATTGAACTGTAAACACAGGCAAGTTGAGCTGTTGTTTGAACACTCAATTTAGGCATTTTATTGTGTAATTAGGAGTCATGTGCCTTTCTTCCACACTGGGAAGTCAAACTTATTTTGACTCTAAATTGATCTTAACTAAACTACAGTAACTATTCTATGAAGGATTGGTTGAGCTTTGGGGGAGACTTATTTCAAAATAGAATTTCCAACGTAATGCATGATTTCTCCCGGGAGCTTTTTGTTCATTTGAGCATTTATGGATTCTTTAATGCTGATATTATTTGGGCCACATGTAATGCTTTGATGTTTCCGAAGTGAAGGTGTTCTGTTACTGCTGATGCAGTCGGATGTGGTGCAGTTCAATGCCATTAATTTGGCTTTTTGTGCTGAATAAAGTGTTTTATATGTCCTTAGTGCTCCACCACAACACTTATTACAGAGACACTGAGTAAAATTCAGCTTAAACTAAGATTTTTGAATGGCTTTTGTTATTTAGGTTATCAGGGTGGGTAACTGTGCACAGTCAAAAATAGTTCTTTGGTAATTATCAGTAAAAACGTGTACTTATTGTAGGTTTCCTTGAAATGTATTCTGGATGTGATAGTTCAGACAAGTTGTGAAAATACAAACCAGTTCATGTGACTCTTCAAGAACAACTTCAGAACTGCAATTTTCTTGCTTGCCTTTTGCTGTGCTGATATTTGAAAATTACTGAGCCAGGAATGAGCCTGTTATGACCATTTTTCTGTCTTAGAAGGGATGAAGGGTGTTATTCTGGGTCTGGAGATTCGTGTTTGTAGTCCATGGGAGAAAGCAACATTAAACTAATACTAGAGTTGCCTAATGTGAGGGTGAGAAGATCTCTGTGAGGATGCTTCTACGGTCCCCAAAGGGGTGTCACAATGGGGCAGGCATTCAGGTGAAGCTGCTCCTGGTGGGAAATCAGGAGGGAAAGTTTTCCAGGTGTTTTACATCACATGTGTGTACAGCAGGAGCTCTCCCACAGGAATGCCAAGGTGTATCCCAAATGGACAGTGTTTGGCAGGCTTAACCAGGAGCCCTGTGCTGACTGGGTGGATTTAGATGTGAATTTACTGGTGTAATTATGCACAAATCATGGATCTTGCTGCTACTGATCTTATCAATGTTGTGGTGGTGAAAAGCATCTTCTCTGGGATTTCAGCACTTCCTTAGCCAGGTGAATCTAGGAGTGGAAGCAAAATCCCTATTCCTTATGCCATGTTAGCCAGAAATGGAGAGGAAGCTACTTCCAGCTTTTACGAGCAAAGAGCTCTGTAGCCTATTGATGTTGCTGTTTTGTTGTATTCCCTAAATTACTGTAGTTCTGGTTTGGTTCATTGGCAAGCTGTGTTCAGTTTATTTACCATATTTTTATCAAAGATGAGTATGTTTCACAGTTTTGTGCTTAAGATACACCATTTGCCAAACGCAGAAAAATCAAATTACTTCAGATGCTGCTCCTCCCTCAGTCACTATTGGAGCATTGCAACAGCAGGGAAAAAAAAGTGTCTCTGGATAACTTCATTATGTAACTCGATTTTACCTTGTTCTTTTTTCCCCAGTTCCTCCCTCCTCTCCCTGGTCTGACTCTCCAGGGAAATACAATGTTTATTTGCTTAAGGTGGTGCCCTGAGATGTTTCCCTTGATTGTGCTGGATGTTACCAGCTACCCTGTAGAGTTAATATTAGTTTTGCTATCTGTCTTTGTGGCCCTTCTGTAGGGGGATCCTGAAGTCTCTCTCTAGAGAGAATCACTTGCAGAAGTCCCTGGGTTTGGTCTGCCAGCCTTTTGCTCTCCAGCTGATTTACTGTAGTCACTCTATGACTGGACTAGAAGCTTTCTTTTCAAAGCTGGTTTTCTTGGAGATGTTTTTTCTGTAGCTGGGGTGAAACAGCTGGCTGGGCTCATCTATAATGAATGCTCTGCTTGTGTACCTTCAATGCTTTCCACTGGTGTTCACATTTGTGCACTGCTCTTATGATGCTCTGGGCTGTTCCTGCTGCCAAAGGAACAAAGAAAATCAGTCTGGAAAGTGTTCAGAACTTCATGGGGGGGGAGGGGAGAAGGCAGAGTTTTTAACTTAAGAAAAAATAAATCAGGCATTGTATTTAATTAATGCCCAATTTAAATTTGGGCAGCTGATACTCAGTTTGGGCAAAGTTTCCTTGAACTCCCAGTGAACAGTCTGGTTGGAGAGGATCCTGGGCAAGGAGTTTTCCTTCCCTTTTTGACTCTTCAGAGCTGTAGAATTTTAATATATGCTGGCAAACAAACTCATTTGGAGCAAAATTCCAATCCGTTCCAGTTTGCAAATCTCCCAGCAATTGTTTAAAGAAGTTTCATTCATTATACTTCTGGATCTGAGCAGGTCTGGTGTATCGTATGGGAGCTCACTTGGAATCCTATTATGCTCTACAAATGCTGATCCTGAGCCTCTGTCCCTGCTCACTGTATAATAAAAACCCTTCCTTGAAATTAGATTTTAAGGTCTGTGCTAGAAACTTTTCAGGCAGCACAGCTCTACCCCACTGTTGGTCTGGATAGGGTTAAAATAATTTAGATGGCTGGTGATTTGCAGGGGAGATTTTCAAGAGTTTAGGAAAAGGTTTGGGTATTCTTGGAGGGGTGGAGAAAAGCAGCTTCCTGCTGCCAGTCTGAGATCTCCCTGACCTGCCCTGCTTTTCCAGGCTGTGGATCCAGGAGCTGAAACCTGGAAACTGAGATCTTCCTTGACAGTCAGGGAGTTGCAGGGCTCCACTTTGTTGGAGTGAAGACTCCAACAGACTACAAATTCAGTTCCTTTTGGAGATGAATCTGTTCAACCTCCAGCGAATCACCGTTTTCCAAGGAATAACACCTGTAACCTAGCCATGGTTGGGAGTGCATACACAGATGGAATTCTGCTGCTGCAGATTTTTATTGCCTGAGCTGCTCCCTGCCTGGCTGGAAAACTGCTTGAGCAGTGTCACTCCACCTCAGGGATGGAAAAGCATCTTTGCTGTTCGTCAAACGTGACTGCTGTGTGTGTTTTAAAAAGCCCTGGCTGGGATGTGGTCAAGATCTAACGGATTTCTGTGTTTTCCAGATTTGTCTTGTCTGGCTCACACAACACATGAGCAGTTTTGTGTCAAGTTCAGCTGTCAGGACCTGCTGTTACCCAGCCTGGGGGGCTTGATGCTCTTATTGTGGTCTGTGATGTCCCGAATCCTAAATCAGCAGCAATGCAGTGCAACTTCAAAAACCAGACCTCACGTTTGCTTTTTGCCATTGTAGTGGAGCTGAAATTGAGAGCTGTGAAGGGACTACCTAAATTTGGAATGAGGGCTTAGACAAAATTTGGTAAACACTTTTTAAAAAATTCCTAGTGAATTAAAATTGAAGATAATTTTGGTGAGTAGTTACATGTGGATTATTCCCATGCTGCGCATGGAGGAGCTGGGGCACAGAGCAGAATCAGTAGTCTCTTACGGCAAATTTGTGATGGAGCTGAGATGGAGTGTGGGAGTGTTGATATGCTAAGTCTTGGAACAGAGTTTCTCCCTGTAAATTGTTGGGGCTCTGTGCATTGGTTAACTAATGTCAGGGAAGCACTGCCCAGAATTTCAGGGTGTATTATGCTCTTATCTAGTTTCCAGTAACTGCTTTTGGACTGCTTCAAGCCCTACAGCTGCATTATTGTATCAGCTGATTCCTCTGGCCCAGCTGGAGCTGTTGCTTTCTGCCAGGTCCAGAAGAAATCCATCTTTCTAATCTCAAAATGTTCAAGAGTACAAAGGAAAAACACGATAGGCTGGAGTCAATCAGGACCTCATTCTGCTTTATCAACATGAAATTCCTACTATCAAAAAACAGATAGTAAAAGTAAGGGATACAGCCAGAGAATGAGAAAATGTGCTAGAGATTTCCATTTGTAAATTAGTACTGAGAGGAGCTGATTGGTTCAATTGCTCAGGAATTCTGGTACTGACTCTGGATTCAAGTTGTTCCCTGTTCCCTTTACCACTCTACTCTTTACTCTTCTGGTCCTGTAGTTTAAAACAGAACTGTTCAACTTTCCTTATTAGTAGCTATAAAATAGAAACATGCCCTTTGTAGTTCTCACACACCAGAAGTGAAGTAATTGTTATGTATGCCACAGCTGGCTTCTTTTTTTTGTTAAATGCTAACATTAATAATAATTAATTGGATAATTACATAGGGATTCTGGCTCATGTCCATATGGATAGTATGAGCAGAAAATGTAGTGTGGAGTGGAACATATGAGCAATTAATTGTTTCAGTGAGTACTTGTAAACAAGGTCAGCTCAGCAGGCATCCAGGAAATCTCTTCTGAAATGTGATGCTGTCTTCATTATCCTTTTAGAGGGGTTTGGTGTAGGACCAGAACAGCAGCAGGATTTCTCTGCCGTGCTCTCTGACTACACACAGCAGATTTCGGAGGGCTTGTAGACCCACAGATGAACATTAAAAAAAAACCCCCAGACCTGCAGTATTTTATTAGAACTCTGTATTATTCTCATCTTTGAAAGCTGCTCTTTTGCCTGAGTTTAGTCACAGTTATTCAGGCTAACAAAAATCTATTCAACTTGGTGTCTGGTTTAGTATTTTACCTAATATCAAATGTGATGTTTCTGGTTGGGAATAATAGGAGCATGTGGAAGGCTGATAACCTCAGTATTTACTGAGTCACACGTTCTGAGAAATGCTAAATATTTTGCTTGGTGTTGTTTAATAGAATTAAAAATCGTTTTGAGTTTTGTGGTTGTCAGACATGCAAGCCATGCCTGCTGGAGACCTGGGAATTGCCAAGTCTGGAGCAAATGGGGCTCAGGCATGAAGCAGTGTGGTGGTGGCAGGGGTGCCTGGGAGTTAAAATGTCCCCTGGCCATGTGGGATTGATGTGGGAGGGGATGCTGGAGCTCTGGGATGGTGCTGGGACCTGTGCTAAAAATCCTTCCTGCTGGAGACCTGCCCAATGCCTTTGCCCTAAGGAAGCCACTCTGTGTTATTACCTCTCCTCTTCCTAATTATCCTCCCAAATGGAGATAAAAAATGAACTTAATGGCTTTAGCTGGAGTCCTGCATGGAAATTTGTCTTCTCCCAAGGGGTTCAAGTCACTGGGAACGTGACTCCTATAGAAAGGCCTAAAAGAGGTCTGTGTTGCCATGGGGTTTGAAAATAGAACCTCCTGAAATGCTCTAAGTGTTTTTCCAGCTGATGTGGCTTTCCAGAGGAATGACCTTCACCTTGAGGTGGATGGCTGAGTGCAGAGCCCAGGTGCCTTCAGTGGGATTGTGCTTGTGCATATCTCCCTGACTTGTTATGGGAAACACTTCCCTCACTCCTCTGGCCTGTTTAAATCACAGTGTGTGCTTTGAGACACGGGGGACTGGACAGAAATAGAATATTCGTTGTTCTGGGCCAGGTGATCTGTGCTGCCTATCCCAGTGTTTCCAGTGAATGGCAGGAATGGATGTGCCAGAGCACTGAAGGCAGCCCCTTGGGTTATGTGGGGCAGCATCCAGGGCAGCCAAGTGTTTGTTTGCAGGGTGGTTTTCCTGGCAGGCAGCTGCTTATTGTGGCTGTTGTTAGAGAGAACCTCAGAGGACAAAGTGGGAAAGGACAGAGTTTGTAGTCCTGTCAATAATGTGTTGATGCCAATGAAGTTATACCTGGTATGCAGCAAGTGTTAATTTTAAACAGCTGTCTTTAGGTAGGAATAAGTTCTCTGATCCACACTCTCAAAATACAGAGTGGGCACGTTGAGCTGGTCACAGGATTGGGCAAATCCTCCAGTGGAGGTTGGTGGTGAAGGGGACACAGAGGTGCCATGGGCTGTGGGTGGAACACACAGTCCATTTCCAGGGAGCGTTGATGCCACTTGTTTGGAGCTCTGTGGTTGGTAACCCTGTTCTCAGCCTGCTTCCCTGCTCTTCGAGTGGATCAGCGGGGGAATGTGCCAGTGGCTTTTGGAATTCATCTCAAGGTCACATCTAAATACAGGAGAACAAAAAGGAGGGCCTGTGCTATATTTCCCCCCCACCTGTCTAGGCAAGAGCAGAGTATCCTCTATATGGCTTTTATACAGTGATCCTGGGATTTGCTGAAGAGCAAGGAATAAGGTGAAGTACTCTAAATGCTGGCATAAAAGAAAATATTAGTTCTGGTTCTGTAACCAGCTCAAAAAGCAGAGAATAAGATGGGCAGGACAACCAGGTACTTTTCTTTTTGTTGGTGATTCTGTCCCTCTGCAAGAGAGGGAAGAGCAGCTATTTTGAGGCCAGCAGACACTGAAATCCAGGAGCACTTTTGTCCTGGTTCCATTCCACCTTGACAGGAAGCAAGATCCTCTGGTGGCAATTTAAGTTGAAGTTTTGGTTATTTTATACAGCTGTATTGTGGCAGGGTGACTGGATGACGAAGAAATTCTGCCTTGATGACATTTAAGATGTCTAGTGATAAATAAAAAAGAAAGAAGGCCTCAGGAAGGGCCTTTTCAAAACATACGGGTCTTGATGAAAAGGTATTTTTTTTAAAGAAAGGAATTTTAAAAAAAATTTAATTCCTTTGGGAGAAAGGTTTATAACTTAAGGAATTATGCCAAGAGGGCTGTTGTTCTAGCAAATAACTTCTGGTGTGTTTTAGATGCTGAATAAAAAAAAAACCTAGAAAAGGAGGTTAGTTTTAGCTAATTATAGAGAATGTGGTTTTTAAATCTGTTTTCAGGCACACTGATAATATTTAATTCACTAATGACTCAGTGATAGCATCTTGATTGACTGCATTGCTAATTAAACATTTTGTGACAATACTTTGTTTTTTTCTCAAGGCCCCAGTGCTTGATACAAAACTACTCTATAGGAACTGAAATTCTGTTTTAAATAAAGGTTTGTAGCCATCCATATTGTACTGTTGAGATAATGCCAAAACCCAAAGGCAGGCAAACATCTGAATTTTGGTTTAATGATCTCAGATTTCAGCGGGTCTCATGATTTTTTGGCAGTTGATTAATAAATCTGAGCATGAGGGATTATTACTAATCTTTAGTGAAAAGGAGATAGTAAGAGTATTATGAATAATTTCCAGATATTTCTTACTCTGTTCAGGTTCATTGCACGCTTTGCTGCTCTGGTGTCTAGTTCTCCTAATTTAAAAAAAAAAGGTAAAAATAAAACAGTTATGTTCAAGTAAGGCCATGATATATTTAAGTCTTATCTTTTTTTTTATCAGACCCAATGTGATACTGATGACAAGTGAGAAAAAGCAGATCCTGAATCAGTGATGGATCATTTACTGCAGTCTGTCTTTGGACTGTAGAGGTTTTGTATCTTAGCAGGTAGGGATGTAAAATGTAGTTGTGACACTCAAGGAAAACAGAACAAACATTTTGTTCCAAAACCATGTAACTTTCCCTTGTTTTCAGTGTGTTTCTGCAGTAGCTACTTGGAGGCAGTCTCGGAGCTGTATTGGGCATTTCTCCAGTTAATTTCATGTTGTTTGGTTTCAAGCCCAAAACAACAAATGGACAAAATTTGGATTTTTTTCATCGGGTTCTGCCTGTTTGCAGTTTCTGAAAATCCTTAGCTTGAGGAGCAAAATTGGATGCATTTGAGATTGGCAGGGTCTTGGGGATTGAGCAAATTCTCCTTAGCTTTCCCTTTAGAACTCTACAGGGTTTAAGTCGTGCCAAGGAACTATTTTCTGGCTGACTTGGCATGTACAGTGCCGTTACTGTCAGGAAAGTTTGGTTCAGAGCAGAGCTCACTCCTGTGCCCTTGCAGGAATGGCCCTGGGAGCAGCCCTTGTTTCATTTTTCCAGCTGTATTTGCCATTTCCAGAGCTTATCCTGAAGTCATGGCTCACCTCTGACTCGTTGTGCGGAGGTTCCCTGGAGTCCTGAGTTTTCCTGAGTCAAAACAACTGGGTCGTATCTATGACAGCACAAACTGTCAGTTGTGTAATGATTAACACATTGGGGCACTGGCAAGCTGAGGAATTGTATTTACTTTTTAAAAAAAATTAATCTTGGCATTCACCATCACTCATGGCAAATAGGGTATCAGGGCACAATGAATCATTGAGTTTGAGAGAGATGTACTAATATTGTTGTGGAAAATGAGTTGTGAATGAGTTGGGAATTGTTTGGAAGCTCTTCTTTCAGCTTTTAAGATACTATTTTTTTAGACATTGCTTTTGTGAAATTACTAGAGGCAGGAATGTGAAAATAGGGCTGAAACAGCCAGGAAAATGTGGTGAGGTCCAAAATCTCTGCCAGTGCCACCAATACTGGAAAGAGTAAAAAGGTGATGAACTTTTGAGATTACTTTGAAATGTGTTCCTTTGAAAGGAATGAAAACATCTTTGCCCAAAGCTATTTAATAAGCTAACTTCTAGGATAATGATGCTGATACAAGGGGTCAATCTTCAGTGGAATGACTTTGAAAAGCCTTTTATTTATCTTTTCTACAACATATAAACTTTCTTTCCCTATTCATTATGTTAAAGAACACAGTTGATGAGAGACTATTTGTACCTCTCCTCATCAGTCTCTGGGCCTACAACACAGAAATGGGAGCATCCAAGATCTCTTTTGGTCATAATTCTAAAATTAAACTATGCAAGCCCTCTGCCTTTGTCTCTAACTCTTCTACTTCACCTTATCCAGAGCTGGAAAAAACTTCTCCTTGACCAGGTGGCCTGTGTTCCTCTTCCTTGTCCTTCCTGCCATGTTTTATTTCTGTTTTTTTCTTATTTGCTGTTCTAATTCACTGCTGACATCTCATTTCTTCTCTGCTGGAAGCTGCATTTCTTCAGTCACTGGTATAATGTTTTTGGCTCTGTGTAGCTATTTTTAAAAAAAATAATTATTTAAGGTGCTTGTATTTGGAGGATTTGATTCTCTTGTCATAAAAAAATATTTTAAATTAATCCTTGTTGATCTGTAGAATAGGCTTTGTAGTTCAGTGTTTTTACACTAGATGTCAATCTACTTGCATATGTGGAAGTTACTATTTTGTGCCTTCTAGATATTTCTCTCAGCAACTCCCCTACTAAAATGCTGGTTTCCATCTGCTTAGCAGGGGAATCAATGCCAGGAGAAAAGGGATGAGATGAAATATCGATTTTCTTTTGGTGGCTGATGTTGAACAGGATTTTTTTTGCAAATAAGACAGCAGTTTTGGGGTTTCAAGTATAATTAAAATCGCTTATTTCAGTAAAGCTGGTTGACAGCTTTGATGGAAAATGAAATTTCAGCCAATGTAGAGAAGCTTGTTCCAGTGCTTATTTCTTAATCTTTTCCTCTTTTCGAATACCATTCTTGCAGGGTTTGATTGAAATTAGGTCTTTGAGTTTACGAAAGCATTTCCCACCTTGTCATTGCAGAGCCAGAGCTCCAAGGAACTGTTTAGGAGTAAATGGAACTAATTCCTGCTAGGAATGCAGGATTCAATGAGTTAAGTGGAAGTTTCTTGTCACAGAGCAACTAATAATTGTTATTAACTGCTTTTTAATATCTAACTCCTTGCCTCATTAAATTAACCTCTTCCCTTGCGTTACATCTCCAGTTCTGTGATCTCTTTTGCCTCTTCTGAGAAGCCCCAGAGTATAAAAGCTTTTTTTTCTAGTCAAGCAGTGTTTAAAACATGTTTTAATTTGCATTTTTGGAAGATGAACCGAAATGATGTCTTGTGTTATGCTCTAAACCTGTACCTTTTTTTTTTTTAATTTTTGGAGTGCGTATCACTACCCTATTAATATCATTTCCCAGGATTTTCTTTAATAGATTAAGAATTCCAAACATCATTGAAGAACCAAGGTGTCTGGAACTTTTAGTTGTTTGGAGAACTATATTATTTAGAAATCAGTTTAAAAAAGGAAAGAATATGTTCAACATGGCAGTGAAAGAGAGAAGCCAGACAGAGCATCATGGCTTGTTAAAAGAAAGTTATATAAGAACTTTAAATATGCAGAGACTTGGAAGATTTGTGCTTCTTCATTATGAAGTTCATTGCTGATGAAGAGTGAGACAGGCCTGAATTTCTTTAACTCAATCTGCTTTAATTTGTTAATTATTGGGAGGTTTTTTGATTCTAAAATATTAAAAGACTTTTTTTACCCACTTGGTAGCTCAAAATGCTTTTGAACTTCTGGAAAATGAAAAATTCCTGATATGGGATTTTTGAAGGGTTTACTGAAGTCCTGGGTTTTTGACTGGACATTCCTGAGAGGTGTATGGGAGAAGGTGACCCTCATAGTTATGCCTCATTTATTTTGTGTTATTTCATAGAGCTGCATATCAGTTCAAGAGACATAAACTTGTGTGAAACAGCTGCTAAAAGTGTTGAATGTATATAAAGTAATAATTAATGAAGAATAATTTGCTTTACAAAAAATCCTTTTGATGAGCTGGGATGATTTGTATTCTCCAGCCAGCAACAGTTTCATTGTCTGAAAGAATTTTGCCATAAGGGAAGTGTTTTGCATTCCTTAGCAAACACAATCTCTCCCAGGATTCACTGAAGTGCCCTGAAGAACTGTAAGTAATAAGTAATTGCTTGGGACCTGGAATTCTCTTTGAAACTGGATTTACTTTGAAAACATATCAGGAAAAGGTGCAGTTTGAATGTTGCATAGTAACATTATGAAACAGATTTAGGTCCTCTTTATCATATTTTACATAAAAATCCCCAACTTTAAGCTCTGTTGCTTTGGAACAGCCTACAAGTGACTTTTATAGAAGCACAGGAGTGGAAAGTGTACCCAGTTCTTCAATTCTCTTCCATGTTTGATATGTAGATCAAAAGGAAGGCTTGGTCGTTGTCACCTGTCACTTGGTGTCCCCTCACACACTGGAGCTGTTCTGTCTGTGCCTCCTACAGACTTAGCAGCAACCAAGGAACCTCTTCAGGAGATTTGGCTTGATGCCCTCATTCTCCATAGACTTTTCTTGCCAACCTGCTGGAAATCAGCTCTGCAGAGAAGGACCTGGGAGGTCCTAGTGGACACCAAGCTGGTTCTGACCAGCAGTGTCCTGGGGGCCAGGAAGGCTGATGGGATCTGGGATGCATTGGAAGAGCAATCCCAGCAAGTCAGGGGGGTGATCCTGGTGAGGCCCATCTGGAGTGCTGCATTCAGTTCTGGATCATCAGGACAGGAGGAACAGGGAGTTCCTAGAGTGGGGCCAGCAGAGGCTGTGGAGCTGAGGAAGTGCCTGGAGCATTTCCCTGCCCAGGAAAGGCTGAGGGAGCTGGGGCTGTTCAGCCTGCAGAGGAGCCACAGCTGAGAGGGGCCCTCAGCCCTGTCTATCCCTGTCTGCAGGGCCCAGGCTCTTCTCCGGGGGTCCCAGCCATGGCACAAGAGGAACAGATGGGAACTGATGCCCGGAAAGTTCCACTGTGCAGGAGGGAAGAACTTCTTGGAACAGTTTGCCCAGAGAGGCTGTGGAGTTTCCCTCTCTAGAGATATTCCAGAACCAGCTGGATGCAATCCTGAGCTGTGTGCTCTGGGATGGTGGGACTGAGCCACTGTGGTGTCTTCCCACCTGACCCGTCCTGGGATTCCACTTCTGCCAATGTTGATGCACATTTTGACTGTTTTAAGCATAAAACCAGAGGATGTGGAACTGAGGTGTTATGGAGAGGTGCTGCTCTGCCTTGATCCGTGCAGATTTAGGTGCACTGATCTTGTTCATACTTACTCTTTGCCACATTTAACTCTGCTCTAAAACTATTTCTTGGTTTTCATCTGTCCTTTTTGCTGAGTTCCTAAGTCAACATAGTGCCAGCAACAGATTGCTGGGAATGCACAGCTTTCACTCAAGGTGTGCAATGGACTGTAGATATGGCAAGGTAACCTTGATTTGTAAGGGTGGTAAAGAGAGAGAAAAATGGGAGAGACACAAAGATTTATCCACATAAAACTGAATGGGAAAGCTACTCCTTACTCTGAATTAAGTGCTCCCTGCACCCCCTTTAGTGTCTTTGCTTGGATCTGGTGTTCAGCCAGGTTTCCATCAGAGTTGTGTGGCTGCTCTGTTTAAATGTGGCAGCTTTGAGCTGCTTATGGTTTATGTTAAAGCTGCAGCCACACAACCATTTTTGTCCCATGTGCTCGTGGTAAATGTAATTGTGTTAAAATTATACATGCAGATAAAGGCCTGAATTGTTTATGCATAGTTTTCTGTTCTGGTAATTTGTTCTCCTTAGGGTTTTCCCTGTTTGTTTTCTAATTAATCTTGTAAGGGTTGTAAATGTGTTTAGGGGGAATAAAGAGGTTTTATTTTCTGCCCCGTTGCTTCAGGGTTCGGTCAGTTGGTGTTTGCTGGTCACCCCAGTTGTGCTTCAATTGTATATCTGGCAAAAACCTGTGTCTTTTCCTAATAAAATCAGTGATTTGTGTTTTGTGAAAGGTAGGGAACTGTCATCCCTTTACCAGTTCTTGGGAGCCATCCAGCGTTTTGGGTCCATGAGTGCTGTAGGGTTTGGAGAGAACCTGCTCCAGCAATTCAGAGTGCTCGTTCTCCATCTCCAAACACAGGTGGAGGAGTCAAAGTCTCATTAAACAATCATCTACAACTTGATTAGCTGGGCAGGTTTTTCTGTCTATGTTTTTATCCTTTTGCTGCTGCTGCAGGAGCAAGGCAAAGCAGGCGATATTAATATTTAATGTAATATTCTGGATCTCAACTGTAATTGTGTTGCTTTTTGTCTGGAGGTGTTGCCCCTTGAAGTTCCTGCTGGATTTCTTTGTCTGAGAAGCTCAACCCAGATTTTATAAGCTGGTAGACTTAATCTGTGGGTTAGTTATATTACCAGTTGTTTGGGTGTATTTGTAGGGGATCAGACTCTTGGCTTAAAAATATTTATAAATTAATATCCAGAACAGAAAAGTATTGTAGTGGTTAGGTTTCCTGGGTGGTCACTGAACTGATTCTTAACATACACCTTGGAGATGAAGGACCCTTAAGAAATGGACCCATCAATATTTATGAATTTTGGGGCTTTGTCTTCCAGTATTGGGAAAGGTAAGTCATTAAAAATGTCCAACAGTTAAAAATGGGGTGGAAATAATTATTTAAAGCTGAAATGTTAAATGATAAAACTGAAGTTTTATCTATTTGAGAGGGTTAAAAATTAAGGAAATGTCATAGTGTTTTTCTACGTACTGGATCAATATATGGATAAACAAGCAAAATTACATAGAGGAGAGAAGGTTGTTTCTATCATGAAGTCAAAGAAGAATGAAGCAACAGAGGGATTCACTCCACAATAGCAGAGCTGTCAATATATGAATTCTGAACTCTTGTTTCCATTGTTTCAGTAAACAAATAAATAGGTAGGCAAGCCTGTGATATCCTGTACTAAGTTTAAAGCTAAAATGGATGTTTTAATTGAATAAAAATCCATTTTGCTGCTTTATACTATGGGGGAAAGTTCTCTGGTAGAGATGCATTTCTTTGCCTGCAGGCACCTTCCTAATAACTCTTGTGCTCTTTGTCCTGTAGCAAAGGAGCCGGAGAGCCTAGTTCCGTGTGGAATTCTGGATTTGTAATGTGTGTTCTGGCTTTATTGGGGCTCCAATGTCCAAACTCAGAATTTTATACAAGGGCAGGAAAGTAGTTGATGTAATTTGAATTATTTATTCAATAATTTGTCAAGTTCTGTGGCCAAATACCCTTGATTGCAAAGAAAACTGAGGCAGCAGCTGTGTACTGGGTTGGTTATGGCATTATGGGTGTTTAATGCTTGGAAATCAGCATTACAGGTGTTCACTGGCTAATGAATTCCTAGAAGTCCTTGCTGACTGGCTTCTGACATCTGTTGACTTCCCAGTGCCAGGATTTCCAGTTTCCTGGAGGAGTTTGGTTTGCCTAAATGATTGAGTGTGTCTGTCCAAGGGGAAATGTGCTCTGGTGATTGGTATCCAAGAGTTTGAGGGATGTCTTGTTTTAAAAATGCATGTCTGGAATTGGAAACCCGTATGGGGTAGAGAATATATTCTGTGTGGAGTTGTCACAGTAAAAATGAGGTTGGTTGGTTGTTTTTTTTTTTACACAAGTTATAAATGGAGATTTGCCCTCAGTAGGATCTATTTACACAGTAGCAGCAGTTGTGCTACTTCAGATGTCTTTGCACGTGTGTTTGCTAATGAAAATTCCATCAGAATAAGCAACCACTCATTTCTCCAAACACAGGAGAAGGATTCAGCATGATGTAAGAAATGGGACTGACTTTGCGCTTGTGTCTTAGTGCTGTGCTGAATGAAATGGCAATTATTCCTGCTTGTTGGGATTATAAAGGATGAAATTATGTTCCTGTGCCTTTGGAAAGACTTCCAGTGATTCCTCCTTTTACTGGTACCCAGTCTGAGAGCCTGGAATGTGACTCACAGAGGTGATGTGCTCTTGAGCTCCTTCCTGATCTCAGTTACATCTGTTTGGTGGTAAAATCTGTCATATCATCGTAAATATTCTTAAAACTTGGTCCTTATCTCAGAGTGGGAATTCCTGGAGGCTTTTAGTGCCTTTATCTGGAGGCAGATCTATGGTCTAGCCACTTTCTTCATCCCACACATGCTCTGTCCTAAATTTCAGTGCAGCTGCTGGGAAGGTCATATTTAACTGATATGATTTATATAGTGTTTGGACTGTTTTTTCTGGACAGGCAGGCAGCTTGTTTTTATAAAAGCTTCATGACATGAACTGTTCTGACATGAATTTTGTGAAATTATTATTTCAGAGCAGCTCCCCCAGTCATACACTGCTAATGTTTGGAAGTTTGCATAATTCCTCCCATAAATTATTACTTTTGTTGTTTTGCTTCGAAGGTCTTGGTGTTGCCAGAAACTGAAAACATCTTTTATTCTCTGTGCACTTAGAAATGCTCAAATAAACCATGAGTGAAATCAAAGAGCCTGAGCTTGCCTTTTGAGAGGTTTTTATTCTAGGAATGCCTCCATGTATTCAGTGTGAGGGTTTCAGCTCCCTGCGTTTGGAAATCTTTGTCCCTGGAAGCACCAAGGAACTCAAGGTTTATTTTGAAATGAGTTGAGGGTTTTTTGTTAAATACTTGTACATAAATTTCAGTAACATGAGCCACTAGTGAGATTTGTGGTTTTTCTAGGATTTTTTTTTTTTGTAGTTCTCAATTCACATCCCAACCCATGTAGCTCCTGCAGCAGCCAGACTCCATGGGAAAGCCATCAGGAGTAGGTCTGTCCAGCCAGAAGGAAACTTCAAAAAAGGGGGAAGGTAAAGAAGGAAAATGGTATAAATTACAGAAAACAAATGAAATGTTTGATATTCCTTGACAGCCCCTGAAGCTTGAGGGAAAAATGGAAAAACCCAGGAAGATGGAGTTTAGGGAACATACTTATGCTTTGCCAATCATTCTCTTCTTACCAAGCATCTCACAAAATATCAAAACCTGCTGTATATTAAGGAATTATGAGGCATAAACAACAAAATTAAAAATTTCTGCAGGACAAGGTATTTATAAATAATTATTAACAAGACCTATTTGGGAATACTTAAATAGTATGAAACAGTCTTCCAAAGATGGTTTCTTTTGATATTGATATTTCTCTCTTGCAAGTAGTTGTAATTCTTTGTTTAAATTTTGTAAAAATGGAAGTCAAGTCTGTCTCTCTGTCATCATTGAAAGTGTTACTGTTGACTTTGGTAGAAATAAGATGCTGCCCTTAGTAGAATTCTGCTTTTATTCTGATTTTTTTTTTTTGAAGTCTGAAGCTCTCACTACCAAAATCATGTATGGTTAAAGGGTGGGTTTGGAATGAGCAGGAAGATGTCCAAACCCATGGGAAGTTTAGGTGGAAAGATGAAGCCAATTACCCTCAGTGATAATAAAATCAATCTGTTTTGTTTTCAGTAAGTGGTAACTTCAAGTAGGAAGTACCAGAGCTGCCTTGAGAAGGTAATGCTTTGGGATTTCCAGTGTCAGTTTGTTTTACAGGAAAAATGATTCAAAGAAATCTATTTTTTGATTCATTCACTTTATCATTCTTGCAAATAAACAGGAGAATGTTTTTAGGTAAATAGTCTGAAAATGAGGTGTAATAAAAATAAGATGTAGTACAACACTGTACAGCAAGAACATGTATCAGATCTCATTTCAGCATGTATTAAAAGCCTTGTTTAACAATTTTTTTACACAAAGAAGCATTGAACTGGGATTCTTCTTCATGCTCTGATGGCTTCCTTAGATAGCTGGGAGCTGTGAGTGTGTTTATTTTTCCTCAGTGAGAATATCCGTAGTGACAGTCCATGGACCCCAGGATGGGCTTTGCCCTTGGCATGCTGTGGTGAAAAAGTCTCTTTTCTGTCAAATTTTTAAATATTAAGAGAAAATATAAAGCCCAACAATTAGAGATGTTGCAATCTAGACTTGTGGGAAATCAAGTAGCCTTGGTTGAGTTATATTTGGTTCTTTTATTTGATATCTCAACTGATCTATCCAACATCCCTTCTGTTGCAGTGGTTTGGGATCAGGGCTTGAATGGCTTCATTAGGGTAAGGTGTTTAATACCTGCCTGCAAAGAGTGAAAGGATAACTTCATGGAACTTGGAAAGCCAGGGAAAAGTGAAATTGAGATTAGATCTGCCAGAAATGGTATTTTGAATACAGGTGAAGTCATAAGAAAAACATGATAAAGAAGCAATATGTCGAAGAATGAAAATTACTGTCTTACTGTACGTGGAATACAATTCCTTGGGATACGACTGTGGAAAGGGGTGGTTGCTTCCATAAGGTCCCTGAGGGACTGCGTGGCACATCCCATCCTGGAGCCTGCCTCAGGCTGTTGTGTCTGGAGCTTTACCTCGAGGCAGAGCAGACAGAGGGTCTTGGGGGGTATATGATGGAAACAATAAATAATACATATCCTAGTCCTTGCTAACAAAGGGCTCTGCTTTCCAGGGAATACTGCATGTGCATCCCGTGTATGACAGGTGCAGTGTTCCCTGCCTTGTAAACACACCCTGCTGGATGCACCTCTGTGCTCTGGTGTGCTGGAAACCACAAGGAGCTCTTGCCAAATCAAGAACAGAATCCCTGCAACATCCTTATGTTAATCTTTTGCTTGCTGCTTGTTGGAGCTATATCTGTAATACCAAAAAAATAGAGCGTTATGAAAATAAGTCTTGATAAAGCTCATATTTTCTCAGCTTATAAAATTTAAGCAGGCTATTAGCTAGTGGAATCCACTTGGTGTTTTCCTGAACACTTGTGCTCTCTAATATTACATATTTAAAACATTTTCTTGTTGCTCTTATATTCTGAAATGTCTACGATGTTATATCACAGTTGCTTTAAAAAAAGCAGTTGGAGATGGGAGGTTAAAAGGAGGGGTGTAACTGCTTCCTTGGAAAGTGTGCAATTTAAATTAACAAATTAGATCACATAGTGTAAAATCAGGGGAAAAAATAGAGCTGATCTGGTTGAATGCTTGACAAAAAAAATTCAAAACTCTTTCGCAAGCTAAGGATAAAAAGAAACCCAAAGTTCTTAGTTGTAAGCCAACCTTGTTAGCTTGTGAAATGTTCCAACAGAGGCATTCTAGGAAAAGGTAAATTTATGTACAGTCACTGGAAATGTTAAAGTTTGGCCCTCAGACTTGCTCAGAGCTCTGTAAGAGGATGCTTTCAAAGTGTTGATGCTTTCCTTTAAGACCTTTGTAATTGGAAATGACAACTTCTCAGTGAGCCTTCTAACTGGTTTTTTTTTTTCAGTCTTTTAACTATCCAAAGAGATTTGTAAAGTAAGGGAGACTTTTGAGGGAAATAGCAGAATCCCAGTGGTGTTTGAAGGAATTCACTCTGGTTTGGCCTGGCATTTTTTTTAGTTCTTGCATAATAAATTATTCTTCAGTGTGAGTGTCTCCTCTGAGGAGATGCAGCGAGTGTGGAACTGTGGGTGTTGTTCCTCGTGCCTTTTTTTGTCCAGCTGAGCCTTGGGACTGGAGAACAGGGAAGTGTTGTCTTTCAAATTCCTGACTGTGTTGATCAGCTGGACTCATGGCTCTTGGATTTCTGCCAGGCTGTGTAAGGACATGGATTTGAAGTAAAGCTGAACTGGTCAAGTGTGATGATTCATTATGGCTCTGAAATGGCCAAGGTAAGGGTTTAATTAACATTTTGAGGGGTAAAGTTGGCTGGAGGCTGAAGTCTTTTAGTCCTTGTTCAATCTTATGTGGGTGATGGATGCTGAGCTTTAGAAGGAGCTTTTCTTTTGTTGGTACCCCAACAGCAGCAGTTCCTCCTCATTTAAACTTCCTGTGGCATTGGGTTTAATAGATGTGGAATAGGAGAGAACCTCGAGAGAACTCTGTGCAGTGAGTGGGGTTAGCCAAAATTCCCAGTCAGCCTGAGGAGCCAAGTGTCCCTGTAGGGGCAGACAGATTCCAGGGAGAAAATACAATGGGCCTTTTGGCTGCTGCTGGCTTCCTGGGATGTTTACTGCTCTGGGAGACAGGACACAAGCTTAACTGGAAATTCCCTTTGTCTCCTACTTTTCTGTAGGTCAGTGTGGACATAAAAGCTTTGAGTTACTGGAATGGCTGAATTTGGGTTTACTTTTCACTCACTTCTTTACTTTGGAACAAATGACTGCAGTGTTGCTGAGATTTTTCTGATAAGATCTCTGAAAGAAGCCAAAAGTGACTTGCCTAACATGGCCTAAACAAAGAGGTATGCTGATAAGTTTTAATAAAAATATACTTATGATCTCATGTTGAAATGATTAAATCCTCCTTGAAGGTTACCAAGATGATTAACAGGAAAATACATAACAGATCTTGGCATTGTATATGACAAAAACAAAACAACTCCAGGCTTGGTTTCTTTCATTGTGGGATAATTCATCCTCTTTAAAGTAATAGGTGAGGACATTTTAACATAGATCAGATACCAGTGTCAGAGTAAATTTGAGTTACATAGAGCCAAATTCTCTCCTGATGTGAACTGGCCATGATCACTTTTACATTAAAAAAGCCTTGCCAATACCATACAGAATGTGATGATTAACACATAAGTCACTTGTTCTCAAGTTTATAAATAGAAATGCGCCACCAAAATGTGTATTTGAGGCTTACTCAGGGCCCTGTCCCACAATATCTGTAATATCTCAGATCCTGCTAATCTGTCCTTGCTGTTGACATCCTTTCCAATATACCTCGAGGAAAAGCTCATCGTGGATTCCCAAGGGAAATGCTGGCCTGGAGTGCAGCAGGGAAGGAAGAAACATAAACAAATTAACAGCATTCATCTGACAGCTGTGTTTAAAAACAGTCAGACACCAGTTTTGATTAACTAAACTACCTTTCTCCCCTTCCTAAAACACTTCCAGACCTTGTGTTAAATACGTGATGGGCCGAGGCATTCCTGCTGTTGGGATGCATGGAGCAGCCAGGCTCCCACACACCTCCAGGCTGCAGCTCTATTCTGGGCCACTGTGCCCACGCCTCAGCAGGTTCTTTCATTTCCAGCCACCCACTGGTTGGTCTGTATCCTTCAATCCTGCTGCTTTTGCTTCCTTGCTTTAATCCTCTGGAGTAACCCCTCACTTGGCTTGGATGTGGTGGGCTCTGGTGGGGCTGTCCTAATAAAGGGGTTAAAATTCCCCTCACTTGCACTTTGCCTTGTTCTCAAATCCCAGTATTCCCAACACACATTTTTTTGCCAGGGTTCTTATTCTTCCTGCTACTTTTTCACAACAAGAAACCCTATACATTTTCTGTGCAGTTACCTATTTTCCTGGCAGGAGGAGCAGAGGTGTAGGGACAATGGGAATGGCTCTGCAGTAAGCTGAGGAGGGAAAGGTGGGAGGGTATCTTTTTACAGGCTACTAGAGGAATTTTGAGTTTATAAAAACAAAGGCTTTTGAGTAAATGTTCCTGGCCCTGAAGATTACACAGCAAGTCTTGAAAACTCTGGCTAAAGTTCTTCCCAAAAGTTCAGAAGCCAGACAGCCATGAGAGAGAATTCCACGTTTCTTCTGCAAATGTGGAAATACGAGGATTTATGAAAATTGGACAGTGCTGTTGCAGAAGGCAACAATATTTTTTGGAGGGATTTTATAAATATTTGCAAGCCTGGTCTATATGCTGTCACAGATGTAAATATAATCTTCAAAAAGTGACATTCTCTGCAGTATTTTATCCTAAACAAAGGGAAATACGGTGTAAACAAGCCAGTGCCCTTATTTTCTCTCCCTCTATATAAAAGCACAGGCTTCTCCTGTTCCACTTAAGTGACACTGAGTTTGAGGTGAAGAGAGAGGAGCACATTCCTAACCTGTGCCTAGTTCCTCATGTATTAATGCTGGAGGGCATTTCCGGGTCCTTTCCTAGCACCACAAGAGATTTCTGTAATATCAGGATAAAAGTTTGTCTTTTTGCATACAAAAAATGAACTACTGCAGGGGTAGTTTTCCATATGGTAAAGAGATATTTCAGAGAATAATGCCAAGCAAGCTGTTTATTTCAGAGAGATCTGTTTTATAGCATAGATTGGAGTTAAAAAATAAATATTATTCAGGAAATCAGAAAATTGTTTTAGTATTCTAAGCACAGTGGGTTTTAGGGCTGTGCCAGTGTTATTAATTATTTTTATTATTATTAATGGTGGCACTTAGTGCCATGGTTTAGTTGACCATGATGGTATTTGGTCAAAGGTTGGACTCGATCTTGGAGGTCTTTTCCAGCCTTGGATTCTGTGATTATCCTGTGTTACAGAGATGAAGCTCGTTAAATAACATTTCCAGAGAGCTCTCCAGATACCTGGCCAGGCTCCATTCTGCCAAGTTAACAGGTAGGAGTGTTTTCCGGCTTGGAATATTGTGCATAGCTAGGCTGTTTCTGCACAGATCCAAACTAGAATGGTGCAAACCCAGCTCTTGAGATCTTGTTTTCCAAGAACATGTGGAGTGGGAAGGGCTCTGTTGCCTGGGTGACAAGGCAGTGTCTCTTAGCAAGGTTTGTTTTAGTTGATGAAATGAGAGAAGGGAAAGAGTGACAGATCCAAATGTTTAAAGCTCCAAGGAGTATCCCCCATGAATGTGGGGATAGGGAAGCTGTGTGGTTTTGTTAGGAAGCTGTTTCAGGAGCACTGGCTTCTCCCCTGGACAGGGAGGTTGTGTAACTCAGAAATCTGTGGTTATCCACAACTCAGTGGGATCAGAACACTGCCCAGAGTGGCTTCATGGACATGCAGTGCTTGAGCTGGACAGGGAATGTTTACAAGGGAATGGAATGACAGGACAAGGGGGAATGGCTTCAAACTGACAGAGGGTGGGGTTAGATGGGATACTGGGATGGAATCCTCCCTGTGAGGGTGGGGAGGCTCTGGCACAGGGTGCCCAGAGAAGCTGTGGCTGCCCAATCCCTGGAAGTGTCCAAGGCTGGGTTGGACAGGACTTGGAGCAACCTGGGATAGGGGGAAGGTGTCTCTGCCCATGGCAGGGCAGGGGAACTGGGTGAGCTTTAAGGTCCCTCCCAACCCAAACTATTCTATGAAATAGAACGTGATCAGACATGGCTATTTGGAGATTAGCTCTTGTTCTGGACTCATTGGAGCAGTCACTTTGGGAATAAATCCTTTAAAACAAGAGAAAGCTGTGTGGTGTCCCCTCAGGATTGTCCTTGTTTGCTTCAGACGAGCGAGGGGGAGGAAGTCTTTGCACTCATGAGGAGAAGTGGGAAGGAGCAGTGAATTTTAACATGGATGCTATAAATGACAAGCTAAGACTCCAAATGCAAGTAATTGTAGCTCATCTCTGCACACATGAAGAGATATGAGGTGAATGGGAATTGAGAAGGCTGAGTGAAGCAAGAGGAGGGTGCAGAACCTTTTCTTCACTCTTGATCTGGATACTCATAAGTTAAAACCATTTTAAAAAATATCCTTGGTAGTGATGAGATTGGAGATGACATTTAACTTCTAGGAAATACTGATTTTCTGCTTTCTTAGCTTGTAAAAAATGTGCTTCTTCATAGTGCTGGTGACTGGGCTGTCACTTGAGCAGAGAGAGGGAGGTGGCTGAGGAAAGTCCCCTCAATGCAGAGCATCTCAATGAAGAACTGAGCCCCATATTTATGCAATTCCCAGGTAGTGCCTCCTCCTCTCCCTCCTGCATTAAATAAGGAATAAAACGCACACATTCTGTAAAGAGTTCCCATGGAGCTGGGTTGCTCTAATTGGATTTTCATAATTTGAGCTTCATCCTTATTCATGTGAGAGTCTGCAGAGCTGAGAATGGATTGTTTGCTCTGGTCAGAGTTTGTGGTTATTTCTTCACCCAGCAGAACTTGGGAGTTGGAAGCACCCAGGGATGGATTTTTGTTGTGAAGGCTGGACAAGGAATATGTTCCTTTTGGTTTTGTCCAGGATAAGCTCACCCTCAAAATGGGAAGAAAAAAGGAAATAGTGAACAAACTATCACATTACTTAAAAAGCAGTTTCTGCTATTTTTAGGAGATTAATTCAGTATTTCAAATACATGTTCTTTCTTCTCACTCAAGGACATCCAACTTCATTAGAGACTTTCCTGGTAAATAAAAAAGGGCCTTTTTCAGACTTTTTTCTTTATATGAAACAAAAGGGACCGGTCTGTCCCTAGGCTTGTTTCCTTCTGTTGAAATATCCTCTCTGCCTTGAGGCTTCCAGCAGAACTGGGAAGTTGTGTTCTCTTGTTTTGCTCCTGGACTCCTATTCCTGTGTTATATTCCTTACTGGAAAGGCTTCATTGAAAACAGACAGGAAGAGAGGTTGTTCACAACATGCAGCAAAGAACAAGAGGTGTGAAGAAGTGGAAACATCTGACAGATATTTTAATTTCTCTATGCTAAAATAAGGCAAGTCACACTTGGAACATTAGATACCTGGGTCTGGATGCTGTTTTGTAGGAAGTTTTTCCGTATAGAGCCTCTATTTTAGTGTTCAAGTCACACTGAATGCAAGTTTAGAGCTCTCTGTGCCAGTGATGAGACCAATCTGTGAGGGACTGACGTGATTTATGGGAAAGTTATTTGTCTCTGATAACCAGTGAAGTCCCTTGAGATGTTTTGCAGTGTTTTCTGGTGTCAGGAACTGCTTTTTAAAAAAATCTTGCATGTAGGGTCTTTAGCAAGGTGTGTTTTTATATCTCAGAAGTCGTATGGCTCAAGGTAAGTAATTTCTGCGCATGATTCTCGTTATAAAGACATCAAAATTAGATCTCACTGCAAGAATATTGGAGTTTACAATGCTCAGTGTGATTCTGCAAAGGACTAATTAGCATAACTCTTAATAGGACGACTTCTATTGTTTTCAAATCAAAATTTAAGTGAGTATTTATTTCTTTTCAATACTAATCAGTTAAGTGTCTATACTAATTTATAAAAATTGTGTGGGAATATATTTCTGCTTCAATATGGTACAATAAAATACTTTCTCTTTTCTACTTCTGTGAGTTTAGTAAAACCAAAAATACTAACCAAGTATTTTTTGTAAATAAATGTCTGTGTAATAATGTAACTGTGCATTTCCAGTGTTTGGATGTCCAGTTATCCAGGCAAACATTCAGTATTTATTACAAATCAGTATTGCTCTGACATAATTGATGTATTTTTGCTGCTTTTGAACTCATTCCTTTCCAGTTCCCATACTTTTAGTTGCCAGCAAGGGGCAAACTGGCTGTTGGGATTCTGTTTTCCTGTAATTTTTCAGTTATCAGTGGTTTGTAGGTCCTTGCTAAAAGCACAGTATGGAATCTGCAAAGGTAATTATACCTATTGGAACACTATTAATAGTATTTAGAAGGGATCATTGCAGTAAATCTGTTTTAGCCTTTTTGTCAGCTGTGTTTTTATGTAATATTGTGTAAATCCCCTGGAAACACTGACACCTTTAAAGACTTTAGCTTGCTTTTAAAGGGGAAAGGGAGGGAAAACAGAAAAGAACAGATTTGGGGTAATTTCCTTATTGAAAGATGCTTTTTATGGCTCTTAAAAGAGTAAAAGTGAGTGAAGGCATGATGGATAATAACCCCCATGTGTGCAGTTCCTTATCTGCCAACTCTCTCTTATTTTTCCTGCAGGAAATCTTGGCTGAGCAAAGTTGGAAGCCCAAGTTCCCGCATCGATAAAACAAATTTTTCCAACGAAAAGGAGATTTCCAAGCTTGACTTCTCAGATTTCAACACTAGATACTAACAGGAGGGAACCTCACTAAGCACAAGACTCTGACGTTTCTGCTGCATGATATTTTCTGTGCCTCCATCAAATGTCGCAAGAGCATTTGGATGCTTTTCTGTGCTAGGGATAAACATAAATGCTCCCTGTTCCCACCAAGTAAGAATTCCTGGTTGCTGTGTTAGACATTTTACACCATGAATGTCAACATTTAGTGTCTAAAATGCCAATATCTAATTTACTGCAGCTTTGAAAGACAGATAAAAGCTTAGAAGTGCTGGTGGTTATTTGTGCACAATGAGACTTGTTACATACAACCAGATGGTACTTAATCTTTACACTGTGAGTCATATTTTAGATGCAAAATAATAATAAATTTAAGTTCTACTGTTTGTAATCTCACCAAAAATACATAACTACAGAACAGGAGCATTGCAAGTTCTATGTAACAACTCTGTTATAGACCAGACTCTTCGTGATAATTAATTAAGTTATAGTGGTAATTTAAAATAAATATATGTTGTTTCAGACTAGGATTATCTAACCAGCTGTGGTTTAAAATTCTCCATAACAATGCAGATAAATTGTTCCAAGGTGATGAAATATGTTGCCTCTCATCCTGTTTTTTCCTTGTCTACCTGTAGCTTACATCCATTCTGACTATAAAGAGTGTTCTAATCTCTTTGCTTTTTTGATATTCTTACTAAAATTGAAGATTTCAGTGGTTTTCCTTATGGAAAATGGATGGGTATTTGCCCCTGAGTTCAGACTTTGTGGTGGAACCTGCACCCTCATCCATCATCTGAAGTCCTTGGAAGTCCTGAACCATGGGTGTGCAATAAATCCTGGATGAGTCTAATCCACTGTGGATCCAGTTCTTGTATCCAGCACTTTCTCCACAGGCACCTGGGAGTCAGGGCTGGATCAGACCCCTACCCTCACACCTGCAGTGCTTGTGAGTCAGGCTTAGAACATTCCAGGAGATTTCATGAGGATACTAAAGCTGGTGTTCTCACTGGCTGCTCTGTCTCCCTTCCTGGGGTGGGTGGTATCACTTTGGGAAGCTGCACCAAATCTGCAGCTCATGGTTTGAATTTTAGGAAGGACACTTCCTAAATTAAGCACTGCACTTTTCCATCAGTGCAAGGTGTGCTTAGAAAGGTATTTCTGCTCACTGCTAGATTGATTTTCTTTGGACCTTTGCCGTAAGCAGTAAAATCTTCTTTCTAGAATTTGCAGGAGCTGCTTATGAGTTATTCTGTGATTATACACAAGCCCCCATTGTTGAAGTCGTGGTCAATATAGCTCTTGTTCAGCTCATGGTAAATGGCAAAGTTCAAGTGTAGCAGGAGCTCAGTAGCTGTTCCATCCTCCTGGAAAACTGTATCCTGCCTAACAAAGTAGTTTACATTTTCCTTGGAGCTACCTGGCAGAAAATACCCCCTTAGTCAAAGATTTTCCGGCCAAGTGCTTTTCTCATATTTTGAGGAACAAGGAGAGAGGAAGGCAAAAACAAAGGGGACATTAGATACAGAGGAAGAGCAGCCAAAAATTTTTTTGATGTGTTCCAGCGGTGGAGCTGGGTGCTCATAAGGACTTGAAAATTTTACCCCAACTCCCCTTGAAAGGCAAGGCTTAAGGAGAGGGAAGCAGTCATTTAAAGTGCTCACTTTTTTGGGGAGGAAACGAGAAGAGAGCATTTTTCTGTGCTGCAAGTCGTGTTGCTGTGTTCCTGCAACTAATGGAGCCTTGGCTGGCACTGTGGGCATTAATCTTCTCATTTTATTTAATCCTCAGATTCTGCTAAAGTATCCCGAGTCCAAAGCCATCCCATTTGTGGAAGTACAGTGTGTGCAGAACAGCAGAGCAGTGTCTCTAGATTTAATGAGAACATCATTGGTTTTGAGGAGCCAAAGAATCCCAATGGTAAGATAGAAAAAAAGCAAGAACAGTTGGATAATTAGACATCAAAACTGAGTTGAAACCTATATCACTTTCTGCCCTATTCTAATATCACTCAGTTATGACTGTAGATACCCCTGAATTTTGTTTTTTCAAAATGCAGTGCAGCAAGAATGTATGATGTGTAGGCCAGATTCATTCTTGCTGTAAGTGGAAATAGTTTCCACTAAATAGTTTCTATTTGAATAGAAATTGTTTCTATCTATAGTTTCTATTCTGTTCTCCTAATAGTTTCTATCTAAAAAGAGTTGAGACTTGGAAATAAATAAATAGTGGGAACAGATTTTCACAAGTTATTTGTGAGTTTTGCACAATGCTGACTTTCTTGAGGGGAAAATGTTGTGCCTGACTTGTATTCTACTAGAATTTAAGAAAATGTAGCTCATTAAGCCTGAAGGCCAGACATGTTAATTAAAATCAGAGTCGAATTCCGAAATGATGGGCATTTCAGAAATGTATGGGTTTGTTTGTATTTGATTAAAGGATTAGAAAAATTTTGCCAAAGCCATGAGCAGAAGGAGAGCTTTGTGCCTCATCAGGAATGATGGAACTTTGCAGAACAGGGATGTTCTGCTGGACCTGCTCGTTCTTGGTCTCCGTGTGGAGAAAAGAGTGGTGGCATCTCCTGCCATACTTTCTCTTAGGTGACACCAATCTGTCACTTCTGATTTTCATTATGTCCTCCGGAGCTGCCTTGCTTGGCTTGCTTTCTTCTTAGAAAACTGGGCATGTTTGCTGCTGGAATCCTCTTACTAGACAGAGTGAACTGGATTAGTCACTCGAGCTTCCTGATTAATGCATGGCTCCGTGCTGCTGCGAGCGCTCTGATGTGAAGGGAATGCTGCAGTGAGGGATGAGGGCAAACACCGCTCTGCGCTAGCATTTATTTTTTAGAGTCTGTTTAGACAACAGCAATCCCATAAATTGGGATTTCTGTACTATCATTCTTTCTTCAAGGCTCCTCACAGTCTGTTGTGTAGTGGGTAGAAGTATTAGGATTAAGGAGAGGTTATTTCTGCCTCAAAAAACACTGCAGGGACTTAAAATAACTAAACTTGCCCCAATTCATTTGATATTTATACTGGCATAATTGAATAAAAAATCCTGATATGTAAGATCAAAGGAGGAACAATCCCACTTTTGGTTAAAAGGGCTGCAGGAGTGGAGTGGAAGGTTTTACCAATCAAAATTCCAGAATGGTTTGAGTAATTAGGAGGAGACCAGTTGTCTTCCACAGTTAGATGATGTTACTGTAAGACTTAATATACATAAGTGCAAATATAAATATTTAGAAGTAGTTTCTGATTAATCACTCTGTAAATCAGTTGTGAGATGAAGTTGTCTTTACCCCAGAAGTGAAGAATTACACTCTGAACAGCACTAGTGGGGAAGTAGGAGAAGTTTTTTGCCCAAAATCCAGCAAGCAGCTCTGTCTCTGCTGAAAGGCACTGTGGGCTCTCCCATAGCTGTAATAACTCCTTGGTGTTAGGAATTAACACCTGTGATTCCTGCAGTTTGGAAATGGGAAAGTCTTGTAACATTTCTTCCTGCATTTGTGTTATTCTAAAAGTGGGCAATAAGCTCTAAGCCATGTTTTTGTTTCACAGACAATTGTTCAGCACCAAGAAGCAAATTTTGTCCATCATAACCTTTGTGTGTATTCCAGAAAAAAAGGGGCAATGCTCTTGTGGATTTTTGGGAGCAATTCTTTTCTGGGTCTGACAGGCTGAATTAGAGGAATACCCAGCATCCCAGGGTTTCTCCACTAGCTGGAAGGTAACCTGGCATTCTCTTGGATTTGGCAGGGAGGTAACAAAACAAACAATGGAGAGATACAAGTTCTGTGCTGCAAGCACCGACTTATGTTCCATTGGAATGCTGCCATGGACTTTAGTGGGAACAATAATTGGTCATGCAACCAAGGAAATGCATTATTAGTGGGACAGTGTTTGAGCAGGGGGAGATAAGATACACGCTAAGTCACTTTCTTGATTTTGTTTTTTCCTAATTGTAGAGGAATCACTATGGCTTCAGGAACATTAAAAAAGCCAGAACTTTCTTGCATGAAGTTCAGCACTTGAAACCATGCCAGGTACTTACTATCCCAAGCAAGCCAGTAATTCCCAATTTGTAGTTAAAGAGTTGTTCTGCTAAGGGTGGGAGCAGAGAAAAGTGGATACATGCAACCCTTCGAAGCCTTATAGTAATAATAAAATTAAAAATATGATTCTAGTGCTGGTATAGGGATGGTAAATAGAACAGGAAGGGTGCAGGAACAGGAGTTTTAAGAATATCAATGTGCAGAAATTTACCTGCAGTTGTTTATTTGGAGCTGCTGCCAAGGGCACCACTGGAAATGAGCTCTGTGTGAGCAGCATAGAGAAAAGGGGTGGCTGAGGAAGAGGGGCTTGGCAGAAGAGGGTCTTGAAAATGTGTTCAGAAGGAAAAGCTCAGGAAATGTTTGGAGCATGAGAAGAGAGGCCAATGTTTTATCAACTGATAAGGGAATGCTCAGTTTAGATGGCAGCACCTGGGTGTTCTGGGGAGGTCACAGCAGGAGACGTTTGAGACTCACTGTGAGTCTTGTTCAGCTGTTGGTGATGTTTTGAATTTTCCCTGTGTTTAAAACCAACCAGCCTCAAACTTTATCTTAAACATCCACTCCTGAACTCTACAACTGTTGTACTGCTGAGTAGTTCAGCTCCCTTGGGAGGAGAAATCTCAGTACCAGGTAGGAAGACACCCCTGAATTGTGAGGGGCTCCAACAGTAACATCTCTTCCTAGAAATAACTGTCTGCTGTCAGGAAACAGGCAGACAAAAAATTTGCAGACCAAGTTAAAACTCATTAATGACCCACAATATAACTCGGGGAGAAAAAAAAACCTGTGCAGTTATCTAAGTTTGCTGACACTTTGGAAACAAAATGATGACTAAATAGTAATGTGTGCTCCAAAGAATGAGTGATATACCAAGATGAATAGGATTTAGGCACTATTTATCACAGTTAAGCCATAGCCTGAATACCATAATGCTGATTCCTTAAATTCATTATGCAGCCAGTATAATCTAGCAGGCAACAATGTGCCTGTGAGAAGGAAGAAACTATTTCCATTGTTTTAAACTGAACTGTAGGCACAGAGTGATTGACAAGATTGTGCTTTGTCTTATATCTAAGGTACCACACCAACATTTGTAACAACACTTGTGTGAAGTGTTAAACACTCTGAATTCTTACATTTTGCTGTTTAAAGTAGTAATCATGGTGTATTTATCTGATGGATACAGGGGGATGTCATTCCATACATGTAAGAAGTGTTGGTGATGCTTCCATCATCTCTGTTTAAAGCTGACAGTGTGTGGGTGCTCCCAGACTCTATTTATGTGACTGGGATTTATTTGTCCTGTGGAATAAATAATAATTCGTTTTTCTGGTGTTAATACCCCTGAGGTTCCTGAGAGCAGCCTCACAGCTCTGCACACAATTATTTGTAGAAATTATCATGTGTGAAATAACAACTTTGTTCTGACCCAGCCATAAAATTTACTCTTTGGGTGGTAGGAAATGTGGCACTCCTGAGCTGCCCTTCAGTGGGAATTCTGTAATATTTTGGGAAGAAAGGAAGGGGAAGGGACAGAAATAGCCACAACTTCTGAAATGTTTGGCTTAGTCAAGGTAGGTTTAAAACTCCCCCAACGTTCTGAATGAAATAAGTGAATTGTTCTGGAGGTACTGAGATAACACTTGCTGGTTGCTTTTTTTGAATTTTCAGATAGCATTCAGGAAGTGTAAGGAATGAAAGGATCCAGGAAAGCTGAGAGATTTTTTTTTTTTAATGCCCTTTTTCTTTTTTCTTTTTCAAGCCACAGCCAGGACTTATTTGCATTTTTTAAAACCTGTCTGTGGGGGAATGAAGCCACTAAAAGCTGGAGTGGCTGTGATGAGGCTGTTATAATTAACGTGGTATGATGTGCTCGATGCCTTGAAGCAAATCACTACAGAATTCCTGGTGCTGGGTCCTGGGGGAAAGGCTGGGATACATTAAGTTGCTTTATAGGAAAGCCCTTGGGTTTTTCAAGTGGTGTAAAGGAAACAGTTTGCAGCCATCCAGCTAAAAATGCCACAGAACTATCAATTCTGAAGACCCTTAGCAATAATGTGGTAGCTTTGCTGCCCTCACTATAAAGCAAAAGAGATAAAATGGATTTTCCTCTGTGCTGCTGCAAGCCAGGAAGAATTCACTTCTGGAGAGGAGTAGGAGGCAGGTTTCACCTTAGATGCTTGTATTCCCTGAAATAAAAGATGAGATGGCAGCTCTACATTATTTAGTATCAAACAACTGATGCATCTAATAAGAGAAGCAAGGGAAAATACTCTCTGAATTTTAAATGTCTAATTGAGGCAGCAAACCAAATAACCACAAATCAAAGGCTTGCAGCCGTGAGAAAAGTACTTGAGAGGACAGCCTATTCACAGTGACCCAAAGCAACCACTAAACTAATGCACTTTAAACAAGGATTCAGGAAAGAAAATAAATCTGCTACCTAGAAAATTAGGGGAGAATGGGGATCTTTACCTCTTTGGTCCTGTATTTTTTGGCTGGATTAGTACCTGTAATCCCTGCTGCTCAATGGGTGAGGACTGTTTGGTTCTGCTTCTGTATATCACAATTGTTACAGAAAATGTTCCTTTTGATGAGACAAATCCTACCAATTCCGTTTCACATGTCCCCACTAATTTATTTTTCCTCAAACATCTTTTCTCCTGTTTTGCACAGCTGAGCTGTGATCCATCTGTTTGTGACAAAGATGTTTATTCTTAGTCTGAGATGGAATCTCAGACTCCTGTTTCCTGGTTACCAGTTTCCTTTACCCAGGAGCTGGAGATTTGGATACAGGATATTGACAACCTAAAATTTCAAGTGGAGCAGCCTAAAAAATTGAAGCACTTTAAACAGCTCTCGATGTCCTTTGAAAGCTGCAGCATGGAGTGTAGGGACCATCCACAGGCTTTTCCACACTGAGCTGCTTCCATTTTTTTTTTTCCAGTCCTTTGCTTCAGATTAGAGTTGTCATATCCCTGGCCAATTCCAAGGCACTCCCTTCTCTCCAGTCCTTTTTAGTCCCCTTGGGTCTGAGGTCAGCTGGAGTTTTATAGCCTACGAACTCCCAGAAACCTCTGTCGCTCTGCTCTGTCCCTTTGGGATTTTGCCTTTCCATTTTATTTCAGGCTTTCACCACTGATCCATCTCCCTGCATAAGCTAAGCCAGGAACAACCTTATATTGCCCCTGCTCATCGCTCTCCTCCAGCTATTCCATTTTAGCTGATAGTGATCACTAACGGCTCCTGTTTGTGCTGGACTCCATCTCCCTCGGAAGTCCGGCCTCACCAGCCACACTCCATTGGATCCTTGGGGGTGATCCTTCCTGACAGCGTAACCCCACTGGGGATTGCATTAGCCAGGCATGCAGAAAAGAGAAAGTGCCTGTCTAGTGTAATAAAATAAACACACATGGGGAAAAATTGCCAGCCAGGGGTAGAGCTGGAGCTTCCAGTGTGCCTCAAAAACCCTCCCCTGCGTAGGTATACCAATACATCCTCTGATTCCCTCAAATCTTTAAGCTTTTCCATAAAGCTTATGGTTTTTTTTTCTAGTAGGTATCCAGTGGGTTTTCTTTCATCTGTTCAAATTTCATCTGCTCTTCTCTCATTATGAAGAAAATGTTAATATTAAAGGAGTGAAGTCATGTATGTGCAGGCTTAGGGAAGTTCAATCACTGACCCGTCAGTTTAGCCCTGAGTCAAGTAAGCTGAATCCAAGAAAACAAAATTACATGAACTGATCTTATTTCTTCATCCTGCTTTACAGTAAACAGTGTTATTAGGATCCTGAAACTTAGTTTATCCCTCCCTCACCACCTCTAGCTCCTTCCCTGGAGCCCCCACTAAATCCCTCTGTGACTGCATCCTGCAATCCTTTCAGAGGCAATTGGCTTATGGCAAACAAGTGGAAGCCCAGTTTGGCACCTCATTGCTCTCCTCAGGAACCCAGAATGCCTAAATTCTTCTGCAAGGTACCAAATGTAGCAAGTTCCTTTATTTTTAACTCTTGCTATAGGTACAGTGAACAGTTTTCTCTGGGCCTTCTTTGGTCTTTGCAGTGCACCCCCTAACATTTGCAGAAACATTTCTCTTGGGATTCTGCATGGGGGGAACAAATCTGTCATTGAGGAACTTAAATCGACCTGTGATCAGGTTAAGTGGCTCCAGTGACACATTAAGGGTTACTTCCTTCAGGTGCTGGCTGTAAATGCAAACCCCAAACCCTCTTCCTTTTCAGGTAAGTTATTTCTTAGGACTAAATGAGGTTTCTGAAGGAAATAGGGACTAAAGCTCTTCAGTCCCAAGAGAAGGAGCCTCCAAAAGGGTAATTTAAACTGGGGGTGGGTGTGTGTCTTAGTTCCTGTCACAGTGAAATGTCTCCCCAGGCTCTGGAAGCTGGATCTGGCTGCAGAAACATCACCCTGGAGGTCATGTTCTTCCTTTGCAGCTCATTTCTGCTTGGAGCTGAAACAGTAGCAAGGAGTTTTTTGGTGTAAACTGGAATTATAGAAAAAATACTCTGGATATATTGTTTTTCCAAGCCTGTGAGCACCCACAGGCTGCTTGAGAGGTGTCTGGTGATGGAGACACTGAGCAGGGTGCAGGAAAGTAAAACTTCCCTGACTTCTTTATGGAGTGATAGTGCAGCTGACCAGCTGGAAACTGTGAATGGGGAGCTCAGACAACCCGAGGTGGATTGTCCTAGACTCCATCCCACACTGCCAAAGGGGGAAACAGACTCTGTCCAGGCCATTTCTCTCCATCAGTGCCTGTTCCTCCTCTCTGCCTGCGGGAACAGCCCCTTTCAGGAGCTGTTTCCTCACAGCCAAGGAGGAAGACTCTGCTCAGTGCTCCACGTAGATCTGAGCTCCAGCTGTGTGCAATTCCAGGTGTTTGAGACCAGGGAAGGAGCAGGGATGTCTCTAACCTATGTACAGTTACATTTCTTGAAGGGACTTCCTCTATCCAACTGCCTCTTTGGTATTTTTTTTTCTCCTTTTTCTCCATTTTTTTTTCTACTTAGCCGCTCACACGCTGGATAAACAGTTTCAGAGAGCTTTCCAAATCCAAAAGATGGGGATGTTATACAAATTAATCTTATGAAGTGAGGTCTTTCCTGGGAAAACCTTCTACAGGAATTCTTTTCATTAGTGAGTCCCTCATTACAGGATTAAAAGCTAAGCTCCTTCTTCCCTCATTTCTTCCACAAATTAGGTTTCCATAAGACCTTTTATGTGTTTTTCTAAGTACCCCAGGTCTTGCCTCTTCTGGCAGAAGTATAAATGTTAATAACATTAATTACTTCACGCTAATCAACTACTTTTGGGACCTTTGCCTAGGAAAAATATAGGAATCCCTCTTTTTGCAGTTTTTTGCTGTTACGTTTTAAGTGTAGTTGGAAATATTCAGGGCCACAAAATAGATAGATGTCATTAACTTTAATTCAGTCTAGATTTTGCAGAATAACTCTGTTTTGGCTTTCTGAAGTCATGTCTACTTCTAATACTGGTATTTTAGAGGAGGTTTAGCTTTGTAGGGGAAACTCAGGCCTGTTAAATCCCCAAATCTGGCAAGTGGTGTCCACAGGTGAACCCTGGATCCTCTGGAGATGCTCTTATGGGCTTTCTGTGTGGGGCCAAGGAAGGATCCTGGAAAGCATCAAGCATCCAGTAACTCCAAGCAGGGAAAAGCTTCCCTTTCCTGATCTCTCAAAGTTGTAAAAAAACGTGACCATTATGGAAGTGTTTGTTCTTCTGTGCACATCCAGGATTTTAGGGGAAGTGCAGAACAATGGACAACAATTAACTGCCAGCCAAAAGAGAGATGTATAGAAGATGGAATACATAAGGTTTAGCAGCCTGAGGAATGTACAGAAATTAGCATTTTGGATCCAAGAGCTCACGCTCAGCAGTGACAAAACATGCACAGGAAAAGAAAAAGGGTTGTGCCTCAACTGGAAGTGTAAAATTTCTGATATAAAAATGTCTGAATTCCAGTGGAAAAAGGTCATTTTTCTTGCAGTCCCTATCTGAAAAAATGCTGGGCACTGTCTAATATTCTTAGAAGTGTCTCACTTAATGAGGTCATTTGACCCAGTGACAAGATTTCATTATGACTTCATTTAGAACCCTTGAACAAATGGAAAGGAGAGTACCAGTTAACCTGAACTCTAACGATTTTGTTAATATACCTGATTTCCTAGCCAGGAAAAACATCTTTGCCGAGTCCAAGAAAATCTCTTAATGAAAGACGCTTATTTATAAGTGGAATTGGGACGTAGAATAAAACCAGACTGGAAATTTTCAGAGATGGGATTCCCCCTCTTCCAGGGAGCAACGGGAGAAGTCTCCACCACGAGAAAAATATCAGGAAACAGCCTTTGGCCTTGATGGAGAGCATTTCTTTTTTTAAACATTAACTGTAAATCACAGTATTAGTTCTGGTTTATCACTGTGATAAAAGTCCAGTTCAGCATTGTCTTGAAATGACCGAACTGGCTGGTGAATGTTTTGTAACTGAGAACCATTTCCTTTTGTAACTCAAGCACTTAATTGCTTCTAATTGGTTTCTGTTGCAAAGGAGACTCGATCCAAATGACAGAGCACGGAGGAGAGGATGGGGGAGCCCGTGGTAACTGCACATTATTGAGGTGTCAGTGGTGTGATCAGAGGTGTCATTGTGGGGCAGGACAAAGGAAAAGGAGGAGGAGACTGAGGAGCATCGGAATGCTCACAGAGAGGCGATTGGGGATGTTGGGAAAGATCGCTAAAGATAAGTCCTGGCAAGCAAATCAGGAAAACAGTATTTGATGAGGCATAGTGTCCTCAGCTAGTCAGTGTCCAAAGCAGCTGATAAGAGCAGTCAAAACCATTGAAATCAGCAAGTCATAAGCACTTGGGAGAGCTGGCACCATGGCCTGGTCTGGGAAAAAAATCACAGAAATAAATCGGGAATTAAACACCAAACAACAAACTCTCAAAATAGGCAGCCCAGGCCAGGAATTAGTTTTGTGCCTTCAGGATCCAATGGTAGATGTGAGTGAGTCATACTCTTAATTTAGGAGAACCAAGGAGTCATTTTCACTGCAGCTTGCTGTACAACCTGACCTTCGCTGCCCTCATATGAATCAGGAGTAAGTAGAAGAAAATTAGTGTGAATGAAAACAAAATTTAATTTTTGGCATTTGCAGAAACTTAAACCGAGATTATACCTTGTTCTGGTTTTAAAGCAATCAATAGTATCATCCAGGGCGTGCTGACTTCTGAACCAGTACATAATGGTATGAACATATTTAAATATTAGCAATGAATAGAGTTCATGTATTGGTGTAAAAATTCCTTCCTTGTCTTCTCTTGTCTTCCAGCCCAAATAGTGATGGAATGTTTAATATTGGCACAAGGATTGCCAACAGAGACTTTGTATCTCTCCCAAGTAAATGCTGCTCATGTTCACCAGTGGCACGATAATCCCAATTACATTGTGCAGGATTAATTAGCTCCAGTGTAAGACTGCTAAATGAGCAGTTATACTATTGGGGAGGAAAAGACACCAAAACAAACCAGGTATGAACAATTTGCACTTCCTCTTTCAGTATTACAAGAGGAAATGGCTTCAGCTGAGAGAGAGCAGGGTTAGATTGGATATTAGGGAAAATTCTTCCCTGTGAGGGTGGTGAGGCCCTGGCACAGGTTGCCCAGGGAAGCTGTGGCTGCCCCATCCTTGGAAGTGTCCAAGGCCAGGTTGGACAGGGCTTGGAGCAACCTGGGCTAGGGGGAAGTGTCCCTGCCCATGGCAGGGGGTGGAACTGGATGAGCTTTAAGGTCCCATGAGTGTCATTAAACTCCACTGAATTGTAGAGCCCCAAAGAACTGATCCAGACACAGGCCTGAGTTGGCTTTGCCAGCCGAGTTCAGTCAGCAGCATGTGAAAACCCTCAAATTTTCTCCAGTACTGGATATTACCTGGCTCAATTGCACTATGGATGCTGTCAAACAGTTGCTCTCTGCCAACAGGTTTAGCAGTTGTGTTGTTCATTTTTGCCTATATTCAGAAATGGAAAAAAGGTACATTTTTCAAACTATAGTTTATGGGGAGCACCTGTGTGAGAGATGATTTTTGTCTCCTTTTAACAGTACATGTTAAAAATTACCCTGCTGATGTCACTCAAGGTATTTCCTCCTGGCTCTCTCCCCCATCCTGAGTAAACAGCTATAAAAACTGGGAGTTCACCTGCTGTATAACCCTGTATCAGTAACAACCCTTCCTCTGGCATGGATAAACCAAACACTTGGGGAGTTGCCACATAAGAGAATACTTCTACTTAAAAGCTCCACATCTGGAGGCTGTGAGGTTGGAAGAGCCTCCCTTCGGCTGTTTGAAGGTAGAGTTGTTGGTTTTGAGAGGGTTTGACTGAGTTGGGCCATGGGAGGCCAAGTGTTTGCAGTGTCCCCTGGCTGAGCAGCACAGGTAGCACAGAGCCACAAGGGCTGTCCCAGGGCAGGTGAAATTCAGTCTCCTGTCCTTTTTCCCAACCGTCGCTAAAGCAAATTAATGAGAGCAAGTCTAGACCAATTTTTAACCAACTGCTCAGACAGGCTCTCTCCCTCTTGCTGGTGTTTTGTCAGCATAATGACTGACTGGCCTTTTATTCCCTGCAAGTAGGGCATTTGGGGAGCTACGTGCTCCATAAAACCAGACTAAGGTGAGCAGGAAAGCCTCATCTAAAAGCATGTCTGTAGCAGGTGAGCTGCCTGGCTGGCAGAGAAGTGAAGGTGTCCCTTGGGGGGCCTGGGAGCACTGTCTGATCAGCCACTCACCCTCAACTGCTGCTGCTGCTGTGACTTTCATCACAGCTTGTTCCTGCAAGAAGAATTTGCTGGAGAGCAGCTGCAATCCTGCATTTCTTCACTCCATGTGTATTTATTCTGAGGCAACTGGTTTGGGAGCCAACACCCTTGCTGACTATGCCAAGGGGATCAGCTGAGCCTGCTGCTGTCACCAAAGGGTGTTCCAGGAGAGCAGCGTGGCAGCAGCAGCCTTGGAGACCAGAATGTTATGGCTGAACTGCATTGTCTTCAACTAAAAAAGTCCTGTCCTGTGGATCTCTGTTTTAATGCCAAGAACCACTTGGAAACACAGCAGATTATACTCTAACAACCCAATGTATTTTCCCAACTACCAGAGCCTGATACACTGGAAATAAGTATAATTCTCCTTTAATGCTCTGATCTGCTCAGCTTCTGTGGGCTGATAGAAACTGAGAGTTTCAAGGTGGGAGAGAGGAGCTCCCTATTTGGCAGCTTCTGAGCAATCTGAGATGTGGAGGGAAAAGCCTTTGACAATTATGGTAATTAAGAGAGAGAGGAGGAAGAAGGGGAGATGTTTCCTTGAACAGAGGGACAGTTTCTTGTCTGCCCTGATTTAAGGAGGGGAAGGGCTGCTTGCTCAGGGCTCTTTCTATTGAGTAATTGATGAAGCAGATTCATTCTGCAAGATGCAGAAGCCAAGGTGATGCTGACTGGGCAGATCTTGGAGCTCCCCAGGTCTCTGGCAGCAAAGGGAGGAAACAGCATCAGAAAATCATTTATGTTGCAGCAAGAACTATCATGTGCTGCCTTGCTTTCATCCAGGGTGGGAGGGGAAAGAGGATAGCAGTTGTTGGCTCTTTTTCCCTACTAGTGAAGGAGAGGAGCACTGACAGGAATGTCATGATACAGACAGGCAGAAATCTCTGTAAATCAGTGCTCTTGGCTCATCAGGGCATCCCTGCCAAGTGTTGGCAGAAAGGAGTGAAAATCAGAGACAATCTTAACTCCTAGGTGTATGTTCTGTTATATCCAACGTCACCTGGTGCTCAGGGGTCAGGTGGCTGCTGTTACAGCCTAACTGCTGCAAGGTTTTAATTGTGCAGACCCTCTTGCAGTGAATTCACAGCTAAATGGGAGTTATGAAACCATGTTTAAGATTTACTCTGTATAGTCAAGCTTGTGTAGTAGAAAATAAAAGGCCACATTTAGAATAATGACAGATTTTGCTGAACACTGAGAAGGGTGAGAGATATAATCAGAGAATTATTTTCATTTTTGTGATTCTGTCTGCAGCAAAAGTCACTGCAGAGGTAATAGTGAAATTTGGAGTGTGGTGATTGTATTTACCTTTACCTGGAGGATCCTGAAGCCTGTGACTCTTCCATGGGTGGTTTTGCCTGACTTGGTGACCTAACATATGCTGAGCACAAAATCTTTGTTCCCTTGTGACAAATCTCTTGTTTCCTTGTGGGAAATCTTTCGGGCTCTTCTAGGAAAGATCTTGGCTCTGCTCTCCTGGCTGTTTGGTGTTGGCCTTGTGTCAAGGCAGATGGAAGTGGCCTGTAACAGAACACTGGATCATCTGTCCATGTCCAAGGAAGGAGAATGCTCTGAAGGGCCAACGCTTCCCCTTGACAATACCAATTTACTGCTCCCAATATGGCTGTGGTTACTGCCCTTTGCTTTGATCAGTGATTTTTTGCCTCGTGGAACTTTGTATCCCTGGAGAGACTGCAGCACTGCCAGTTTAGTCCAGTCTGGAGCCCCAAATGGGAGACCTGGGGAAAGCTTCCATGGGGGTACAGGTGGGGAATCCTGGGGGAACCTGTTTCAGTGATGTCAGCCAAGCTGTGGAGCAAGGATCAGTCTAATGTGTGGTTTATCCAAGGTTGGTTTCCTGTGTAGAAAGTTAAGATAATCATCTTTTATTATTGAAAAATCGTAATGATCATCTGAAAGCACCAGCATTTCGGGAGTTAATGGCTGGCTCCTGGTCTGTGCTCCTGTGGGGCATCTGGAGCAGGCCCATCCCTACTCAGATTCCATAGGAGCTCCCTTGTGACTCCATCCCCCAGCAGTCAGTGTGGGGGAAAGGGGCTATGATTGATACTGGTGATTCTCAACCACTGTGACAGCAAGAGACTGGTCCAGTGTTCCCTAAATTGCTGCTGGAGTGCCAGGGCTGGGAGCAAGCACAGGGCACCCGTGTGCCTTTTACCCCTCAGCTCCAGTTGAGCAATGCCCCCCTGAGCTGAGTGTTTTACTCCTCCCAGACAGACACAGTAACTCCTCTATGGGAACGTTCATACCAATTAAATCTTATCATCAAATCATTCTGTTCCATCACTCCACTTAATTAGCCATGGTCTTTGGTATTTCAGCAATGCTGCACTGTGCCAAAAAATGAAAGTATTCTTTGTGTGGTACACACCCAACAACTGCCTGTCTGCCAACCAACAAATATTTCCCCTGCACCAGAGCAGTATCTACTGGGAAATGTAATTGCCCATGTCTGGTTTTTCAAACTGAAATGAGTTAGAGACCGTGGTCTTTTCATCTGGGCACTCTGCTTTCCTTGCAGCAAAACCAAGCTGATTTCTCCTCAGCTGTTTTGTGAACATAAACTGTGATGAGTCACATGAAACCCACAACTGAAGAGGTTCCTCGAGTGTTAGTTGTTAATATGGCCTCTCTGTTTACAAATGATAAACGCAAGAAAGGAACACAAATTAACTGCTCGTTAGCAGCAGATCACAGCTATTACCTAAATCCTTGTCTGCAGCAGGGCCCTTGACTTTAGGAATGTGTATCAGGTCTGACCTAATTTTATTTTATGTTTGGAAACATCCAAACCCAGGCAGATCATCACATCCCACTTTCAGTAAGAAAGTGCCTGATTTGGCAACCAACAATTTTTTTTTCCTCAAATTTGAGCAGCTCCTGTGAGTAAGTGAGGATAAAAAGTTCTGTGACCTGCAGAATCCAGCCTGGAATTGCTCATCAACAAATGGCAGCGAGGGAAATATTAGGGATGAGGAAATAATAATGGTTAGTGCCCCACTGCCCACTGATGCTGAGACCCATTTTCATTGCCAGTGAGAAAGATGCCACCAACCTACCTGTGACAAGGAATCAGTAGATCAATGGAAATAGGAGCTCTTTTAATAGCCCCCCATGCTGTGCTCTGCCATCTGAGGCATTTGTCAGATGTGATAAGGCACTTGGCCTATTTTTGTCACGCAGCAAATCCTTTTTCCTACTCTACTTGGGGCTCAGTCCCATCCTTGGATAATGAGCTCACTGCTGTCTTTCACTTGCATGGAAATGTTCTGTGCCTGAAGGCAGAATTTGGCTGGATCTGAGTAATGACATCTGTAATGTTCCCTCAGACAGGACCCAAAGGACACCAACAGGTGCTGATAAGCATCCAGCCTGCAGAGAGGTGTTGGTAAATCCTCCATGGTGCTTGTCTGCATCTTCACATGCTTTTGGAAAATCTGCCTCGGAGAGGCTTAGAGAGAACTTGGAGTTGCTGCAGGAACAGAGGTGGAGGTTCAGTCTGTTTGTCTTGGTTGTCCAGACAGGACCTTAACCATCACAACAGCCCCACTCCTGCACAAAGCCCAGGTGATGGTTTGTCTCCTGTACAGTACAGCTGGCTGTGCTTCTGCCTGTTGTCCTCTGTGTGAAAACCTTGCTTTTCATATAGTCCACAGAAGGGCTAATTCCAGAGGTTACATTAGCACAAAATAATCAGTTGCATCACCCATACAATTCCAACATTCCGGTGAACACCTGGTTCTGGTGAAAGCAGTGGAAAAATATATGTTCACCTCTGCTGAGCCACAATCTCAGTTTCCTGGGATGTCTAAGGAGTGGCTCCAGAAGTGCCACCATCACTGGTGTTTAGTGATTTAAAACACAGACCCCTCCTGGCTTTTCACTTGTCCCAGCAGTTCTTTAGGAAGTTGCCTCTCTTTCCTTCACCATCTTTTGGTGTATGAGGCCAGAAAAATCCTTGAACCAAGGCTTTTCTTGCATTCTCAGCAAGAATTTGCCTTCTTGCTCAAGCTCTAGATGATTCAACAAAAATCCTCTTGATTTTTCTCTTGCACTGCAGGCCTTTGGCAGCTTCATTGAGACAGAGAGGCTGTCACTGGTGTCAAAGCATGTAACCTATGGACAGATATTCACCTTTAAATCTCTCCCGTCACTTCTCTTGCTGAGGCTGCCAAGGTGTGGGGATATCCTGGAGTCCTGGGCGTGGTTTTTGATTTCAGTAGGCTGTTCTTATTTAGAGTAGCTGAGATTTTGTTTCAGAGATTTTTTCTCATGAACTTTTTGGGCTGCAGGTACTTTTAAATGGCAATTGTGGCTCTATTTCAAGGGAAAGGGAGGAGGAAAAAAAGCAAGAGGAGGTCTAACTTCAAGATTTAGCTGCATTTATATGAAGCTGGAGCAAGATCTGTGCTGGTGCGTGAAACCCAGCCTCGTTCAGAGAGGCTCAGACCAGGACAGCAGCTCTTTTGCTTTCTGCTCTGTGTAAATACCTTTGCTGCCCTTCCCACCAGGCTCTGGGGATCTCCACTGGATAACAAGTTAAAGTCCAAATACCGAGCCATTTGGGGTGATTGATGGGGGATGTTGTGCACACACCCAGGGTATGTCATTTCCAATCTGAAGGGAAGCAATTGTTTCCATATGTTGGCACGTTGGGGCTCTTGGTGCTGAGCCAGTTGTCTGGCTGCGATCAGGCAGCAGCATCTCACAGTGATGGAAGATTATACCTTGGAAGAGGGGTGCTAACTTTAGGCTGTATTCCTTAAAAGGATACAAACTCTGAACACTTCTCCAGGATGTGATTTATGGTTCCAGTATGTTTTGACTTTACATAGATGAAAAAACAGGTCTTTTCTGTATGCATATATGCATAAAAATTCCTTCCTGCTCTGTGGCCCCCTCTCCCCCAACAAAGGAATCCAATAAAACAATAGCTGGGGCTGGATTGTGTTGCTAACTTGGCTGCATGGGCTGCTGCCTGCTGAGGCTCAGAAGGATTCCCCCTCTTATTAACCCAATTCCTTAGAGGTATTTTAACAGCTACGTCTAGTTTTGTTAACCAGTTCTAGCTTTTGTTGCTCAGCTGGAAATTGGGCTCTTGAAACAGATTTTAGAGATGCCCTGCACCTACCAAAGCCATCATTTTGGGATTTTGGGGTGGTTTGGGTTTTTTTTTGTAAAGTGCCAAAAATGTTTTTGTAAAGTGTCAGTATGTCTGGTTGCATGTTGCTGCACAAATAAATTAATCTAATTTTCAAACTGCATCAGTAGGATTCCTCCATGCCAAGGCTCTGCATTAAGCACAGGTACAAACCCCCAGGAGGGGTAAGTTAAAAGCTGCTGGAAGAGGGTATTTTTGGCATAGCAAGAAGCCACCAATTTAAAATATTCTGTGAGTTCCTGAGCTATCCACGATTCCCTGAACCACCACCACTGGAGCAAAGCTGCCTGATGGTGATGCAGCCAGTGAGGGATCACCACATCCTTCCTGAAGTGTCTGTACTGCCAACAAAACCTGCAGTAGATGTTGTGTGTGTGTGACCTCATTTGAAAAACACGGGCAGGTCATCAGAGACTGCATTCTGTGTCATATCCAGGCCAGTCCTTTTGGATAAAATCAGTCGGTAATTATAAAAAATGCGTTTTTTCCCTCCCTGAATGGTGAGCAATCATCAGGCTTTTAATTCTGCAGCCAAAAGCCTTTGCAACTGTGAGACACAGTGGGCAGAACCACTCAAATCACTGCAGCAATGTTCCTTCCTCCAGCTGGGAATAAAGAACACATCAAATCATTCTGCCACACATGCATTTCATTTAGGGAAATAGGCTGGATTGGCATTTTAACTCTGGAAATGTTTGCAGTGATATCTTTGAGCCTCTCAGGGTTGTGTATTGACCATAGGATGATCTTCTCTGTGCAAGACTTGGACAGGTATGACGTGATATGTTGGAATGCTGAAAGCCAAAGATGCAGGAAGTCCTGGATTATTGTGAAAGGAAAACAGAGACACAAATTTGTTTTCCTTTTCAGTCACGTGCATGGGGTTTTTTTTTTTATTTATTGGAAATATTAACTTATTAAGACTCCCTACTGGAATATTTACATTATATATATTACATGATCTGAAGAGATTTTTGATGCCTAAAATTCCACTCAGAGGAATGAACTAATGTCTTCTAACAGAAGATTCATTTGCAAAACTGAAGTATGTGAGGATACATAATGCATTCAACTTTTTGAGTAATTTATTAAGAAAACAGTTTTGATCTTCTGAGCACGTGTTTGGATATTGAGGAAAAAATGCTCAGTGCTTTTATTGAAACTACATGCACACTCAAAATGTGAGCAGTGGCATTATTCACATGTGGTTTTGAGCAATGTGGATTCTACCTTGTCTCTAAATAATGCTTTTGGTGCCTGAAAGATGCCAGAGTCTGGAATTGATAACAAAGTTGTTCACGCAGCTACTGCCGTGGTTGGTGTGAATATATATAAATGCATACCCCTGCATTCCAGCATGAAAATTGGGAGCTAGAATTTCCATCTAATTTTGTTTTTCACTTACAAGGTCCTCCTCAATTGCATAGATTTGGTTATTAAACATCAGGAATCAGGAAATTTATAGTTCTACCAAACCAAACAATTCTCTGTATAAAAGAAAAGTGCTCATTTTAAATGTGCCTCATTCCTGCTTGGAAAGTTGTAGCTCTAGGGATGCCTCAAGCTTGTAGGGCTCCCTGAACAGCTCCCTGAAATCCATGTGTGCACAATTTTGTAGGAACTGCAGAAGTTATGTTTGTGTATTCCCAAGCTGCAGGGATTGCCATTCCCCTCCCGCAGCTGGTGAAAGCCAGGGATGAGCTCAGGATTGCTCTGCAATGATTGACCTAAAACTACTGCATTCTCCTACAAAACTGCTCCACCCTACCCTGCTGGAATGTAGGTCTGCCCTATCTTCAGAGCCACGTTAGCACTAATTAACTACTTCCAGCATATTAACAGCCTTGGCTATACGTGTCAATACTAGATGGACGCTAATCTAACGAGCTGCTCCGTGTTAATTACGACCTCATTGAGCCAACCAGTTTGGGAAGAGCGGGAGATCCATATCCCTCCGTGGTCTGTGGGCTCCTTCCCTCCCGGCCTCTCCGCCGAGCAGCCACAGTGACCTTGAGGAGCTGCCGACCTCGGATTCCCGATCCCCTCCACAGCGTATCCCATTTCCTTGGCTGTCGCTCTAACAAAGGACTCCAGGTTATCACACTCAGACTCCTGTACCTGTTCTGGCCTTTGCTGCTATTTGGGGCCCATGGACCACTATTTCTGTGTGCTGGTGCATGTTCCCAAAATAAATGTCCTTAAATTAGCAGGTTCAGTTACAGGGAGCAGCCTGGCTGAAGCAGCAGCGAGCTTGATTTAGGCCAATTTGGATTTTTTTTTTTTTTTTTTTTTTGAGAAAATGTGCTCTTCTGAGGTTAATAATTATCTAATTACTTAGTTAATAATAGATGCCTCTCAACATATTAATGGGATATCATATATTTTTCAAAAGGACTGGACCCTTTAGCAGATGCAAGCCTTGGTCCAGCAACGTCATAGCAATAAATCAGCGTCTTTTCAAGGGCTGCTGGTTGTATCACAGGGATGCCAACTACAGATTTACTCTATTTCAGCTCTGCCTCCACATTCAGGGTTTATTTGAGGGGTTTGTGTCCTAGTGACTCTGACAACTCTGCTGTGTTGCTTCTGTGCAAATGGAAGTGCAGTGGCCTACATTTCCCTGGTGATCGGTGAGACAGCCTGACCCACTTGAAACACGTTAACCAGCCCTGCTTCCAGACAGCTGGGAGCACTTGTCCACCACTGGACCTGGGCTCATGCCATGCCTCAAGCTGAAAATTCAGAATTTCTGGCAGTTTTGGAGGATTTGATACAGATAATTTAAGTTGTGCTTGGCGCTTGTTTTCTTCCCCTTGTGCCTGGATGTGTCATGGTTCAGTGCAATGGGTCAGTCTGTGTTTCATTAAATATTAACAGGGAAAATGATTTGTGCTTATTTAGAGGGTAATACTGCTGTGCTAATGGATGGAAAATTGCCTGGAAGGCTGCTGGTAAAGGTGTAGTGGCAACTGGTGCTGAACCCTTGTTCTGAACTGCCCTGCCAGGAGGATGGGAAATGTGAAGAGGTAAAACACCTACTGGAAAACAAGAAGAAAGATACTCTAAGGAATATTCAGGCACATGCCAAGTGATCTGACAGGCCTTTTCTGCTCTGCAGAGTAAAAATGATCCCTCTGACGTGGTTTTTATGCTAAGCCAAAGCGCTGCCCTGAAGCTACTTCAGAGCACTGTCCCTCGGCAAACCCTTGTGTTGCCGTGACACGTGTGAGCCCAGCCCAGTATCCCACTCCTGGTGCACGCTTCCCCTTGTGGGAAGTGTTGTGGTCTCCCTGTCTGGCAAAGGCACTCAAGCAGCTCAAGAGAAGCAGCTGCCACTTGTGTTTGTGCCCCGTGGGCTTCCTTGGCCATGTCCCGCAAGTGCTCCCTGACAATGTTATAACAATATATTTTTCAGTTCCGCTTGCGGCTCCCAGAGCATCCGAAGGTCTCCTGGAGCTGTTCCAGGAACAGACCTCCTTTAGCCATTGGTGCAACGCCAGGGAGTCTGGTAATGAACCCATCCGAGGGAAGGTGGGACAATGTGCATCCGGTGTGATTAATGGCATCCAGGAAGGTGGAGGAGAACGTTTATCCCAGAGCTTCCGACTGTCTGGGCAATAGGAAGATTTGTTGTCAGATGCGTTAGATTTGCTAACAATTAATATTAACGACGCGCTCTTTTGTGCTGCTGGGACATGCTCCCCTTTGTATTTGTGTGTGCTGTAGCACCCAGGCTTCCTGTGGGCTTGATAAACAATAACCTAATCATAAATCACATGATCTGGATTTCTAAAGAGGGTGTTTACGCTGTGACTTCACTGAATCCCACTGTCTCTGCCTGCGAAAAAGCTGGAATGAGTAAGATAAGAACAAGGCTAATGCAGAAGGGTCTGTTTTGATACAGGCACTTAACTCTTGCCAAGCCTTGGCTCTCGGGAACTTGTACATGTAATTATACATTCCTTATAGATCAGTAACTTAGCATAAATAGGCTGTAATATGTATAAACAGACTCTGGTAGGCTTCAAGAAATCCAAAATACAGGATTTGACTGTGAAAAATATTTTGAGAAATGCAGGGCATGCTTGTTTCCCCTTCTGTTTATGTAAAAAGCCATAATGCTGAAGTGAATCCTGTGTGGCTCTGATGAGCAGGATGGTTGGGGATGCAGTCATAAATCTCCTGGCCTACAAAAGCAGCGGTTCAGCATCGTCTCCATGGCAACCCATGGAGCAAGAAATGAAATCTGATATGAAGAGTCTTGCCGAGGAAAGCCGTATGCGAGTCACACACTCGCCGAGGCAGAGTGCTGGTGAAGCAGAGAAAATAAGATGCATTTTCTTTTACTTGTTGCTTCGTTCTGAGTATTCCTGCCATGAATAAAAGGGGCTGACAAACCAGCCATTATTCCATGGCCTTCAGCTACTCAGAGCCAGGCCAGGGGCCAGCAGAGCAGCCGAGAAACAAGCGCGGGCTCTGCCAGCACTTGAGCTCATAAATGAACTCAGCTCACAGCTGCATCTCCGAGCTGCTTATGTTCCCCTGCTTAATGTCAACCTTGTTTCCCCTTCCAGCGACATGGAACTTTTGTGTGTGCACAGATAAAACCAGCGAGTGGTCGATAGCTCCTCAGGGGACAGAAATATTCCCGAGCGCTGGAGGGTCATGTTCACCAGAACGGCCAAAAACAGAGAAAGGAAACTCAGTGAAAAGCTGAATGACCTCACCCACTTTCTTCCTGCAGAATTCCTAGGAGACAGTAGGCTCTGAAAATCACTTATCAAAACCAGACGTCAGAGAAATAGCCACGGCATACCCCAGAATTCCTGTGGGAGGACACAAAAGTTCAGGCATTTCTCAGACAGCTGAGGTGGATGTTGGCTGCCCTGCTGGGGAGGAGCCCTTCACGTCCTGCAGTGAAACACCTTCCATCCATATGGGAGGGGGGTCTTACCTCCTGCACAGGAAAACGTGGAGACACTGATTGCACCAGCAGCAAGTGACACAAAAAGAGCCTGGAGTCACTCTCTTCACTTATTCCAGAGTGTCAGTGACGCCAAACACGAGCTGACACCAGGGAGTTGTTGGAGGCAGCACAATCCTCCTTTGACGTACCAGCAGCTGCCCCATGCTTTGATATCTCCACAAAACTGTGTTTATCAGAACCTTCTCTAATGGTGACATTTCACTGCCTCCCTGGTGCCATCAGCCCCTTGATTCCTTCCCTGCACCCCGTGAGATGACTTTTAAGTTCATCAATGCTTTCAGAGTTGCTGCTTAGAAGTGGAAGCCACTGTGATTCATGCAAAGGTGTTTCATTTTCCAAACCAGTTGTACTTTTCCTTTCATGTTTTTGCTGGTTGCTAGGTGTTCTGGGGTTTTATTTACCCCATCCCTTCGGGTGCTGCAGTGTGAACAGTAATTCTGTATGCCCGGTGGTGTCAGCTCGTGATAAATGGGAGCCATTGCTGCTTCCGTAGGAAACAATGACAGCCAAGAGGGACAATTTGCTGCAGTCCACAGGAATGCAAAAATAATGTGTCACTGCTCTCCACAGCTAATGAAGACAAACCCTCCGAGCAAGCCCTTTTGAGGGAGAAGAGAATGCTTTTGCCTTAAGATTTAAGTCTACATTTTTTTTTCCTCATATTGGGGTACATTAAGCAAGAAAACAGCAAATTCACTCAAGATTTTCCCCCCAGACTAATTGGGAGAAAACAATTGTTCAAGAGACTGAAGGATAAGTTTTATTAGTATTTCTCCAGTATATTTCCCTGTACTGTTCACTGGTCTTCCCAATAGATTTTGCCCTGTATTCTTGTTTTTTAATTCAAAAACACCCCCCTATACAACATGCTGTGATAATTTTTCATTTCTTCTTGCACACTTTCTCTGGGTAGGTTTTTTAACATGAAGTGGCAGCAGCTCAGCATTATATTTGATCAGATATTTATGTAACACACACAGATCCCCAAACTGCGGTAATATACTGTGAAGTTTTGCAAAGTCCAGTTTTAGACAAGATGCCTCAAAAGAACAAAATGCCTAAATTAAAATCGATGGGAGACCAAGTTCACATGATGGAGAGGGTGTTGCCGCCACATCTGATGCCTTTTCAGTGTCTTGAGTGCCTGGATCATCTTCACCAACCAGCTCTGAGGCACCACATCAGGATTCCCTGTACTCAGAGCTTTTTGATGACTTCTCTCTGTCAGATCTTTTTATTTTCAATAAGCATCAGTAAAATCAATTCATTAGTCATTGTGTTTAGTGAGAAATCAGTGTCCTTTAATACAAACTTGTTATACAATAAATTTCTGTATCCTGCAGAGTTTTAGGAAATAAGTGCAATATAAAAGAGATGGATCTTGTTTTACATCTCTCTTTTTTAATCAGAGATTTTGTGAGCCCAAGGCTAAAAATCATGAGGTGAAATCTTTGAAATGTGGCGACATTTTAGGACTTTTGATAGTGGATACTAAACTCAGAAGTTCCCGGTATGTGCAGCTGAGTCTTCAGAGTGTTCACTGACTTTTTGTGACATTTGGATGCGTTGTTAGGAGGTCGGGCATGAGGAGTTTCCTCAGGAGCTGTGCTACCCAGCGCGTCTGGCTCATTCATCTGCCAGCGAGAAAATCCTGAGAGGCAGCAACAGGAGGATGAAAGCACTGGTTATGTTGTCACAGGTCAGCAGCCCAGCCTGCAGCCACCCAGACAGGCACAGTGGGGAGGTGCCAACCAGACAGACCCTGCTTCCCTTGGCCACTGATGTGGATCAGAGCAGGGCAACTGCCCAGAGCGGGCTGTGCCTCAGCTTTCAGCCCTGAGAGAGTGTTTCACTGGAGCAGACTCCACAATCCTGCCCTGGAAGCATCCTTGCACCAGCTAGGAAGCCCTGTCCTGGTTTAGGTGATGGGAAACAGCAGAATCACAGAATGGTTTGGGTTGGCAGGGACCAACCCCTTGCCGTGGGCACTTTCCGCTATCCCAGTTTGCTCCAAGCCCCGTCCAACCTGGCCTTGGACACTTCCAGAGATCCAGGGGCAGCCCCAGCTTCTCTGGGTAACCTGGGCCAGAGCCTCACCACCCTCACAGGGAAGGATCTTGCACTGAACTCAGTTTACTGCTGCTTCAGCTGATCATAAAATAGCAAAACTTGTGGCTGAGGCTTCTGGCAGCTCCTGGCTGCATTGTTTGCTCTGTAACACACTCATCCTTCCCAGGCAGCTCTTGTCAATGGGGTGTCCATGTTTTTTGAATATAAATATGAGAGGAGCTTCAGGGAACATAGATTTATTTCTTTTTCTCTCCTTAGAGAGGTGATTTGGGATGGTGGGTAGGGATCAGTTAGACAGACACGTGTGCCTGTTGTCCAGAGCTCAGTCACCAGGAATTCCTTTGGGATCTGTGCTGCTCAGTGTGTGTGGGTAGTGTGTCTGTCACTCTGTGATGTGAGTTACCAATCTGTTTGCACACCTGGACAGGCAGAGTTGTGTGAAAAGAAACCTGGGAGAAGATTCCGCAGTGTGCAGGAAACCCCAGTCTAGACAAGCTGAAGATAGTTCATTATTCAAGGCTGCTGCATTTCTGCTGTGGAATGAAGACAGCGAGTGATTAGCCTTGTTATTGTCTCCATAACACTGATTTAACAGAACTTGTGAGATTTAATCTATCTGGGTGAGCTGGTGAATTTTTGGAACCCCTCACAATTAATCAGCAGCTGTAATTGCAATGCACAGCCTAAAATGTTATGTTGCTCTCAGCTGACTGAGACACGGGGATGTGTCTGCCTCCAGTCCAGTGGCAAGTTCATCAATTCCATCCCTCCATAACGCTGGAATTCAGCCGAAATAGCTGCAGTACATGATATTATGGCTTATCACCAGCTTCCAGAGCCAGTCCCAGGCAGGGAATGGTGTCCTGCCCAGGCTTTGAGTCACCAAACTGCGGTGCTGAGGCTACAACTGCAAGGTGTGGGGGCTGTTCCTTGCATCCCACAGAGGAATTTCACCTCTCCTCTCTGCAGGGCTGCTCGTGAAAGGCAGTGAAGCAGCCTGAGATGGCCCCACTGGAGCATCACACCGTGCTGTCATTTTCCATGGCAACTGGAGCAGGGATAGCCTCACATTCCCATGGCATGTGCCATTATCTGTGTGCATCCTGGCAGCTGATGTAAAGCAGAACCTTTAATAAAGCAGCAGCCACTGTGGGGAACAGAACACACTTGAAAATCAAAATAACTTGTACTACGAAGTCTTTTCCAGTCAATCTTTAGTTTCGGGGTGGGGCTGGAGTGAATGAAAATGCTGCCAGCAGCAGTTGGATCCGGCCGGGTGGCGGCACTTTGTGTTCCAATTGTCTCCAAGGGCCGTGGCTTTCAGCGAGTCCCAAGTTAATGAAACTGCAGCGTCAGTGGCTCCAGCCTAACAAAAGGAGTGGAGCCCCAGTTGAACACACATTTCCCCTCTGCAGTAAGTAATGGGGGCAGGACAAAACTGCAGTCTTTGGAAAAGGCCCCGGCCCCGCCATTGCGTTTCTTTGGCACAGATCAGCAGGGATTAAGCTGTGACCCATGGAAGTTCCTACTAGAACTCCTCTGTGAATACAACTGCTGTCACTGCACATGGCAGGGGAAGTGGTTTGTGCAACCACAGAGTGTCTGTGAAACACTGTGGTCAGACCAGGGCTGAAAGTGAGGAATATCTGATATGAAGTGAGTAAACCCCAAACACAGTGACCAAAAGGTTTGAAATTTGCTATAGGAAATCATCCTGCAGAGTAAGTGCTGGTGTCCTGATCATTGTCCTGACCACGATTTTATTTAAAATTTAACAATAACTAAACAGAGATTCACTTGGAGCTTGACAGGGGTTCTAGAACCCCTTTATAGCACAGCTCAATGCAATTGTGCCTGTAGTCTTCTTTCTGCCTCCAGTCTCCCTCCAGCTCTCCTCAAAAAGAACATTTTTCAGTGTGAAACCTATTTGCCAGTACTTGAGAGGAGATGTGAGACCAATGGGATCATTAAAAAGTCCTAATCTGAATTTGTAGATGCCAAGAAGCAGTTAAGGAGGTGCGTGGGGAAGATGAGCATTGCACGCAGGTTTGGCACTGATCTCCCCAGTCTCTTTCCCTGCTCCTTCCTCCCTGGAGCAGACTGCCTGGAAACAGCTCTGGACAGTGGGATGTCTCTGAAGGTGGGGTGTGCAATGTAGACACTGGGCTCAGCTGCTCCAGAATTATTCTTGTGAGAGAACAATACAGAGAAAGCACTAAAACATTTATTCACTGCAAATGTCAATTAAACATTAATAAAATGCCAAGGTAGAACGTGGGCAATCCGAGCAGTGTTTATTCTGCTGCTGAGTATCCAAATAAATTTAAAAAAGAACCTTCTCTCACACTGTTTTATTGGGAACTTGTAGACTTGTTCATTTTTAAACCTAAGAATCAGAGTCATCTCAGCCATACAAAATTATAGAGAAATAACTTTGTTTAAATAATTAATAGTGACTGATTTTCTAATGCTTTTTGCATTCTTGGGGTGCTTTGCTGAGCTATAAACCGTTTTCATGGAGCAATTGCTACTCCTATCACTGAAATGGGTCAACACACCGTGGATTTACATGGTTTTTTAGTAACCTTTCATATAAGCATTGCAAAGGTGACATATCCTGGCAGCGTCACCATAACCTGTGTCTCTAGGCAGAGGCATTTCAAGCTTTCGTTCTCCTTATCAGAAAGAGAGGAAGGAATTTGCTAGAACAGAGTGATGGGCTTTAGGCATTCAGGTGGGGCTGGGGAGATCTCTGATCCCTGGCTCTCAGCTCCTCAGCCACAGGGTGACAGTGAGCCAGACAATTTTTAGGAGCATCAGCACTCCCTCTGTAAGGACGCTGCTTTCCTCCTTTGTAGGAATCCTTAAAGCTTCTCACGAATTCAAGGCACCACGATAACTGTGGCAATATTATGGCCAGCCGTAATATTTAATTAGCTGTCCTGGGAGTCTGCTGGTGTGGTGAAATGTCATGCAGAGCCCAAATCCAGTCTCAGGGAGAGTCTCTGAAGATGGGAACGCTAAGACACTGCCTCCCGATCTCCTAGGTGACAGAAGCTTGTGTCACTAATTGGTCCCTGAGCCTGCGGCACCGGGGATGACGCGATGGGTCTGGAGCGCAGCAATTACAGCTGAAGGGATTTGGTAGAGAATTCGGTGAGAACGAATGTTGGGCGTGTACACAGGGGATTTAATCTGTGTTTGTTCACACAGACCTGTTGTCTAGCGAGTTACTCTGAAGAGGAGCCTCAGGCTGCAGGATTAATGTAAGAACCATACTGGGTAAATGATGTCTTTTCTGTGACCAAATCACAGGTACAAACCAAATCTTTTGGTGAAGCCAACACTGTTTGGTTTGTGTACAGCTCACTCACACATGCCTGCAACTTTGCATGCTGGAGAGTTCATCCTTTTGAGGAGGTATTAGCCATCTATCCCACGAATTGCTTTGCTGCTGTCTTGGTAGCAAGTTAAAATTGTGAGTCAGCTAATTGAGCTTGAAAAACAATTTAATCCTATTACAGCACGTAAGACACTGTCTTTTTTTGTTTTTCTTTCAATAATGCTGGTTCATGCACTACTCCCAGATATTAGGAAACACGTTGTAAGAAGTCTGTCTCCTCTAAATAAGGCGTGGACCCACGACAAATAAATGAGCGTTACATTCTGCAGTCCTTGTCCCTGGGACTCCCAATTCTCTTCACCTGTGCCTTGGTTCATCACCGTTTTCACAGACTATCATGCAGGTAGTTTGCTAAAATATTTGGGTGTGATTTTTCCCTCATACACTTAACCTGTAGCAAACATGTGAATTAGAAGCAACAGGTACCAATAAACCAGTGCATTGTCTCCTCCGTGTGAGACAACGTGTTCAGAAAGAGAGCAGCAGCCCTCATTTGGTTAATGAGGCAGAACTATTATTAGTAGTAATATTAGTAGTAGTAGTAGTAGTATTACTATGTTAACATAAGAATAGTAGTAATAATAACAATAATAACGAAACAGCTGGTCTTTCAAGAAATGTCTGGGCATGGAGAATTTTTGGAGTGAGAAGCCCTCTTCCTTTAGGGTTGCAGCACAGGGCTCTGCTATGAATGACCTCGCAGTCCTGCTTGTTGGCTCTGGAGGAACAAGTTTGTGAGCTCATTATTCCATAGCAAAACTCTCCTTAGTACCTGTGACTGTTTTCTACTTGCAGAGGTTGGCTGCTCTCCAGTGCTGCTGCTCTCCTGTTCTGGGTGACCTTCAAAGGAGCAGCAGTCCAAGTTGGATTGTTCTGGGACAAAGGCTTGTTCCCATGGCCTGGGACTCGGTGTCCACGGGACACTCAGCCACTCACTGACCTCACTTCCTCCACCTTCCCAAGGGCATTATGAACATAACCCAGCAGCAGGGACAATCTGTGACAGGACAGCCAAATCTGCTGGTGTAACCACCACCACATTCTGTAGTCCTGTGCTGAAACAGGGACACACAGGTAATGGATATTTTATTCCAGTACTCTGTGCGTATGGAGCAATATATTTCCCCACGTATGTGTCAGAGCTTGAAAGGAGGATCCATTTTTAATGAGCTATACCATGCATAGCTAATGCAGAAGCTTAATTCTAGACACAGATTTTAGTTTTATCTATTAGGGAATGCTGTAAACCCCTGTAGTGAGTTAGGATGACACAAGGAGGGTGCTGTTTAGTGGTGGCTTGGAACCACCACGTAAGAGGCACAGGTGAAGGTGGTCCTGCAGGTGCCTCAGTCCCAGCCCGTGGATATTGCCAAGCACAGCTGCTACATACGTAATGTAACAACCTGTTCCAGCTGACCCATTCCACAGCCTCTTAAAGGCTCAGTTCCCTGCAGGCAAGAACTAAAAATAAGTCATCTGAGAGGGGTACTAGCTCAGCTAATTAGCCAAGGAGCAGGGTACTCACTGCTGCACTGATAACAGTGTCTGGCTGCCTTGTTCCAGTGCCTGGCACTGCCCACAAGGGTCAGGAAGATCCTGCCCAAAGGTGAACTCCACAGTGCAGCTGCTGTGCTGAAATGAGAAGCTTTCCAGCTCCGGATCCAATCTCTTTGGCCAAATCCTCAATCCTTAGTGTTCTGGTGGTGCAAAGCTTGCATGAAGCTGGCCTGGGGTCCCAAAGGAGTGTTTCCATTTCACTGAAGATCCATGATGCAAGTCCTGACCTGCCTGTGCGATAATTTACGTCTGCCATGATCACATTGCTGTCAGTGCACCCACAATGTTCTGGGCTGCAATTAGAAGAGGTCAAACTCTCAGTCAGAGCAAACAGAGAGGCAGAAATGCAATAAGAGGAATTTTTCCCAGCTTCATTTTCTGTTGTATCCCACTTCTTTACCTGTTCTACTCACTGCAAAGTGACAGGTCTCCTTCCATGCTCTGGACTGCAAATTTGGGGTCTAACATAAACTTCTCTTTCTCCTAGTTCTGTTTTGGTTTTAATTTTTTTTTTTTTTTTCAGCAGTCAAGGAGAATTGTCAAGTACTACAGTTATGCTGATGAGAAGTGGCAGAGCAGTACCACCAAGGCCTTTGTACCCCAGGAAATCACTGAGGTCCTTTTTGGCTGCAGAGCATATTCATCCAGAAGCACCTTTTTGCAATGTTCTCCCTCCCCTGCCAGTTGTTTATTCATGCATTGACAATGAGGAGCACTTGAAGGTGAGCTTACTCTTGCACTTGTAGTGTATTAAAATTAAAGAGCTGTGCTTCCAAGAATTGCACTCTCCTTCCCCAAACAGAAAAAGAAAAGCCAGACCTCAGCAAAGTGCACCAGGAGATATGATATGAACCTCGTTCGGCTCGCATAATTAAATACAGAGATCCACAAGATCAAAGGACACCTGGGTAAATGAAAAGAAAAGCCTGTGTGGAATGGATCCATCTCTGGAGCAGCTTCTTATGAATTAGAATGATGTGAAGCCTTTTCAGTCAAAGCAAAGGTGAATATGGCTGGGATTTAACTGTTTGGGTAGAGTGCACTTCTGGTTTGAATTCAACATAAAAGCTGAACCAGACTGACACCAGTGAAATGGGGAGGTAGCTGTCCTCGACCTGAAAGGAAATGACTGCCAGTGTCAGTGAGAGTCCTTTTGTTCACAGCAAGTGACACTGGGGTGGAGTTGTGTCCCCAGGATGTGTGTCTGAGCCAGGCAGAACCTCTGGATGCTCCTGGCACAGTGCAGCAGGGATGCAAGCCCGGGAGGGGAATGCTGAGGGGGAAGGGGCAGGTATTCACAGCCAGTGGTGAATCGGGAACTCTGGGCAGCAGTGGAGCCAATCCAAGCGGGAGTGACATGTGAAGGGGATGGCAGCACATTCCTGGAAGTGCTGGGGCAGAGACACCAAGAAAACCCAAACCTGGAACAGGTGGGAGTGACTCTCGTGGAATTCGTGGAACACGTGGAACAGCTGAAGCTGTTTGGACTCGTGCAGAGTTGGTGCAAGAGCCATTTTCCAGGACACCAGTGAGAGCATCTCTCCTTGCCCAAGGAGTGTTTTTCACCACAGGAAGGCTCTTGTTCCCACTCCTGAGATTCCCACAATGCCAGCCCGAGTTCGAGGCACTCCAGCGTCCATGAGGGTAAGGCAGGGCTCTTCAGCATCGAGGACAGCAGGATCTGAGGCCGATAAGCAGAGTTTGTAGGAACAACGCACACTTGACTTTGTTATTGTAAATTATCCCACATCCTTCCTGCCACACCGGTTGGAGCCATCCCCATACATCTGCAGGGTAAACACATGTCCATAAGAATCAAGTGCTTCTGCCCTGCGTTGTTAATCCCTCCACTGGTTCAGAAGTCACTGGGGGTAAGTAATAGCTCCTGGAGCCAGTCGAGATGATTGTATCCTCATTTCCATTTCAATGTCTGCACTGCTCTTCCAGTTCACAGCTCTTTCATGGCAGTGTTGATGATATCTGGGGACCAGGAACAAAGCAGGGATCTGAAGGCGTGTGTCTGTTTGCTGAGCTCTTTCTGCAGCAATTAAAAAGTCACATCACTTTGAGTTACGTAGGACCCTTGAAAACCTTCTCTTCAGAGCTGTGAAACTTCAGAGGAGCTCAGCACTGCCAGCCTTGCTGCCTTGCCCTGCTCTCCAATTTCCATGTACACTTTATTCCTTGGAGTAAAATGTGTGCGTGCAGTGTCTCCGTGGTCCAGCCTCTGGTGTCACCCCAAAGGAGCATCTGACTTGACCAGAATGTGAATAGTCTGGTAGATTTGTGCTGAATCTCAGTCTTAATAATATCAGAATATAGATATAGATATATATAATATCGGTTAGTAATGAGCAGAGATTCCCATGCAAGGAGTGGGAATGCTAAGACTGGCAAAACTTCATGGAATTGAGATGATAAATTGGTCACTAGGGATTGCTGCTAACTTAAAGCGAATTATTTTCAACACTTGACTAGGCCTTTGCTAGGCTTAAAGGAGCTGTCTGTCCATCCCAACATCCGTAACCCTGAAATCCTATGGACCATTGGTGCTCTCTCTGATGAGTGAGGGCTCATTTCATCCCTTGAAGTGCTGCAGAGCCTGTGCTGCCATGGGACTCCCTCTAGAACTCAGAGCAGAAACCTCACACATGCTTAACATGCAGATTTCTCTGTGATGACAGGACATCTTACTGCAATTAGTTTGGAGGGACTAAGAGGGACTTGGGAGGCTCCAAACAGTCAGGAAAAGGACAGAGAAAATAGGGTGTGGAGACCTCTTAACCGTTTCCTCAGTGTTTGGTGCATGACTGTGACAGATTTATTGTGCCTGAGCTGAAGTGGAAGGTAGAGGATCTCAGAGCTTTGCATGCCAGGTCAGAGTCACAGATACATCCTTATCCACAGAGGACATCCACATTGTGTGAACCCATGCCTTGTTCTGACATTAATTTGGAATTACAAGGCCTGTTTTCAATGGCTAGGCCATTCTTCCCCCAGCTTTGCTGTTCCTTAGCATAGCCAAAGTTGTTTTTTGCTCAATGGGTTGCATGGGAGTTAAATATAATTTTCACTCCTGTCTTTCTGTTATGACTGTAAGAATAACTCAGTCTGCTCCCATAGACAATTCCTGGGTATTAACTGCAAGTTTATTAGCTTGCTCAGAAGTGTTCCTGGTTCACGCAGCTGAGCTGTGACCTCAGAAGAAGATAAATAAATGTTCCCATCCTAGGAAACGTCAGTGATGGACTTTTAGGCTTAGCAATCCATCTACATTGCTTTTCTCCAGAAGAGGAAAGGCTGGGCATTTGGTTTTGGTTAAGGAAAATCCTTTCTAGCATCACTGGAGGTGGGCAGAAGAGCAGGTTGGTGTGAGAGCCACAGGGCCTGGCTCTGAGCAGTGTAAAAATACCCAAAAGAGCTTGACATGGCTGAGTGTTTCCTAAACAGAGCTGCAGGAGAGGGGAGCATCTGGTGGAATTAATTGCCTGTAATTTTCTGGAGGTGATTGCTCTGCTGCAGCCATTCCCACTCAGCTGAGATCAGAAGGGTGGGAACGGGTTTTGTTTTTTCCCAAAAATTATATCTGATAGAGTATCTCAAAAGGAAAAGCTGCATGCAGAGACTGTCTTAACACGTTGAGATGTCCCAAAAACTTCAACTGCTGAAAAAACACATTATAAAAAGTTCAGGTGCCTGTGGCAATAAAAGACACACTCACAGTGTCTGAGAGTTCCAATTCCCGTTTTCCAGTAGCTTGTGAATGTCAGATTTGAACTTTTCAGATCGAAGTATCCTGCCCTCAGTGTCAGGCTCAGGTTGAGCTTGCTTTTGCCGTGGGTTTTTAACTTTCAACAAAAGCACTTCAGCTCTTCCTCACAACCAAGTGTGTCCCACATTATATGATTTGATTTTTTATAGATTGGCTAAAGTTTATTGACTTGCTCTTTAGGAAGGTGGTTACCACAGATGTGTGATTTGCCACATCTGTGAAAGTAACCCAAATTTAGACATTATAAAATCTCAGTAACACCACCTTCTACCAGGGAGAGGCTTGTTGGACTTTGTCAGGGAAGAGTCTGTGGGGTGAAAGAGGCCTTGGGTGAGTCTCTGAGTGAGACTGGGTTGAACACTGAGCAAGGAATGGCCTGGTCCAGGGGTGATAGATGGCTGGGAAGCTAAACTGAGGCCGCAGGGGCATTTCCAAAGGGGTGCTGCTCCACAGGCTGCTGAAAGATGTTCCTGAAGGCAGCCAGCAAGGCAAGGCAGCCAGCAAGGCAAGGCAGCCTGACTCTGACAGAAGAGGGAGGAGACAGCACTTTCAGGGATGTATTGGTGCAAGGGTGAGGTCTGGTGGAGTGGAATTTAGTAGATCAGCATGAATGAAACAGGTTTCATGGAGCCTGACTCTGACTAGATAAACAGAGGTAAAGATTGGAAGCCAAATAATGAGTATTGACAGGGAGGGCTAGGAAGCAGCAGGGTGTTAGTCATGAGCACCAGGAAAAACAAAACCAACCCCAAAACCAGCACAGAGATGAGGAATCAGAGTTAAGAGCAGAAAGCCAGGCATCAAGTAACATGTAGAAAAACGAGGAGAAAACAGTGTCTACTCGTTGCTATTAGGGATCATTTTTCTTGGAGACAGAAAGAAGGCTGAGGCCCAGTGGGAAAAATAGTGTGTAATAGTTCATAACACAAGGAGGGCTGAATTAAAATTGCACAAGCAGCTCTTCATCTGCGGAGGTGGGAGAGCACTGGAAAGTTGCATTAGTCAGAGGAGTGGTTTGGTATTTTTTATTTGTTCTGAGTGTTTTTTTGTTTTCAACGAGGAGGGTAAGTAATCACTGCAAAAATGTAATAGGCTGCATAATGAATGAGTAATGAATTCTCTTCCCCTTGGAACCTCCAAATCTCTAAGGAAGACAAACCTAACCAAGATGTAATCCAGTTTGCCCAGGATTTATTGCTGGGGAAGGAGATGATGGTGGGGCACGTTGTGGCCTATGGAAGAGGTGCATTCAAGCAATTACTCCTAATTGTGAAGTCCCTGTTCCTTCGATCCTGACATCTCTACATCTGCTCTGCTTGACCACCACTTGGATGCTGTTCCTTAGAGTCAGCTTTCCTTAAGAATGTGGAACTGCAGGAAGGAACAGAAAGGCTTTCCGTGGCTTGGTGGCAGCTGAATCAGTTCCATTGGCTCCTCTCTGCTGCACAAGCCTGGCCTGTCAGCGTGAGCATCATTGGAAAAGCCGGAGGAGGGATCATCTTTGGAGGCCCCAAATCTCTCCTGGAGTTCTAAGGTCATCAGGGACGAGATGATTCTAGAATGTGCTTTTGACTCTCTGCCTGCTTGCTCCCATTTCCAGCCTTCCCTGTGGGAATTGGCTGCTGAAAGGAAGCTGTTCCTGATCTTCAGGCCTCTGCTGGTCCCTGGGGACCAGGGATTTGTCCTGCAGCCGGGCCATAGGAAGCAATGATATGACACAGGAAGGGAGGCAGGGGGAAGAGAAGGAAATCTCATTTTTCCTCCAAATGTAAGAATTATATCGATGCCTTGAAATATGCCAGAATCAGTGAAATAATTTGGGAAACCACTGGAAAATCTGCTGTGGAGGCAGTGCTGTCCTGTGGGCTCTGAGCTGTGGCGCAGATGAAAACAAGGATCTTTTCTTGGGCTTCAGTGTAAACCCCGGAGCCTGCTGGCCTTTTGGAAAAGGGTGGGAAGTCCCAGGCTGTGTCCTGGGTGGAGACCTGTTGGCTCTGAGGAGTGGGAAGGAGGCCAGTGGGCTGGGGCCAGCCCCGTGGCCTCTGCTATCTCCTGGCACGGAGGGCTCCGCTCCTCCCAGCCCTGCAGCCAACGCGCGCTGCTCCCTCGCTGCTCCCAGAGTGTTTGTCTGCAAAATCCACTCAAATCTTGCCTGGATTTTGTAAGATCGCTACTGGACTTGTAGGAAAAGATGTCCTGAATTCTGCCAAAGCTGGGGGGATAATCTGCAGGGCCCTGCTTGCCCATGGCTGAGCCCCTCAGCTGGTGCAAAACCACTCTGAAGTAACGGCAGTAAAAATCTGGGGGGTGCCAATCCAGTATGAAAATCCCACTGTCCTGCTTTAGGATGTGCCATCATTTGGGCTGGATTTTAGGGCAAACTTTCAGCATTAGAAAAGCTGAAGCAGTGCATAGGGAAGGGAGGGAGCACTGTGGAGGCTGTGACTGAAGGCCTGTCAAAAGAAGGATCTCAAACACAGATCTGGGTGTGCCCTAGGAATAGCAGTCCTCTGGGATCCCTTCCGATCCCATTTTCCTCTAGTCCAAGGCACTGGAAAGGTTTTTGTCAGTGACAGTTTTCTGAAGAGACACTCAGTGAAATGCAGCTGAGATAAGGCAGGCTGTCACCTGGGAGCATCTCTCGCCCTTTCAGCTCTCCTGGCTTCCAGATAATTCCATTATGTGCACACATGAAAATGGATCTGTCCTGAGATGAGGTTACCAAGTCCAGCCAGGACTCTGAATGAATATTTGCAGCTCTTGGAGGGTTCTCCCCATGACAGTGCACTCAAAGCCAACCCAGCACACAAATCTTTTGCAGAACACATAAAAACTGTCTTAAAATTACTCCTTCTTCACGTGCACCACAACAATTTTACTCCTTTTAAGTTTGGGCAAGGTGTTAATGTTCTTGGCTGGCTGGAAACCTAACAAATACCTTTGATTTCTCCCTTGGCTGTGCTTCTTGCTGGATCTGCCAAGCATTCTTTAGATGTCAAGGTCTGGGATTTATATGCTGGAAAGCACATGATATTTTGAGGGCACGGAGTTAACCAATTTTGCACAGAATGTACTGGTTATGTAAAAATCATATTTTAGAATGAAATTGATGCCTTATGGAAAATCCTAAGTATGGAAGCAAAGTGGAGTTCTGTGTTTATGCACAGTGCAGATACAGCCCCAGGCCTGGCTTTGCAGGATTCTCCACCCTCCTCTGTTGCTGTGCTTCAACCACGACCTGAAGGGTTCACTGCGGAGGTGAAGAGCTCCGTTTCCGTGTCCCCTCTCCTAACAAGAGTTTCCTCTTTGGCATGTTGTTTTGTTTTCCACTTCGTGTGAAGATCTGAATTCCAAAAGCCTAAGTAGCCAGATAACACTGGGCGTTTTGCAACATAGACTGGCTTCTCCCTGGCTTCCCGAAGTGCTGTTGATTTGTGGAATTAGGGGAGAAGGTGAACGTCCTCCTCTTGTCTTGTACCACTCCCTCATTGCACTTCCACCCCATCCCAAACCAGATCCTTCTGTAGAGGAGGTAGACTGGAATCTCACAAGACTGAAGAAAAAAGGAAAGTGGGTGAATTTTTGTATTTGCCTTCCAGAGGTCTCAGATGCATCTTAAAGCATTTTTCAATGGCTAAAAAAGAAAATAAACTTACCTCTTCTTTTTTGTCATTATGTGAACAATTAAAGTATATTAGTCATACCTTTAGTTTAATTAATGGAAAGATAACAAGATATTTCCAAATAACAGTGCTGGAATGGAAACTGAGATTATGCTTTGCTTTTCTGGGCTGTAGCAAAGATGTGGTTGGGAGCTTTGATGAACTTTAGTGCAAAAATACATTGAGTGAATATGGCTTTACTGTGAAAAGCAGCTATGGATTACTGCTAGGTACATTCCATAATGGAAAGTCTCCGTGTTTAGGTGGATGTGGATCCACCCTGAACATGTCTTTGTTTATTTGTGAGACTGTTTCCTGCTTTTCCTTATCACAAACTTCCAGCTGTGAGTTAGAGGCAGCACTGACATTTTGGTCTCTGGACTAAGGGATGCAAAGAGGCCTTTCCGTCCAGGGAAGGACTTGGACAACCATCCAGGGCTACATGGAGGCAGAGAAGGCTTCTCCAGCTTCCTTCCTTCAGCTGTTGACTCCACTGAAGCAGAGGGAATAAGAGCAATAACAAACCTGGAGTATTTTACTGTCATTTTTAGCCTGGTATCACATGGAATTACACACCTATGTCTTCCTCTTCCCCAGTATCTTTTGGAGCTGCTGGCTGAAGTCAACATTTGAATTTTTAACAATAATTAACTTTTCACATGTTTCCTAAAAGGAAACTTGTTTTATACTTCTGTCTGATCCTTTCCGTGTACTAAACTTCTTTTTTATTCAAGAGTAGCCCTCAACAGCAGGTGCAACATTCCAGCAGCATTCCCAGTAACAACAAAAGTAATGGCATCCTTTTCTCCTGGAAAACAATGGGGAGAGTGGGACACGGAGTTGACCCAGATTCTCCTCTTGTCATAATGTCAGAGTCAGTTATGAAGATATCTGAACATGTAAAATTTTAAATTACTCTTCTAAAATCTATAAGGAAAACCCTGATATTACACATTTCAGTGGCCTTTATGTTAACAGTGAGTTGGGCCTCCTGTGATAAAATATTTTAGTCTATCCTAGGACAGAAATTATTTGTAGAATCATTCTGTGCCTTCTGAGTAAAAACACAAAGCAAATTCCACACTTTTCAGTGTGCTGCTCCTTGGAATATGAAAAAACCTCAGGCATCATTCTCTGCTCCCCGACCCAACACTTGTCAGTCACAATAAACACGAGAAATGTTGTGAAATAAATAAATAATGACAGATCCCAGTCCCAGGTGTTCTCCCTGCTCCAGGCCATGCGGGATGTCTTCAGCACGTTCCTGCCACGTGCAGCTTTCCCCTCAGCCAACACAGAAAGTGCCAGCCTGGTTTGGAGTGGGTCCCTTGAAATCACATTGGAACCCTTCTCCCAAAGACCTGGCAATGTTTGGAGTGTGGATTGGGATGGGCAGTGCCGGCAGTGCCTCGTGGTGACCTGTGGAGCAACATGGGGATGGCAGCTCCGGGAGCTTGGGCTCATGGAATGACCCTTCCCTTGCACAGCTGCAGCCTTGGCACCCTGCGGGCTGCTGTCCCTGGGCACTCCCTGCTCCATGGGAACACTCTGCAGACAGCAGTTTGCCCATATGGATTCATCTGGACAAAGGAATTTAGGAAAAATTGCCAGTCTTTTAAGCATGGATCTGAATCTGGATCTCATTTCCATCTTGGCCTCTTCAGGAACAACTGTTCTGAGAAGGGAAAGCTCCAGGCTGGTTTCCTGTGTCCAGAAGCTCAGGGTTCTAAGTCAGGGAATATCAGCCACTGTGGAAGTGGCAAAACATGGGAGAAAAATGGGTGAGATGAGACCAGAACTCCAAGGGTGAACAGGGATATCCAAAGTTACCCCTATCACCACTGGGTGTTTTTTAACCATTATTTTTTCCTGTAGCTCTCTGTGAATCTCTCATTCTAAAATGAAACCAAAACACCTGAAGGTCACAAAAAAAGCCTGCATTTTCATGCTGTATTGCTCTGTTGTTACATTTAACCCTTACTTCCCTTCCCTGTTTTGCATTGTAAACACAGAACTTTTATTCCAGGTGGTAAGTGCATGCTGAGTTCTTCCACCTTAATTGGAAAGATGTCGATGACTTTCCCTGTTTTCACCATGGACCTGATCCAAAGTTCAAGGAAGGAAACTTCCAGCAGGCGTTGGCCTGTGTGTCACAGGCACTTGAATGACTTTCTGTGCATGGTGGGAAAATAGAATTTTCCATTCTATTATTTTCCTTTTTAAAAGGACATGCAGTATGTACTGGGTTATTTTTTAAATTATTTATACAACTGTATCCTGACAAGCTACAACTTCCTCCCGGGTAAACACAGCTCCAGTTTCTTTCTGTAGTGTGGAGCTGTGTTTATAAGGTTGGGGAAGGACCACAACTAGTGTGGGGTGTGCTGTCCCAAAAATCCTCCCCTTTATTTTCTTTACAAACTTCGGGGATGTTCTTCTTGTGTGAGTTTCACAAGTTCTGGTTCCTTGTACCACAACACCTGTTGTATGTAACCCATGTTTTTTTAATTCAACATTATACATATGGATTTTGAATAACTATAGACATAAAACAGTGATTTCCAGGCACTTGAGGGGAAAGGTGCATCACAAATCTTAACCATTCCACATGTGTTTCATCTTGAAATTCCGGCATCAGACTCTCTTGTCATGTACTAAAGGCCATTTTTCCATTCTAGAAAATGGAAGGATTTCCATTTTAGAGAAGATCAAAACATTGAGTTGGAAAGTGCTTTGTGGTACCTTGAATGGGACTGAAGGGAAAAAAAAATCAAATTCTGGTCTGTCAGGTGCTTTAAAAAGTTCATCTGAGAAAATCATTATGCTGTCCCCTGGGTTTGTGGCATTTTCCATGGGTAGCACAGAAGCTATAAAAGCACTTGGGGATTGTGGAAAGCAGCAAGGGCAGTCTGATTTTACTGGGCCTCTCCTCCCATCAGCTTCCCACTTTTCAGACTTTCCTAATAGCTGTTTTGGAGGTTTTCCCCCAAATAACAGTCTTTTATACAAAACTGGATTGCCTGCAAATGCAGAAACCTCTGGATATTTTTTTTCATGAAATCCAAATCCCAGTTTTGGTGCCAAAGGATCCCATGTGGGTTTGGAACTGCTGCTTCCCCAGGACCAGAGCACAATATTTACCTGGTGTTTTCCAGGTAGGAATAAGTGTGCTGAGTTCATCCTTATGGCTCACAGGGAAATATCTGTTTGTTTGGTTCTGAAAAATTTACATTTTTCCTCATGAAAATACCCTGGATAAAAAGTCATAACCTCTGAAGATGAGGTGACCACTTGGTTAACTGGAAACAAAGCTGCCTTCCAGGAGACAGGGTTCCTGGAGAGGAAGGATGCAAGAAGCATCACCTGCTGTGTGAGTTTTGCTGTTTTTTCTCACTTTGTTTTTGTTCCTAGAGGGAGTGTGTGTTAAACAATAGCCTTCCAACTTCTTCCAGGCTTTGACAGTTTTGGGAATAACATACACGCCGAAAGACAGGAATTTAGACATTGTGACCTCTGGCTAACCATAATAAAGATAAAAGTTGAGAGTTTTCCAAGGAAACTAGCCCACAATTAAGATTTAATTCTGCAATTCACCATTTCCCCCTCAGCCATCCACTGATGCTGCTTTGTGATGAAATTTCCAACAGATGGCTGGGATCCTCGAGGCGTGGAGAAACTGTTATTATCAGAATATTAGCAGGCTTTTAAACCTTCCTCCTACCTTAGCTGCTGCGCTAATGAGGCTCCCATCTCCCCTCCAGGGTTTGCCGCAGGGTTTTCTCCTGCCAAAGGGACTTTTCAAGGAAGAAGTGAAAACGTTGAGGGAAATGTTGTAGGTACAGCCTTGGAAGATTTCCCTTCATATCCTTACTGCAAAGGGCTAAATAATGCTCTTGATTTTTTTCCCCTTGTGGAATAAAGATGTTTGGACCTTGAATTGAAGCGTGTAGGAGTAAACTTTGCAGAGCTTTTAAATAGTACCACAGCAAAAGGGGGAAAGCAGCATTCTGCAGAAACCTGCTGCTCTAGAACAAGGAGCAGGAGTGTATGAAATAGCAGATCCTCTGCCTTGGATTTCAGGCAAGCCACTATTTATAGGGTGATCACTGAAGCTGACTACAGACTTCACTTATAAATAGCTGAGCCTACGTTTCCCTTCTCCGCCAGAATTTTCCCAACTGCAGTTTCATGCTTCCCTTGTCATGCTGAACATTGCTGGCGGTTTGTGGACACGTGGCTGGGCAGTGGTGGGGGCTGATAAAATTGGATTCACCAGTACATTCCCCTTCCTTGTTAGCAAATCCTGCATGGATCCAATCCCGCTTTGGGAGTGATGTGGGAATGTGGTTTCTGTTGCCTGCACACTCTGATGACACTTGAAGATGAAACTTGGGGCTTCACAGTCACTCCAGAACTTCTGACTGCAGTTTGAAAGTCAGATTTTGTGAAAAGGTGTCTTACTGTGTGGGATTCTGAGGAAATCCTCCAGGCTGTGACTTAAGCCCTTAAAATCTGCTGTGCTTGGCTGCTTTTGACTTCTTAAAATTTGGCCAGATCCTTGTAAGGCAGAATCATGGCATTGGGGGCTTTTTGCCCACCAGAACATGGGAGAGTCACACTCAAACTCCTCTTTCCTGGGGTTCAGGTGGAGAGTTCCTCACTAAGGCAGTGACTGTTAAGGGCCAGGACATTTTTAGAATAAGCAGTCCTGCATGGAGGCAGGTGAGAGATCTCTGCTAAATGAGGAAAGGGGAATCTTCTTAAAGCTTCCCACAGAATTAAAAGTTTCCAGTTTGTGCTTGCAGACCTGCACCTGAGCAACAGCCCTGGTGTGGAGCATGTCCAGGATCCAACGTGGAAGTTGCGAGCATGGGAGGGAGCAACTCCAGCCTGGAGCTCTGAATGGTAGAGCAGCCTCTTTCTTCTGGTAAATAATTGCTGTTAATGTGTCTCTCTGAGGATCATTTCATCCATCTGTGTGGCAACATTAAGGCAGGGAGAGCAGATGACCGTACCTGGATGAGGCTCCACTGATGTCAGACACATCCCTGCACATGGTCCAGCTGCATGGAACTGAACAAGGAATCACAGCCTCAGCAATTAAAGCCCAGCATTACCAGAGCAATGTAATCACCATAGAAAGCATTTAAAAATTTGTTTATGCTGGTGGGTCCTTGGAGTATGTGCTGATGTCTTAAACTGACCGTAAAGCTTCAGTTCCTGTAGGAAAAGTAATCAGGTTGTCAGAAAAATAAATAAAATCTGGTAGAGGGCTAAGAATTTAACTTTTTTTCCCCTGTAGTAGTTAATGGACCAGCTGCACCTGACAACTTTGTTTTGTCCAATTACACGGGCTGATGTGTATTTTTCATAGAATCATGGAATGGTTTGGGTTGGAAGGGACCTTAAAACCCATCCAGTTCCATTCCCTGCCATGGCAGGGACACCTTCCACTATCGCAGGGTGCTCCAAGTCCCATCCAACCTGGCCTTGGACATTTCCAGGGATGAGACAGCCACAGCTTCTCCAGGAAACCTGTGCCAGGACCTCACCACCATCACAGAATTTCTCCCTGATATCTAATCTAAAACTATTCTCTTTCAGCTTAAAGCCATTAAATTTCTATTTAGGTGCATTTGTGATGCATCTAGAGGAAATGGAGGACTAAAACTATGGTGAAACACAAGGAAGGAGAATAATATTTGGCAATAAGGGGCAAAGCTTTTTGCAGAGAATTATGCAGGTTTTTGTGGGACAGATAAATGCTGAGGATTTTGGTCAGCTTTCCTCCCCATTTCTCTTTGGGTGAGGAAACCTTGCTGCGTCAACACCTTTGAGGCATTGAACCTCAAACTGCTGCACCACGAAAGGGGCTTTGAAGGGTCAAGAAGCTTCCTTTGCAGTTGCAGACATCCTCTGTGATTGGATTTCTTCTGTATGGAGCCCACAGGACATGAGAGCAGGTCCCAAGACATTTATTTCATTTTTTAATGTACTACCTTGGACACAATGGAAACGTCTGCAGGGGATGTTGTTGTACGCTGGCCCCGAGCCCCTGCCAGATCTCACTAATGCTTCCTGTCCTTCCACAGGGATTCCTGCCAGGACTCCTCCCGGCCGCTGGAGATTGCCGTGATGCTGGCAGGGAGAGCAGGAAAGCCATCTTGTCTTCACACTGTCAGCATTTCCACTGCTGACTCCGGTGGCGTGGGAAGGAGACAGCAGCTGGCTGAGGCCAAGGCTAAACTTTTGTAAGTGCCCTGTGCTTGAGTCATTTTCCAGGGTTGGGGATGTTGGGCACATGGAGAAAGAGGCCTGGAGCTCACAGGAGCTGATGGTGGAGAGAAAACAGCTGAGAATGGATGCTCTGGGGACAGGGTAGGCACAGAGAGTTGGGGAACACTTAGAAAAATAAGACTCCCTCAACAAAAGAGTGTTGCCAGACCTCTGAGGTGCAACCTGAGCATAGAGTTACAAATGATCTGCATGTCCTTGCTGCTTGTTTCTCCCAGTAGAGCCCCCTCCTGTGTCACACACATCTTTCCCTGTAGCTACTGCATCGGGATACCTGGATGAGTGTTTACTCCCTGATGCAGAATTTTGGGTCGGTCAGCCTCCTGAGCTGGTTGTAGAGAGACAGCAAACTAAGGACTGAGGATTAGACACATCTATGTTTCAATGGCTGTTGGGAAACAGAAATATCCCAGTAAATCCATCCCGGGAAATGCATTGCTACAAAGTGTTCCTGAAGGTAAGGGTGTAACCCCGAGCTGGGTGTAACCAAGGTGCTGTGGAGAAAGAGGGTTCTGTGAGGAAATGTTTGTGAAGAGGAGCCCTGCTGCTTCCAGACACACTGTGCACATAGTGAGGGAGCTGAGTTTTTCCTCTGGGCAGATTCTTGCCCATCTTTGATTTTCCTCTCAAAAGCTTGGCCAAGTCTGCCACGAGACAAAGCTCCAGTCTGGATTTGTGCCTTGGAGCCCCACTGTGTGTCTGCAACCAGGAGTTACAGGTGGAGGAAAGGTGTGTCTGGTGAGGGGAATGGATCTCAGTCATGCTGGGAACCTGTGGAACTGGAACCGTCTGATAACAGGAGCCTTTTCCAGTCTAATGGAACAGTGAGGGAGTTTTTTATTACAGTGTGAGTTTCTTGGTGTGCATTTTTATTGTGTTCTTGGAAATTGCCACCATTCTTCAGAAGATTTTTTTGAGGTTTAGTATTGCCTTAACAATTGTGCCTCTTAAAATCTCATCTAGATGTGTTGCTTTGTATCTGCTTGGAAATACCATTATACTAATTCAAATGTGGGCCGTGGGGACATGGTTTAGTGGTGACCTTGGCAGTGCTGGGTTAATGGTTGGACTTAAGGATCTTAGAGGATTTTTCCAACCTAAACCATTCTATGATTCCAATTTTGATTCATTTTATTTTGAATGATGCATTAGGTTATTTCAACTAGGATTTATTTTAAAATTATCTTTCAGAGAGGTTGGAATGTGGTTACCTGTACATACCTGTGCCATGTTTTCCCCTTGGAAAGGGGAAGGTGTCAATATGCACATGGATCTATTTCTGTGGGATGAGCATCAAACAATAATATTGAGTGTGGTGGCTTGGTAGATTTTCAAAAGGAAAAAAACCCAGGATTAAATATTGCTTCAGCTGTGAAGAAATCCATGTTTTCCTGGGCAAAATGTGTGAGGGAAAAAGCCTCGGGCTTCAGAGCCAAACTAACTACACAGTAACGGGGCTGAAGGGGAGTGACTTTGCCCAGCATTGTTGCTGCCCCTTTCCACTTCATTTAATAACAGTTTCTGTCATGGCCATTCATTCCAGTCCTTTCAGTTTGGTTAAAGGAGCGGGAATGTGGACGTCAGTGGGAACAACCTGTTTGTCTGACTGGGTTTACTCGCTGACATTAGGAAGTGCTGCTAGTTTACCTTGTGAGTATTTCCTGCTGAATTGTCACCAGATTGTAGGCTTTGGCTTTCTAACTCTGCAAGTGGAAGGTTCATGCTGAAAATACAAATTGGTGCTGTAGTTTTTAAAATTAACTGAGCATCCTCTCTGTCAAACCTGGAGATGCTGGTATGAAGTATCAGCAGCAAAACATTTGTATCTGCCCTGTTCTTTACCAAATGCCAGCTCTTTAAAAGGAAGAAAATGACTGTCAGTAACTGGGATAACTGGTTGGAACCCACAGTATCCCCTGCTATTCTGGTTCTTGCTTCTCCAGGCATTCATTCCTACCCAGTTATTTCCATGGGAATCTATGGCCCACCCATCTCTGAGCTATGGGGGTTAAGGAATCCTAAAATATGCTGCGTGCTCTTGTTCTCTCCCAGACATTGCAGACTTTTTTCCCTGCCAATTTGCTTGATGGATATTAATAATTGAGTGAAGGGTGATTTTTTAGGATATTTCTTAACATCCTAGCATTTGAATATATTTTTTAAAATTTCTATCTATATACACACATTTTTACTGCATCCCAAGATCTGGATATGAACCAGCACAAGCGACAAACATGAAAGTATGTTCTTAGATCTTATCAAGAATCTTGTAGGCTTCATGGTGACAGAACATTTAAAGAGACTTTCTGAATGCCAGAAGAGCTTTTCCCAAGTTTAAGGGACTTAGTCCCTTTGGGCTGTCACTGCAGATTGGGAGGAGGATGCACTGTGGGAGCAGCAAGGAGGTGGCTCTGGCAGGGCAGTCTTGGAAATCAAAGGAGAACAAAATATCCAAAAGAGCCAGGCTGATAATTTTGACAGGCTGGAAATTAAGCAATATTCCAGAGATTACGCCAGGAAGTGAATATTGGAAATTTTGGCAAAGAGGCTGAGTGTGAAGGGGCAGGAGCCAGATAAGAGGGAGTTTAAGACAGGCAGAGGACAGAAACCCCAGACAGCAGTTAAATAGGAATGAGTGCAGGGATGAAGAGCAGGAGGAAAGGGAGCGATAACCAAGGAGCCAAACGAATCCAAGTGTGGTTTGTTGATTTTTTAATAAAAGACATGGATAGCACTGGTCCATAGCTGTATTGCAAGTGAGAGGTGAGGGAGAGTGGACAGGAGGAAACGAGCGTGGGCATGAGGATGGTGAGGACAGGGAGGCAAGCAGGGGGCCAGGATTAGCAAAGGAAACCTGAAGCAGCAGGGTCTGCCTCTGACCTTGGCTGTGGAAGAGGGGAAAGGAGGAAAGGCACACTGGCTGTGGGATATCAGTTTTCTCTGGAAAGACAGGTAAAATCCTGCCCAGGAAAGGAGGAAAAGGGAAAGAGTGGCAGAAGGGCAGCTGGGCTTGGGTTCCAGGGATTCGGTTGCACTGGCAAAGGGAGGCTGTTTACGTGGGAAGGTGGCAGGACTGGAGTAGGAGAGGATGACTACAGTGGAGGAAGTCAAACAGGGATGGGGTTTCCACTAGGAATGACAGAGCAGCGGGAGGGAGAGCAGCACTAGAGGAAATGGATGCTGGGGGCGAGCCAACATTGTCTTTGCGATAGGAGAGGGTGTCAGAGGAGGAGGAGCGAGGAGGCTGGAGAGACCCAATAACCAAATAAATGTAAGAGAAGGGAAGGGGAGCCGGGAGCGGCTGGATAACACCCACGGGAGGCTGGGAACGAGGGCCGGCGGAGGGGGAAGACCTGGTGTGAGCACAGGGCAGGCCCGAGCAGCAGCAGCGGCGGCAGCAGCAGCAGCAGCAGGAGCAGGTGAGGATGCGCCCAGGGCGGTGCGGGCTGCGGGCCGTGCCGAGCCCCCCGCGCCGCAGGGCCGCCGCAGGGCAGGG
>VWZT01007834.1:77616-109878 GCA_013397055.1 Pachycephala philippinensis | reverse complement strand
GGGGGCGGCGCGGGGGTCGCGGCGCGCTGTCAGCCGGGCCCGCTGCGGGGCTTTGTGTGCGGGAGCGCCGCGCTGACCCCGCCGCGCTCCGGGTGCGGGGCTGCGGTCCGGGCGCGGCCATCGCCCGCCGCCGCGGGTGCCGCGGTGCCCGCAGTGAGCAGCACAATGCGTGGGCTTGGTTCGGTTGTCTCGGGGCTGGCTCTGGCTGTTAGGTGGGTACAGGCCTGATTTAACAAAAAAAAATATGGCAGACTTGTGCTAGAGACTGTGAGACTGCAGCAGCTCTGAAAAACCCTTTTCATGGCACCAGGGCTGACGTTTCATTCAGTAGCTGATGTTTTTCCTTTTGGAGTGATGATACAGAACTAGAGTGAGCACTGAATTTGTGATGTTGATGTCTTAATCGTGAGTGAAATTGCATTCTTGCTTAAAGGTGAGTAGTGATCTGTGTTTCTATGTTGTGCTCCGCATTGTCCATAGATATAAATGCTAAATGTTCAAGATCAGGATTGCAGGGAGAGGGAATAAACACAAACTGTCAAGATCTGGAGCGTTCAGCTCATCCTTCGACCTTTATTGACAGGATACCAGCATTATGAAACCTGCTTATTGAACAGTTCGGGAAAAGGGCTGGAATTCCCGCAGCCCGGCATCGTGCTGACAGGCATCTTGGGGAACAATGCTCCCCGGAGCCAGGGTTAGAGAGGCAGGGCGCAGAGAGGAATTTATTCCGAGAGATAGCAGCCGTGTGAAAATGTCAGGGGAGGCTCTGACTCCTCAGGCCATTGCAGGAAAACTCCGCTGGAGGAAGGACTTGCATATGCTCAGGAGGCTCTGGGGAGAGAGACAGGAGTGAAAATGGAATGGGATAAAGGGCTGGGAAGGTGGGTGATGGCAGTGGGATGTGATTTCTAAAAAATTGTTCTTATCCTTTAGCGGCTTTTTTTTTTTTTCTCTGTGTTTCTGGGGAGAACAGAAATAGCTGTAGTGATGCCTCCATGACTTAGCAGTGGTTGTAGGGCTGTGGGGAAGGACGAAGAGCTGGCTCATGTGTCACAACCAGTGCTGGAGAGGCAAAAAAATAGGGAATATTTTATTACTTCATGTAGTAGCATAAACATGGAATTATGAATGTGGAATCAGGAGGCTGGGTTCTGTTCCAGAACCTGCTTTAGGTTTTTCTGTAATGCAGGTTAAGTGCAGCAAATGACACTCACTAAAGCAGGATGCAGCATTTTGGGATAAAATAGGAGCTTGCAGCAACCATGTGGCAAAAAGCGTTAGAGATGCTGTTTCATCTCTGTGGTGGCACGGATCCTGCAGCCTTTGGAATTGCTGTGTGTCACTGAACCCTGCCTGCACACAGGAGTGGGGCAGAGAGGGGCAAAACCCTCCTGCTGCATGTATGGAGACCAGGATACTGCTGTGTGCAGCTCCAAGAGCCCCTGGGGAGCAGGAGTACAAACCATTTTATGGAAGATGTTTTCTTTTTCCTTCATCATCTATAAAATGGAATGAGTTAAACCCCCTTTATTGGATGGGCCTGGATTGCTCGTTTGCATTACGTCACCTGACTAAGGATTTATTTTTCATGTGGGTCAGTTACAGGATTTAATATTTGTAGTTGGATTGCCGGCAAAATAATTGTATTTCATTAGCGAGGAGTGCATGGACATCTTTTGTGGAACACAGAGGAGAAAGTCTGTTTATGCAGATGTTTAAGGGTCAGACTGCAAAAGTTATTTGGACTGTTAATCTCTATAGGCACCTAAATTCCTTAGTCATCTGATCTGGGCACAAGTGAACAACCAGTACGATAGTTTATCATTGCCCATTAGCCATGAGTCAGCTCCTAAATCCTACCCAGGCTGGTGTCTGTGGCCACAGGCTTTCTGATTGTCCTTTCCCGGGTCTAGGAGTGCCTCTGGAAGCGTTGGAGCCTCAGGGGCCGGACAGGTGACCTGACGTCAGGGCAAGGAGCCACCAGCTCCCCTTGGATCTCTCTGGCTCAGCTGAGGTTGTGCAGTAGAGCAGTGCAAGCTCTTTCCTGTGGTGCCTGGAAACTCCTGATGAGACCAGGCCTGTGCTCCATGGTAGAAGCTGTGTGGAGCCATAAGGGCTTTCCTGGCATATCAGCTCCTGCCGTGGGCTGCTCCCGTCCCTAGCTGATGGAGCTGGGGAGTTTGCCAGTATGCTGGACCCTTACCTCTGCCGAGGCTCATGGCAGCTTTCCCAAGCGAAACCAGCTGGAATCTGGCCTAGAGGTGTGAAATGCAAAAATCCAGTTGCCTGCTCTTGCTTTAAACCTGAGAAACCACCTCGTGTTGGATTGTTCTGACCAGATACCACTTGTGTGGAGATGCAAGTGTTGGAGCTGCAGCTCCACACCGAGGGGAGTGTGATCCATTGGGATCTGTGTCCTGCAGAGCCTGGTTTGGAGCCTGCTTCCCCCACTGCTGGGTGCTTTCCCTCCCACCCACATGTGGTTTTCGTTTGTCAGCCTTTTATTATTACTCTTAAAATGATCTGTTGCGAATTTGTTTTTCTAATGAACATGAATACAACGTTGCAGCAGTTACAGCTGGACCTTTGGAGGCTTTTCCTGTAATGACAAAAGGGTTTCAGAGGGATTACATGTTTTTTTAAAAAAAGAAAGACCTAAGAAAAATTCTTCTTATGCCCAGCAGACCCCGATTTATTCAACAGCTTGATCAGAGTGACATAGATCAATTCTATATATATTTAAGCAGGCAACTTTTTTTCTATTTTGTCCAACTTTATTTCTTTTTCATGTATTGTTAATCCCAGACACATTTTTACTGTCCATTCCTCATTTAAAAAGGCCAGTTTTGCATGGAAAAAGTTTTGATGTGTATTGTTAGGTGAGAGTTGAGTTCATAACAGATTTTATGGCTGGGGGGGGCTGTGTCTAGAAGTGTTATTTCTGCTTGCAGTGAAATGTATGTGATTATCAAAAGATATGCACCGATGTATAAAGGTTGTACTCAGGGATTGTGTACATCTTCCTATGGCCAAGGACAGATTAAGGTTGAGGATTATATTGAGCTATTGTTTTTCATCACTGTTAACATTTTTCTCATCATCTTCTCTGTGAGGTTTTTTCTCATTGAACAGTGATAATTTCACGATGTTCTTACTTTGTCATGTCTCTTCACTTTCCTGCTATTCTCTTAATATATTATTTGATTGTTTAGAGTATTTACTCTCCTATTACATTGCACAAACTCATATTTGTTTTTAAGATGCATGTGTTTTATCCCACCAGAAATCCGTTTGGGGTGTCACCACTGCCACCAGAGAAACACATTTATGCCGCTGTGCAGACACTTATATTCCACAATGTGCTGAGTGTTAGAACTTTAAAAAGAGGTGGTGGGTTGGTTTGATTTGTTCAGCAGCCCCTCACGTCAAGAGGGCAGTGGGGGCTGAACAAAAGAGGCACTGCATGTGAAGCCCTTGTGGCAGCAGATGCTGACCCACACCTGTTGGATACTGGGAATAGCCTCGCTGGTCATACCAGCCGTGCCCTTGGAACAGGAGAGGTGTGCCATTAACACTCTGTCCTGAGAGCTAAAAATACTCTGCCACCAAACTGTTCACAGGTAAATGTTCCAAATTTAGCAGTTTTTCTTTTTACTGGGATTCCAAACATAGGCTGTTCCCTTTTTGGGAGAAGTAGCCAGACCTGAAGTTACACTTGCTGAGCAATTAGCCTGTAATCTGTGAAACATGTTCAGGAATGATGTTCTTGGATTTGGTCTCCCGGGTTTTGTTCACATGTCCAGAACTGTGCATAAGAGGAAAGCATTTCTCCTCTGTTTGTGAGAATAGGAAACGCAGATGCTTCTGCAAGTCATCAGAGAAGCTGTGGGCTTGCCTTGAAAAGTGAAGTGTTTGTATTTCATTTTTAAGACAGGAATAGGGATTGACTGACAGCTCAGTCTGATTGGTGTGACCACTGGGTTTGGTTTCGTTAATCATGTCTCAATACAGCATGGAATGGTTCCTGGAATGGGCAGCTGCTACTCTGCATGAGATGTGGGGTCTGGGAAGAGACGTAGTTGCAGACGCAGATCTAGGATGTGATCAGAGAAGAAGAGATGCAGACCTGGAGCCACCCAGCCGTGCCCCACTGCCCACGTGAGCGACTGGCACGCGGTTAATGGGTTTGAAGTAGCCAACTTAATGAATAAAGCATTTATGCTTCATGTGTTCAGTCTCCCTGTAGGAAGTGCTGGAGTGGCTGTTGTGATCCTTCCTGCCCTCAGTCCATGGGGACTTGCACACCTTTAGTTCTAGCTTTTGTTTTTTCAGTTTGCCCCGAGGTTTTATAAAACAGCATCGCATTGAGGTCGTGCCTGTGCTAAAATATCCTGGCCAGGGCTACAGCGGTGCCTGCAGAGATCAGGGAGGATCACGCCCCACCCTGAAACTGTGGAGTTGGATTTTCCATTTTCCCCCTTCCTTGGAGGCGTCAGTGGCCGGGGCTGGGTGGGAGGTGCTCCGAGGTGACGCAGAGGTTCGTCTCCAAGCCTGGCCCTGACATTTTAAGGTTATACTGATTACCCAGTTTATCCCAGGCAGACATTTTTCCCAAGCCAGACCTATAGGCATCTTTGGGAAGTCTTTTATTTTCGCTGTGGGATTCAGCCCCAGTAGTGTTCCAAGAACGTGGTCAAGGTCTTCTACAAGGAGTTGTGGGGATTTCCTGTCATCCAGCAGTAATCCAGATCTGCAGCTTTTGTTTTTGTAAGTTCCTGCCTTTTGTTCTGAATTAATCCTGTTGCTCTATGGATTGATTTATTACAGAATGGCATGGTGTGTCTGCTTTTGGTTCTTACATGATAAAAGGGAGCCTTGTGTTTGGAAGGGCAAGGAAACTGTGCATGGATCTTGTTCTTCAGGGCATGGTGAACTCTGGCAGCATGGGCAGAGCCTGGGGTACAGTGGGGCTGATCACTCTGGGGTTGTGCACCAGGACCAAAAGCTGATTTTTCCCACTCATGAAATCAATTTTGCTTAATGCCTAGACACCACAAATGCTCCAGCTAATTATAGTAAGTAGCTCCTCTGGTTTTTTGGCTTAGAAGGGAAAAGGTGCTACCTGCTGTATGTAAAATTATTTAACGTAGATACATTTATTTGAATACCCACAGGTTTTGGTTGTGGGCATTCCAGTGTTGGCTTTGGTCAGGAGCTAAACCAGTGGTGAGATTTTCTTGCCAAGGGCTTTCACTGACTTTTCTCTAAGTAAACAAATATTTAATGAAAATGTTTCAGGATGATCTGCACCAGTCCTTGCAGATGGGGTGGATGGCTCGTGGCTCTGGGGTGCCAGTGGCACACACATTTATAGCAACACTGGAATGAAGCTTGCAGCTAATTTTTGGAAATTGACTTTGGGCCTAGATCTGCCTTATGGAAATCTGGTATTTCATGCAGGAGGATCATCCAGTAGAGCACCCTTTGCTAGAGCCTGGATCATGCAGGAGTCTAGTGAGGAAGTCAGGACAGTTCTCCGTGAGGTAACAGCAATTCCTTGTCATGTAGGATCCATATAGGGTAAAGATAACCTGGTTAGTTTAACATTTGCTTTTATAATGTAAAATACTGTGACCTTTTTTGGAGCATAATGCCATGAATAACTGTCTACAGTTTCATCATAGTAGAAGATGAATGGATTAATTGCTACCTTTTTATTTTTAACATTTTTTAGAGTAAAGTATTCTCATAGCAATTTTAGATGCTTTTAGGAGGCCAGGTCCTGAGCCTGAAAGGAATCTGATTGACTTTGGTGGGGCTACACTGATTATCACAAGTTGAAAAATCTGCCTTGCAGTCTTCAAGTTTTCATGAAACAAACACTGGAGCCTGTTGTGTTTTATTCTGTTGGTGTTTTTGGCGTCAGAAAAGCTTTTCCTGATTGTTTTCCTCATTTGAAGGCTGATTGTACTGAGTGACCTCTTGCTACTAAAGGGTGGGTCAGTTTATGTGGGAAAGTCTTAGTCAATGTGTCTGGGAGATAAGTGGGACTGCATCCCAACGAGCCTTGTGAGTTAGATACTGGAATGTGCTGGGGATCTGCCAGGAGATTGGAAGCAGGACTCTGCGACAAGCCCAATGCAGTCACACTCTCCCTAAAATAGCACTGTGGATAACAGGAGATCTGCAAAGTTATCACTTACCTCATTTTCGCACGAATTCTTTCCTAAAAATGGATTATTGACTGAGGGTTCAGGCGGGTTTTTTCAGTAATATATTCCATTTGCATTTTGAGAGCAGTCATGTCCCTCTTAAGTCTTTGGCTGCAGGTAAGAGGGAAAAAGCTGTGGTGAAACCACACAAGTCCCAGCACAGGAAAAGCCATTTGTATCATCCTCATCATCACCTGAATGAGAAATGAGATGCGTTTTACCTCAGTGTAGGTCAGTAGGAGCCTCTTCAAATTCGTCTTGAACTATCTGGAAGTATCAAGGCAGAGATGAATCAGTTCAGCGGCCTCAGACGTGCCTGGGCTGGCTGTGGGTGACAGGATTTTGGCACCAGCCCCTGGATGCAAACAGACAGTGTTTGGATATTCAAATGAGCAGTGGTTTACCACTGCAGACTGTAGATGGTTTTGTTTAAGGGGAAAAAGAAGCAAATTTGATTTTCGGCCCCGTGTCAAGTTTGTTGAGGGAAGAATCTGATTGTGCAGCTTCAGTGGTTGGCATAAGCCAGTTAAACTTAAAACCTGGGGTGCCTGAATTAGTTTCTTACGGAAAGAGGATGAGTTGGCTGCTAAATGGGATAGTGTGAGGAAAGTGCGGGGGCGGCCGGGTTGGGAGCAAGGTTGGGAGATCCTGAGTCAGCAGGTGGTTGTTTAGCTCCAGTGACAGGCTGTGTGAGGAAAGTATGGATCCAAATATCCATTCCCTGGATGTGTGTTTGCACTGCAGCTCAGTGAAAGGGAAAATAAAAGTGGGATTGTCAGGGAATCATAAGATTGAGAACAAAAAGCTCTGAGTGCTGTAAGTCGTGACCTTTTAGTGCCTGCAGATTTGAGGACGAGCTGCGCTCTCAGAAAGGCAAATGGATTAGAAGTCATTTGTGGAAAATACCCCTCAGCTTCTGGTGTGCACTGCCAGCCTGGTGTCAGTTCAGCTCCTGAGCCCCATGAGATGTGACTCCCAAGAAGCCTGGACCAGGACTGACATCCCTGGCCCCAGGAATTAGATCCACATGGATTGGGCTTGGAGCAGAGCGGTGTCACATCCCCTGTGCTGCTGAGGTTCTCCATGGGGAGGACACTCACTCAGCAGCAGCTGCCAGGCTCTCTGTTATCCTGCTCCACAATCTCTCGGGAAGGGAAAGCTGTGGCACTCAGGATGAAGTGGGGCATGGTGGTTGTGCTCTGAGGTTGGCTGGGGAGGAGGATGTGGCGCAGCAGCCCCACCCCTGTGCCCCCAGGGGGATTCCCTGACCCCAGGTGCCCCATTGATCCAGCTTTGCAGCTTCCCAGCGCCCGGGTGTGTAAAGGAGCTTTATTGCTGCTCCAAGGAGGGACACGATGACATCAAACCCGGGTAAAAGGGAAAAAGAGGTAAAAAACTGCAATCCAATGGAGTTTCACTGAGCTCTGCCTTCTCCAGTCTTGCTCACTTTCAGGTTTTGTATCAGGAGGCATAAAAATTTCCAGAAATTGCAGTTTATGTAAGAGATGTGAATAATGGCTAATAATAAGTGAAACTGCCGTGAGGAGCGGGAAGAGGGGGGAAGTCGGTTATTTTTAGAGAGCTATTCTCATTGTATGCTAGACAAACAAGAATAAGGTGACTTTGCATTAAACGTGTACCACAAAGAAGTAAAGATATTTTCCCCAGACAAGTCCCCATGGTGCAGTAATGGCCTGTACTATCCGCCAGCTTAGGAATCAGACTCAAAACTGCTTCTTCACTGTTTAGTAAGAAAAGAGGGATCTTCCATGCTCATTTTCATTGCAGTACTGTGATTCTTCTTGCCCTGTGAAGCTTGAGAATGAAGGATCTGAATCCCCACTTGTGCCAAGTTACACAACTACATCCCAGCATGGGATGTTGTGTCCATTTACATCATCACGGTCTGGGGCTTGAGGTTTTAAATCCTCTTCATAGAGAAATATGCACAAGGACATCTCAGAATCACAGAATTAAGTAGGTTGGAAAAGATCTTTGAGATCATTGAGTCCAACCTATATCTGAGATAATTTTGTAATGTTCAATTATGTCTCAGAACTGTGATAGAAATGTAAAGATTGTAAAAAAACGTGACAAGATCCCAAAATGTTGGAGTCGGGGTGGTGATCCCTCTCTGCGGGCAGGTGACAGGGAGCACACAGCTCTTATCTAGCTGTGTTTTTAGTCTGAGTAATCCTAATCGGGTAGTAAATCCTGAGTGAGATTATGCTGCTGCAGCGAGTGCAGCAAAGATCAGTTGCAGGGCTAGAGGGAGATCTGGAGATGCCTGCTTGGATATTCACTGAGGCAAACCAGAACTTTGGAGGCTTTATAGGATCTTCCTCTGAAGGAGTGGGGAAGAAGCCCAGTGAAGACAAATGATGTGTTGGCTGCAGCAGGGCTGACAGGTGAGGAGCACATGGACATTCCAGGGCGAGGCGGAGTGCTGAGGGATGTTTCTACAGCTGCTGCTGACCAGCAGAAAATAACATGAATCACTTGGGGTTGCAGTGGCACAACAGAGCTGCTGCAGAGTTCAGAGAGTCCCAAAGTTCCTCGGATTCCTGGCACGGGGTGATGAACCCCCGCGTCACCTTTAGGGCAGTTTTCCGAGCGGAGCATCCACGTTATTGCAGGGTGCCTCTAACAGTGGGACAGCTGTTTGCAGTTTTATCTTCTGGTTGTCATAAGCTGTGGCAGGAATCCAGGGAGCCATGGAAGAGCCCTGGGCCTGAAATTAATTTTCAGCCAACTCGATTAGATCGGCGCCCGTAGCAGACTTACCACTACAATTTTATGTGTATTTTGGGATGAATGCAGCCCCTTGCTGGTATTTAGTAGCTTGGCCATCATATCTAAAGGAGAGCTAGAAGGGTGTGCAGATACATAAAACAAGGGACAAAAATATCCTTGTATGCATTTTTAATGCTCTGCTTTGTGGATTGATCAAAACAGTGCAATTTGATGGGGATGAATGTTGGGAAATGGTCACTATGCAGCAGCACAGCTGCTCCATCAGAGGGGAATGAATTCCCAAATTGCATCCCAAGCATGTTATTAGAGGATTAAAGAGCTGGGCAACTCACCTTGGCTAACTGTCCTGAAACTGTGCTTACGCTCATCATACATATAAATAGCTATTATGCAAATATTACTGGAGCAACAAAGCAGGTTTTGAATTTGCTTTGTGCCTTGCAAATGGCCAAGTCACTTGTCCCAGTGTTCCAAATGATAATCTTGCTTTCCCCAAACACAAAGCACTGAAATTACCTGTGTAGTAATTGGAATATACCACTCAATTCCTCTTTCTCTGAATTGGCTTCAGTGTACAGTAGCAGACTGGAATGTTTGGTACATAATTTCCTTCCTTGATTAAGTTAAAATCTAAAAAGATTTCCCATTTGGGCTGTCATCAGGAGCAATAAATCTTTGTTCCTTTTAAAAATCTGTCTATTCTGGTTTTGACTGATGTCACCTGCTGCCTGGATATGTCTCTGCGGAGAGAAAACTGCCTCGGTTTGTACCAGGAGAGGTGTAGGTTGGATATTAGGGAAAATTTCTCCATGGAAGGGGTTGTCCAGCCCTGGCACAGCTGCCCTGGAGGGATTTAAAAGCCATGTGGATGTGGCACTTGGGGACATGGTCAGTGATGGCCTTGTTGGGTTAATGGTTGGACTTCAGAGTGGATCAGGAATCAGAAGCTGAATGGATGCTGGATTCTGCCTCTAAGTGCTCGTGGGTTTTGGGCTGATACCTGGTCCCTGAATATTGCACCTCAAGGATCTGTTCCCCAAGAATCACTTGGAAAATCCTTTGCTATTCCTTGGAGGAGTCTTGGATGTCACTTGCCATAGAGAGCTCTCTGTTCCCTGGGGTGGTGGGTGGTGGTTTGGGAATCAGGGTGTTATGATGGGAGGCTGTAAATTAACTGCAACCTACCTTCTTAATAATAATAATAATATGATGATGATGATGATAGTACTGTAAAGTACTGTTAACAGCTCCTCCATCAGTGGAATGGTCATGTCAGCCTTGCCTGGGGTTTGGGTTTCTCCTACAGGGACTGATGAAGGAATTCCCAGAAGTGACAAGTTTGGGGAAATGTTCTGCCCCTGTGTTCGGTGACTGGTTCTTGGCACATTTTCCTAGATTTATTGCTAGGGAACCCAGGTCTCCTCAGGGACAATAAGGAATTTTCCTGGCTCTGTTGGTATGGAGTTCTTTTGCTCTGACCTGTTCCTGATGTTGGCAGGTGGTAGCCATAGGGGTCAGATGGGATGGGTTGGAACAGGATTAGCCTCGTGTTTGGAAGTGTGTTGTTTAAAAGTTGCATTTTGTGGTGGGGGAATCCAAACAACCCAAACTTTGTGGGCTTCTTCCCAAGTTGCTGGGTTCAGAAGGAAGGCCAGGGGCTGTCTTGTGGTGTCAACAACAAGGGGGAGGAGGCTTTGTAATTTGAGTATTACAGCAAACAGAAACCCAGCAAAGGCCAAAAGAAATGCAGCTGAGGGAATTTTTTTACAGGCCTATGGTTAATTTTAGCTGGGAGTTTGGGATGTAGGTTCTTTTAATGGCTTTTGATTTCAAGGGCTACTGAGGGATGGGGAAGAAAGGATGTTGTGTGTGTGTGTGTGCCGACATCCCAGCCCTGGTTTTAGCTGTGACACCTGGCTGGGTTTAGCAGCTGGATGTTGGAAAGCTTTCATAATTAGTATTTTAATGCTTTTGTGCACAGTGGTTTCTGTTGGAAACTGTGGTGAGTCTCCTCAGCTCTGTTTCCATGCAGAATTCAAAATGACATGGGAAGCACAAGCCTTTGCACAGAGCTGTGTCACAATCTCCTCTTTGGTCGCCTCTCCCTATTACAGTGCTGTGATTGTGAGGCATCTATAAAGCCAGTGCTTCGCTAAAAATAGGCCATTCCTCTTGCAAATGCTATTACAATTCTGATATTCAAATATTAAACCTTCTCTGCAGTGTTAAAAATAGCTGTGAACAGAGAAATCCTTTCCTTATTCTTAGCTGAGAAGTTGAATATTGAGCGAGTCAAAGGTTCGCCCCCGAGGCTGGAGCTGTGTGGGAGTCGAGCTGAGGCTTCTTCACCCCTGTTTCTTCACCCCTCATCTGCTGTTGTTGTTGTTGTTGAACACTGAGGATGAGTGGGTGGGAGAGAGAAACGAGCAGGAAGTGGATCAAAAGAAAGTGAGGAGTAGCCAAAATGAAATGGAGGAAATAAGAGTGCAAGCAAAACGACAAGAAAAATCGGGATTTAAGGTAGAAAACTGCATTGAGAGTGTTTCACCAGAACAAGGCTCCAATCCCAGTGGCTGCCAGACAGGGATTTGGGGAGCAGCTGGCAGGGGGTGTGAGGCAGACCTGCCTCTCTCCCAGGGCTGTGGGTTCAACCCTCCGTGTCTGTGGCAGGAGCATTGAAAATTGCAGCAAACCACTAATTGCTTTTGGGAGGTCACTTACAAGGGTGGGAGTATCCCGAGGATTGAGCTTGGTGGGAAGATCAAGGGCTTGGCAAGTTGGGGTGTGTGCTCCAAGTGCTGATATCCTCAGCCTACACACTCCAAGAATGCACAAATTGAAAGGCAGGTGTTTATTTTTCTCCCCCTTCCAATGCTCTTGTGCATTAACTAACGCAAAATTTAATAATAAAATACCATTTCAGCAAAATAATTTCCTTCCATTTGCCATCAATGAAAGATGTATTGGAAAAGAGAATTTCCTCTAGGGTGAAATAAAGGACAAGCAAACAGAAATGACTGTTGTAGATTTAATGGGGAAAAAATGGATTTATCATGTGGCTTGAAAGTCATCTTAATGATATTATGAGGTAAGGAAGGAACCAAACAATGCCCACCTTTTATCATGGAAATGCAGGCCAGAAAGGCTTTCAGCAAACACTGTTTAGCCAAAAATAAGGGTGAAGGAAAATCTAATTTGACCACATAATCCTGTTGGTCCAGGTGAGTGATGGCAGGACTGCTCTCTTTGCCTTTGAAGTTCCAAGGGAAAGGAGATCCTTTTTCCCTCTCTGTAGGGAGGAGACCAGCACTAACATTTATCAGCTTAAGCTGGGTTCAACCAGTTGTGTTCAGCTGGAAACCCCTCTGATGATCATCCATCACAGCTGGAGTCTTCTTGGGAGAGAATCCTAGAGCAGGTGGATCCCACAAGGCAAAACCAGAATGCCTTTTGTCTCTGACAGTATTATCCATGGCCTAACGGGCTTGTCCTGGATTTCCCCCGGCAGGAATGCCATTTTGGCTGTGGGAACTTGTGCTGCCAGAGGGCTGGCAGTGAGGGAAGAGCTTGATAAATCTCCGTGTCGTCGCTGTGTCTGGAATCACTTTGGGATCGCAGCACTTCAACGCCCTAACGCTCCCTCTCTGTGCCCTGGCAGCTGCTTTTGGAGCTCTTCCCTCCTTTAGGAGGGGCTCCAAGAAAGGGAAGGTCCCAGTGCATTCTCCTACCTCTCCTGGTACCCAGCCACCCTCCTCTGGTCACAAAGCCCGAATCTTGGAAACCCAAAGTGGCACAAATTTCAGTCACAAATGAAACACCTGGAAAAAAACATGCTATGGAGAGGGCATGGCATGGCTGGTCACACACCGGCATTCAGTCCTGGTTTGCAGTGGCCTCTGGCTGCTGGTCAGGGTCGCCCATTAGCCAGTGATTTTTCCCTTGTCCGAGTCACCTGTTGCTGTAAGTGGAGCCAAGATTCCTGGGTTTAGATTTGTGTCAGGTCCCTCAAGTGTGGTGGTTGTGCCTGTTGTCACACCAAAGGCAGCTGTCTTGGCTCAGATCTGCACAGAAATGAGTTTATTAGTTCCCCTTCCTTTAGCAATCCAGGGAGAATTGAGTGGCTTGTCTTTGGAAGGCAACACTGACGTGGTGAAATGTCCATATGTGCTGTGCAGGGAGCTGCCCTGCAGGCCACCAGTGTCCCCCTAATGTCTTTACCTGAGTCCTATTAACCACTTTACATACAGAGATGTTGACGCACTTCTCACACCGTGTTGGTGCTTGGGTGAGCACTTAAGTGCATTATTTTAATTCAGTAACGTCCTGGAGGGATTAAATTCCACACAGTGGCATTGTTTCCTGGGCAGAGCACGCTCATAGGAGATAGCAGAGGTTACCAGGCTTCCCAAATAAGTTAACTTTTATTCTTCTCTGTTACATTTGGGTTATGGATGAAGAAGATGGGTGAGCACTGTCAGCTCTGGATAGTCCAGGTGCACAGGTTGTGCGTTTCCATGGCTGTGATGGCACTGCCCACAGGTGTCAGTGATCCTGATGCTTTCTGCCAGGTACCACCTTCACCTTTTGTCTGGCATCCCCACATCTTTTGTCTCCTTCAGTTTTATTCAGTTATTTTAATTTTCAAATCACAGTGTCCTCATGAACCTGTCAGCCCATGCCCAGGTTGCTGCAGCCATGTCTTGGGTTTTCTCAGATGACTTTTGAAACGTATGAAAGTAGAAGTATCTGGAATAGCTTAAGGGACCTTGGCTTCAGTGCTTATTTTTCATTGACAAAATCCAGACCAGCTTTGGAAAGGTGAGCAAAATTCAGTTATGTCGAGAAGAATGCTGAACGTTGCTCTGGAAGGGAAAGAAAAAGAAGTTGTTTAAACTTATGGCTGGCAGTTCTCAGGAGGGTTGAGTTGCAGATCCCTTGTCCTCAACTTGCTCATAAACCATCCTTGATTAATTCAGTAGCAGATCCAAGTGGGAGGAAGGAGAGGGAGCTGCACTAGTCTTGGTGAAAGAAAATCTGCCGAGGAACAGCCAAATCCAAGCTGTAATTCCTGCAGAGCTTCAAACATGGCCCTAATTTTGCTGATTCAGAACCTCTTTTCTCCTAATCATGACATGGATACCTGCTGGCAAATTTGTCCATGTCTTCATTTGTCTGAGTAAAGCCGTGAGGGCTGAGGTAGGGACGAGAATTCCCGGGACACAGACTGGGAGAGCCTTCCTGGGAGTAGGATGTGGGCTCATGTGTGCTCAGGTGCCCTGTGATCTGGGGAAAAAGCCCTAAATGAGAAAAAAAAAGAGGCCAGACAAAGCCCTATAGCAGCATTCCCGGGGCTAGAGAATTCCTGCATAGCCCTGTGACCACCTGCTGCTCTCAGGGCTCCTCCCAGGATGTTTTGTGGTGTGTCCACTTTCCTGTTTCACTTGCACTGAATTAAATGTACTAATGGGTGTGATTTCTTTCTTGGTTGAAATTTTTGTGGGTATTCCCTGGATTTGCAGAGCAGATGATGACTCTGTGTTCCCTGCTCCGACCCTGTGAGCCTTCCCAAAGCCTGGACAGGGTGAGGCATCCCAAAATCCCTGTCCTAGAGACACAGCAGCTGTAGGCTGACTGTTTGGGATAATGAAAGGAGGGAGATCAGAGTTTTGCCTCAGGCTTGGAGCATTGGAGACCCAATTAATTTTGATGGGAGTTGTTGGTGTCCAACACCTGTGAAAATGAAGCTTCCAGCATTATGCTGCAGGTAAGGTAGTGGCTCTGGGTTGGGATCTCGGTGCTATTTTGTCTCAAATGAGACCTAGAAAGTTACAGGAATTGTTACTTTGGGAGTAAAACGTTGCTTTTGATATTTTCTGCCAGTTTTGTTGTTAAAGGGAGTGCTGATGAGGCTGAATTTGAACCCCCTAAATTTGAACCCAGTAGAAGGGGTTAATTAATGTGTTGTTTGTGCTCATTCAGAGTCACAAATCAGTAGGGAAATGTTTAACATTAGAGAGGTAAAGTGAAAATGTGAGTATCCATTTCCCCAAACCCACAGTCTGTCCCCTTGCTCGTTTATTTATTCCCCTGCACAACCGACTCTCCTGTGGGACAGTGGAGAGTGGCTGTTCTATTTTAGCTGATAATTTGTCTGTGGTTGGGTTACTCCTGACTGACACCTCCACACAGGAGCCCAGACCCTCCCCCTGTGCCGGTGGGAGATGAGGTCATGGATGCCTGCTTTGGCCTGGGAGGAGGCTATGAGTAAGGAGTCATTTTTGTCCTGTGAAATGCCAGCCCTGGTGCCTGGCTGGGTCCGTCTCGGAGGGGAGGTGGGAGCTGGCAGCCCTTGCTCTGCACAGAATGTCTGAGACTCTCCGTAATTTCCTGCTCTCCAGATCCCCCTCCTGCCTGGAACCCACGCCCTGCTTTGTTCTGGGTTTGGCCAGCTTGGACAGGTGCCTTGCTTGTGCTGCATCTCTCAGGACAACAAACCCACCAAGTCTCAGCGTGCTCCAGACTGTGGAATTCCAATGCTGGATGGGGCTGGGATGGTGTCAGTAGGTGCCAGAAACGCTGATCCTAAGGGATAAGAAGCTCCAGGGAAAATGACCTGGTTTAAATCAGGGTTCAGTGTTGCTGTTTCTGCCATATGTGTGGGCTCCTGGTGTTAACTCGGGCTTGAATGGTCCCCAGTTTTGAGTTTCACCCCCTCTGTATTTCCTGCAACAATATCTTTAAGTCTTGTGCTTCACCAGGACCCTGGAATAATCCAATAGCAACCGCTGGGGAAGGGAGCAGAGGAATACAGAGGAAGGTGCATTCCTTGTGATGTTTGAGATTTTCAGCAGCCTTCAGGAATTCAGAGGTTTTATTTTAAATCAGGGTTTCTATTAATCTTTCGGCTAATTTCACTAAATTCACAGGTAGCTCAAAGCTTCTGGAACAGTGTAGCACTGGTAATTTTGCTGCTTATACCCACTTTCTATCAAAATACATCACAATAGGCTCTGAAAAGTGCAGCAGAATTGAGTTGCAAAACAATCCCTGTGTTGTTGTACAGAACCTATGGTAACTTTGAATGGTATGAAGTTTTAATAGGCATTAAATCTTTGTAAAATACCCAGTATAACGCTTGTGTATCTGCAATTAATAAGTAATTCAGCCATGCCAAAGTCAAGCAAGCACAAATCCCCTTTATACCACACTGTACCATCTGTCTAATCTATTTGTGTCAAATATGGCTTGTTTGGATCTGTCCTACTGCAGGCTGTTCTGGTAGATTAAATTAAAATTTCTGGTCAGGGAAATACTTTTCTCCTGATGTTTCTAGCTCAGGTAACAAACATAGGTTTGGTGCTAGTTTTTGTAATGTATTTGGTAAAAAAGTATATGGTAGTCAGCAAAAATATCTTTTTGTCATGGTTGACCAGAGGGATTTTACAGCTCCAGCACCTTTCCAGCAGTTCCTGTGGAAGAGCTGAGGGAAGGGATCGTCCTCCAGGCACTTGAAGGGTTACAAGCACCAAAGTGCATCCTGTAGATTGATCTATTGCCCAGAGCTTGTTTTCTGTTTGTTCTCTGCTACTCTGGGAAGGCTCTGTTTGCCTGGAACTTGCATTAGGGTGGTGGAATGTCAGAAAGGAATATTGAAAAGGACTTGGTTTCCTTTCTGCTCCCTTGTGCCAATCTGTGTGAGCTGGAAGTGCTGGGGGAGTGCAAGGAACAGCATTGCAGTGGGGCAAAAATAAACTCTGGGATTTGCAGGTAACCTTTTTGATTTGATGCTTTTCCAAAGCTGGTGCAGTACCCTGTGTCCTTGTGGAATACAGAGGTTGCTGCACTGGGAGCTGCTGTTGGAGAGAAGGAAGCTCCTTCTGGAGCAGAGCTGGGGGCTGTGGGCATGGATGTGTAACTTGGGTTGTGGCGACTTGGGTTTTACTCCCTCTTCTGCACAGGGGATGCCGGGTTTTGGAGAATAGGGACATTTGCAGGGTCCAGAGGTCCTTGAGGGGCTCCAGGGCAGGTGGGCCTGCAGGAGGGATGCTCGAGGGGAGCGGGACTTGTGCATCCTCTTGGTTCCCAGGTTCTGATGGAAAAGGCTCAACTCTGCTGCTCCTGCACTGCCTCTGAGTGTGTCTGCACACCAGCCTCTGGTGGGTGCCAGCCCACTCCTATGGCTTGGGAATGGGAGATTTCTCTCTGGAGCTGCTGTTAGAGCAGCACAGACACAGCCTGCATTCATCATTACCCTCTGGAGAGAACCAGAGCGCAGAGCTTTTCCCGAGATGCGTGTTTGGAACAAAAACAATCTAAAAATTCTGCATTTTTACTTATTCAGTCGCATTACCTCGCTCTGCTGCTCACCACCTCCCCACAGCCTCACTCAGGCGTTTTTTTGTCTCCAACCTTCACTTGCATGTTCTTTACAGGGAGAGATCCCTGGTCTCCAGACAGCTGAGCCTGCTGTGCAGTGCCATGTGAAGGGAAAGCCAACTCCAGCCATTCAGGAATTAAAATGGCTGAGTCGGAGTGTGGTGAGTGTTAAGATGGAGTCAACCAAGCAGATCGTTCTAGAAATTACAGGGGGTGATTTTGCTGTCCCTGGTGAAGTTATGAGGCTTCCCCCTGTGTGTTGTGTTGGCATTGATGGCATCACTAATAGAGATGTTTTATTTAAAATCCCACCTTCAGTGCTTCTGTTCAGCTGCACGTGGTGCTGGAGTAGGAACCAACAGCAGGATCCTCTGGAAGAGAAAGGGCAAAGCCGTGCTCCAAGGTCTTTAACCTCTTGCTGCCAGCGCCTGGCTTTTCATGGAGAGTATAATAATTGAAAAGCTGGCATAGTGTAATCCTGAGGTTTATATTAAAGCCTCTTACGAGTGCATCACGCATTTCCAAACACTCCCATTAATATATTCTCTTTGAGAAATGCTCTGATCCAGGCGTTCTCTGGGTTTACCATTCCAAATAAGGATGCTTTCATTACTGGTGACCTGATTTGAATATGGGCTGGACTGCTTTCATTTAAAATATTGATTGTAGCGCATTGGACTGGTTATGCTTTTGCTTTATTCCTGGAGCAGCCACCATCCTCGCTCAAATCTGTGTGTTGAGGTCCTGTCTTATCCCAATTCCCATCACAAAGGGACTCAGCACTGACTTGATCCTTTCAGTTAAAAGTCCCATTGTGCTTTTACCTCTCATTCCTCACTTTCACCGGGGGTTCTGGAGTCTGGCGTGTGGGTGGAAGCCATGGAGAGGATGGTGGTCAGGGCTCCAGTAGACATCTGGTCCCATCCCAGGCATGTGTGAGGTCTGGGAGCTGCAGTGGGGCTGTGCTTTCCCCAAGGAACTGTTACGCTGCATTTTTGGTAAGGAGGGGAGCTGGGCTTCCTCCAGATCCATGGGAGCTGTGAGGGGGAGATCAAAGCACAGCTGGTTGGGAGCAGGGAGAGCATCCAACCACAAATAATTGTTCCAGCTTGAAATGCCAAGTGACAGTGAATGGCATTTGGAACAAGTGGTGGGGTGGGTCTGCTCAAATCTGTTCCTGCTAGGGGTCAGAGAATTACAGAACTGGTCCCACTTCATTTAAAACCAGTGTTGGTTTTGAAATCCTTGAAAAAACCCAACTTTTCTGGTTGGTTTAAATTTTTCTGCTCTGTGCTTTCATTTGGCAAGGCTTTGAAAGCTTGGAGATTTTGTTTTTGCCTTGAAAGTGAAGGCTCAGGATTTCCCCCGGGAAGTGGAGCTTTTAGAGGCTGAAAAGGCGGCAGAGAGCTTTCTCCTCCGGAGGTTTGTCCTCGCCCAAGATGGCTGTCAGGAGGGATGTGTGGGAGAAAGGAAAAGCAGGAAGATCTGGAGAGCTGCCAAGCATTTAAAAGGGCTGTGTAGTAAACAGTCATTAGGTGGAAAATGATCAGGATTAGCGCTTTCTAAATGGCTCTGGGGCTGGTCTGGATTTTGTTGGGTTGTTTTTTTTTAACTGTAAATCTGCAGGTGTAAATCTGAAATTTGTGAGAATCTGAGCTTTTTAAAAGTAAAACTAAAGATGGTTCTACCACTTGTTTGCAAGCATTCCTTCATGACCATATCACCTCTGTTGTACTTATTCTCCCTACGTAATGTTTTAATTCTTATTGAATTTAAGAATCATTTAGGTACATGAAATAAGATAATATTGACATAAGGCCCAATCTGTTCAGGATCCAAGGCAAATGATCATGGCAAGTGAAGGATGTGTCTTTCCTCCTGTATGGGAATTACTTCATATATTTCCATAGCCCAAGACAATTCCAGACTTTAGTCTTCTGTAATTCAGGGAAAGGTAGAGATTTTCCATAGGAAGCCCTGAATGCAGGGAGCGTGACTCAAGAAAGCAGAGACATCAGGCAGTTGTTTTTTGTGGCAGATGTTGGCTTGGTGGCCGTGACAGAACATGGTGTGAAATGGAACTTTTCTCTACTTTTCTCTACTTCTCTACTTGTCCTTTCCTAATGGTGCTTTTTGCCATCTGAATTCCCTTCAGGAAGGGGAGGTGGACATGCCCCATCCGTGTGCTCTCTTCAGAGTCTCTTTACCCATGTTCGGTGTAGAGGCTGTAGTTATCTTGTATAAACTTATGTAAACAGGAATTGTAAAACATTTGAAAACTTTTTTTGAGCTAAAAGTACGATTGTGATTGATAAAGTCGATTTCAGAGCTGTGGGAAAAACGTAATCTCCACAGATTTGTTTCCAACCCTCCAAATTTACCAGACTGACTGTTTTTCAGATGGGAACTGAGTGTCTAAATCTGTAACGAGGTCCCAACCTTTAAAAGATCTGTGCTGTGTAAGCCACGTTGTTGGGAAGGATGAAATCATTTTTCAGGAAGAATTTATCAGCAGCTGTGACTTGTGGGAAAGATGAAGGGCAATGTCAGGTTATCCAGCCAAATTGAGGTGTGCCGTGGGCGAGGAAGGAGGGAGCCTGGGTGCTCCTTGATGGGTGCCAGAGCAGAAACTCAGTGGTCTCATGTGCTGGTTTGCAGAGATACACCCTTTTTTGGTGATTTATCCTCCTTTATAAATGCTTGGAAAAACAATTTCTGAGTGAAATGCACCTCGTTTTGCCATTTTGTGCTGGTGGAAAGAAATCATTCCTGATATAATTTGAAATGGCAAAACCATTACAGGTCAGTTATGAAAAACACCAGTGACTTCCTTGTGTTTTCACTTTCACGGTGTTTGCTGTCAGCTGCAGAGCTTTTCACATTTAAAATATTTTGCAGAATTAATTTAACGGACCAAGGTTCAGAAATCTGGATGGGACTGGGGTGCTTTTGCAGCCAGCTTAACCCGAGTGAGGTTTGGGCTCTGTGCACTGGGCAAGCAGCAGTCCCCAAAAATGCTGAGCAGATGTTGTTTGCCAGAAAATAGGAAAAAAGGTGAAAATTATCAGGTATTTTGAATGCTGAGAGATTTAATCATGGATTCTAACTGCTGGGGACTTGGCTTGATGTACCAGGTTTATTTTCTGGGCCATGAAGTAAGAATGAAATTGTCTGATTGCATTTGAAAGTTGCTGGGTAATGAAAACAACAGCCAAGATCATATTTAAATATGAAATGAATATCAAGTGGCATTTATGGAACTCTGAGGAGAGCTTGTTACTGAGAGGAGACAAGTGGAGATCAAAAGTTATTGGTTTTTGAAGGAGGAATTCTGGAATATTCTTCCAGGATAGCACACATAGTTATCTTATTAAAAACTCCAAAAGCAAACAGGTGATAGAAACAATCTGTAAGATCCTGTCCAGTGGGGAGACCTCCATAAATCTTCAACATCTGTACCCAATTACTGAGCTTCTCGGGGCTTTTTTTTTTCCTGTAGTGCACATTTCTCACTATGAACTAATAGTACATAATAATAAAGTGCTGGCTGTCTGCCAGCACAAACAAGGCTTTGGCGAACTTTCCGAGTGTTTGTGGAAGTAAAAAAGCAATGCAGCTGTTGGGCTGGGGCTGTGCCAGCTGAGGATCCATTTCCCAGACAAAAACCTCAGATCAGAACGAAACAAGAATCAGATATTTTACATGTCACTGCCTTATGCAGGTTTTTCCTCGGTGCTGCGACGGTGGGGTTTGTGGGCAGGTTTTGGCTTTGCACCTGGAGTCATCACACAGTTCCAGTGCATTTCCTAGTGGTTCTTCCTGTTCCAAGAGAAAGGTTGGAGCTCTTGGTGTGACAGTGCTTGGTACAATTTCCCTGGGAGGTCAATGCAAAGGACCATAAAGCTTTTGGACCCTGTGGCTGTTGTTTTGTCCCTGGTCCCGTTGCCCTTCCCAGGGTGCGCGGGGCGGGTTCTGTGCAAGCCAGGCCGTGTTTACGTGTGGCCAGAAGCTGTTTGGATCCAAGTGCCAATAACAATAGTTGGATGCTTTGAAGGAGCCAATGTCATTGGTGTGTTTATTTGCCTGTTTTACTTGGAGAATCCAGAGCTGCGAATAACACGCGCTTCGGAGGACGGCACCTCGTGCTCTGGGCTCCTCTCGTGGCCCCAGGGAGCTGAGGAGCCCTTCTCCTGGCCCTGGCTCCTGGAAAAGGCCTTTGGCTGGCTGTGTAGCCAAGGTCCAGGCTGGAGGGATCAGGGCTGGCCAGGGCTTGTGTCCTGGACTCACTGGGAGTAAGGTCTTGGGGATGGTGGACATGACAGCACTCCAAGGATTAGCAAAGTGACATGGAAAACCTGGAAAGAGTCATCACTATATCATATACAAAATGATAAATATCCCTTATCTCACATGAATCAGCACACGAGGATATGCATTAAAATATTTATTAAAAAAATAAAGACTCAACCATAGTGGAAACATCAAAGAAGCAAAATACTGACCCGAGTTATTTAAGATGTAGCTTTTTTGGTCTTTTGCTTCCCATCTATCATCTTATTTCCCAGGGTTTTACTTTCTGGCCCACGTGTTTTCTCCTCCCAGGATGCATCTCAAATTGTTTGCTCACAAATGCTCTGAATAACAAATTGACTTAATTTAGATGGCATTAAGGCTCTTTAACCCATCTCAAAGGGCAGGGATGCACTGAGGACCTACAGGCATGCATTTAAATGAAGGCAATAATGACATAGATTTCTTTTCCTTGCCTGACTATTTTATCTATGCATCAGATGAAAGTTGGAGGGGAAAGGTTTCTGTTAGTCTTGTCGGGAGTTGGCCAAAAAAAATGTGAAGAATGTAGAAAGGAATTAACAGCTGGTGTCCATTTAAAACTTCCATGTGGGCAAGTGCAGGCAGACTTCTTAGTTTTACCTGTTTTCTTCCTCTGGTGAGTGCCCACTGACCCACTAAAGGTTTAGTTTAGGAGTCAGGAGAGCAGTTTGGATGTGGTGCTCTTGATTCCCCTGCCAAGAAGTGGATGATGTGTGCTGTGTGTCCCCTGGGGAGGATGAGACACATTTCCTGCTCTTTGGGAACCAGTGGCTCAAGCTGTGCTTGGTTACTTGAACCAGGAATCTTGTTGGCCTGATAGAATTGTGCCTCACACTGTCTGACTCGGTGATTTACTTGTGTGACATCTGACATTTCCCTCTTCCTGGGGAAGGATCCTTTTCCAGACAGCTTTCAGCCATGTTTCTGGTTTAGCCTAGCCAAAAATGTGCACTGCTGCTGCTGCAGGCTGTGCCGATTTGCAGAACAACTCTTAACATCCCTGTTTCAAGTGGGTATTTAGTATCAAACTGCTCCATTTCTCGGTTCACTTCCCAACCAGTTCTTAATCCAGAGAAATGCTGGCATTCCCTCACCCGCAGTCAAGTACTGTCTTCATCTCCCCAAAACAAAAGTTGTCTCATTCTGTTGGTTATTCTGGGCTTATTTTCATTCAAGAGAGAGCAGTTAGAATCCATATGGTACCTATAACATATTCCAGTCCAAGAGACAAAGCTTCATGTGATCCTGGCTGTGACTTGGGCTCCAGCATCTGAAGGAGGTGCTTGTTCTGGAGCAGGCTTTGGTGTGCCTCCTGTGGGACCACCACATTGTCCAAATCCGACTTATGTTTTAAATTCTTCTTTCCTAGGCCAGCTCTTTGTCCAGTCCTCATAAGCTGATCGAGCATCTCTGGCTATAGCAGAGCTTGCTCAGCAAGGGAGGTCTCAGGAGTCTCTGGTACCTGCAGCCAGTACCTGGGGGGGAGCAGGTGGATCATCTCGGCATTGCTGTGGGGTAATTAGTGCTGTCTTGTGTTTCCTCTTAATGAGAGTCTCTGGGTGTCTGGACTCGGGGCTGCTCCTTGCTGGGTTGATGCTGGAGCTGCTGAAACCAGCTGTTGTTTCAGCTCTGTTGCCTTATGGAGGGTGTCAGCAAATCCTTCCCCATTCCTGTCCCTAGAATCTGGTTTTTGTTATTTGTTTGCTAATTCCAAACCTGCCGACTGCGTAGCAGGTTATTTCTTCTAGGCTGGCCCTTTAAACTGCTTCCCTGCTCTGCCTGCCTGTGAAGTATCGCAAATAAACAGAATCCAGAACAAAAGCCTCCACAACAAAACATCCTTTTCTCCCTGGGCGTCTCCCTGGGTGTGGTTTCCCACCGCTGCTCTGCAGTTTGGGGGCAGAGCCAAAGCAGCTCAGTCTCATTCTCCCTCCCTGGAAGTTGTCACCAGGCAGCCTCCCCCGACCAGCAGCTCCGAGGAGGGAGGAGGTGCCTGTACAGTCTGTCCTCGATTTCTCCTCCTTGGCTGGGCGTGATGGAGCCTTTCCCTGCCCTTACATAAAAGCCTCCGACACGGAGGAGGTTTGCCTAGGTGTAGATCAGCGTAGTTTGACATTACTCCCTGGTTTTGTGCCCTCTCCCTCAGGGACACTCCAGGATTGCCAAGCCGTGAGTGTGCTCAGCCTCCCACGGCCGCATCTTGTTCTGGCTGTGCCTCAGCTCAGCACTGCGGCATGACCCAGGTGGGCGTCGCAGCCTCCTCCCTGGGGGAAGGAAACGGGAGCTCGCAGGGATGCCGGGAAGGGAAGATGGGCAGAGGCTCTGGCTCACTCCCACTCATCCACAGATTGAACGTCTGTTGATTGGGCTGGGACCTTTCGGAAGGGTGGGGTGTGGAAGTGGAGAGGGAAAATAGAAGGGCAGGGGAGACAGCAGTTGGCTGGCTGGTAAGCCAGGCCTGTTTACTTGGCAGCCCTCCTCCTGTAAGGAGGTCAGAGCTATCGCATCTCGGCTCCGGAGACGGACCGCGGGAGCAGGAATGTGCTCTGGATGGAAGTGTGTCAGTGCCTGGAGTCAGCTCTGTAGCAAGGGCAGGCTTGGAGATGTTCTCCTTCTAAATGTGATCCAGGGCCATCACTTCTGTGTGAGACCCTCTGGGTAGGGGTGGAAAGGGGGGCAGAAACTTCAGTCCCAGACCCATGGCACTGCACCTCCGGTCGCTCTCCCACCCCCAGAAACCTGGCTGTGGCTCTTTTCATTCGAATTAATACCACAGATGTAAACTGATATTGATAAATTATGTGGTCACACAGAGGCAGTCGCAGCATTTCTTGCATGACCCAGTGATGTCTGAGTTATCCATTTTTTACTGAGGAAGGTTTCCTTGTAGGTTGCAAACTGAGGCGCTGTGTCCATGATGCCCCTCAGCCGGGTGCCACCTGGCACTGCCAGTTTGCTGTCCAAGTAAACAGTGATGTCACCGAGGGCATTCAGGTTGCCTGGGACTTCCTGCCAAGGGTCATGGCCAGGGTCAAGATATGAAGCTTTTCCTGCACCGACAGCGGTGCCTTCATCCAGAGGAGAGCCAACTATCTGGAGGCTGGAGGCAGTGGGAGCATCTCCGCTTTCAGTCCTTCCCCGACACACAGCAGGTTCCCAAAGCTCTGAGCTCTGTTTCTCATAAGCTGGGTCATGAGAGAGTGGAGACCAGAAAATGGGAAACTCCTTTCCGAGGGCACCTGGTTTTTATTGGAACTCTGCTCTGCGTGAGCGCTTGAAAAATACTAAAAAAGACTTCTTTGTTTTGTTCCTGAAGAAAAAGGTAAATACCACTGTAGGCAATTGCCCTGTATTTTCACCTTTTTTTTTTTTGTGGAAGTCAACCCATGGATAGCTTCTAGAACAGGGTGATACTAAATATTGTCCTTTAAATGTTCAGTGACTGTGGAAGGAATTTTTTGGGTAGTTTCTTTGGAAATGTGTTAATAAGTAGTAAAATACATCAGTTTTCCTTCCTGCCAGACAAGTTGTCTCTGGTGTCCACCACCAGTCCATCCACAAGTACTTAGATGTGTTTGGAAAGTGGATCTTTGCCTTGCTCCATGATCAGGATGGCGAAGGGTGAAGTGCAGAGGCTTCTAACAACTTTACAAGGTGGTTTGGTGAAACAAGGTCCCATCTCCATGGCAGGTCTCTGTGAAGACTCCTGCTCTCCTCCGTGGTAGCTGTGGAACAGCTGAGTCGTGCTAAAGCTGAGGGGTGGATCAGAGTAAAGGTTATCTTGAGTGAGAGCCTACGTCAGAACAGTCCTTCCCTTAGTTCCAGAAGGAACTCAGCTGACCTGGAGCCTTTTTGATTCCAGCTCCAGTTCATTTCCTCTTGTGGATTTCATTTGGGTTACAACCCAGAGCACCCTTTGTGGTAGATACAGGCAACATATTGTTAATCCTACTCAGATTTTTAATCACTTCATATTCATTTACCACCATCAGAACGTTTTTTCTATTATTTTCTTTTATTTATCAAAGAGTTCAGGCAATTCCATAGTCAAAATTTCCTCTCTAAGAATTTGTAGTAAAATAAGGGCATGGGCTGTAAGAGCTGAAGGGCTCTTGGCCTGGTGACGGTCGTATTCCTCAGAAAAAGGAGTGGCATGCCAGCTGCTGACCCTACAGATCAGAGCACACAGGTGCACCAGCACATATTGGTTGTCTTGTAAAGCACTCACAACATTCAGGATACTATTCCAGTCCCGACCAGAACATAATCCCTGGGTTTGCTGCTCATTCCTCACTTTTCAAAGTGACCAGCTGCGTTTGCACCAGAACAAGTCTGCAAAGTCTGAAGGGCAGATTCAATTAAAACTCATGAACTGGCACATTAATTTTCCTCCACGGGAACATCCTCCCTTGGCCTAGGCTTTGGAAAAGGCACCTTCTGGTGGACGATGGGTTACCCTACTTAGAAATGCAGCTCTTTCTGAAAATGGGTGGGAAATCTAATAATTGGGGTATACAAGTTATAAATAATATGAGAATGGAGGCAGAGAGAGAAACTATCAAGCTGAGCTGGTCCCCCAGGTTTTTTCCAGCTAAGCCATTTGCATGGCAGGACATTCCTAGATATCCTAATAATTTCAGGGTCTCTCGTTCACTGACACAGGAAAGACTAAGAGGATGATGAAAGTGTTTTTCAAAATCAAATGACCAAGAGATGCATGAATCTAAATCTATGGGAATTTCTTTACTGACTTGCTTAGAAGCAGAAAACAGGATGGAGGGCTTAGAAAATGTCCAGCTGATGTTTCATAAAATTTTTCGGGTCCTGAGTTACATCTGTTTTGGCTATGTTGGATACAAAGGTGGTTTGTGAGTTGGAGTGAAGCCGTATTTAATTCATGGATCTCGCTGGAGCAGCCATGAACTATCTCATGATGTACTTATTGGAGTTGAACTGAGCTCCTACTGCTTAAATACTACTAACCTTGCCCAGCAGTGCTTGTTTAGGGCAACCCACAAACACACGAGCAAAGAGGTCGAGTACTCTGTGTTTTGCTTAAAAACGAAATAAGGAGGTTGCATTCTTTGGGCTATGCCCAGTGCTCACAGTAAGTGGAGTTTTATTCTCACAGGCATCGTGGGTGTTCGTGCTCTGTGTGTAACTCCAGGCCCTGCTGGATCCCCATAGACTTTCCCTTTTGGTTGGGATGCAGGAATGCCACTTCCTAGGAGCTGCTGATGGCTGAGACAGAGCCCTCCCCTCAGCAGCTTGGCAAAATGTGTTTTACATTCTTCAAGTGATGAGGGGAAAAGGAAGGGCAGTCCCAGAAGGAATTCGGTGTTCGCTCCACCCTGAAGTGTTGTGAGTTAAGTTCAGTTCTGCTTCATCTTTGTACTCCTCTTTATTAACTTGCTTCCAAAAACAGCCACTTCCTACCTAAAATGTCTCGGATTTTTTCTGGTTTATTCTGCTCATGGTTTGTATATAGTTGGTGGTGGGGCATGGCCTTCTTTAGAGGATGGTTCAGAGGCAATGTCTATTCTGGAACCTTCCACAGGGAAATACAGAAGCATGGAGAGTCTCACCCCACAATTCCTGTTATGTGTCTGACCTCGGATGAAATCCATATGAAGCCTTCCCCTGCCCCTCTGTGTTTTTGGGAGGCTCTTCACATAATGTTGGCACATCTTGGCCTGTATCCTCAGCTGGATGGAGCTACCTCAGATTACAGAGGGCAAATTTGGACCACATATATCAATTAAAGTATTCTGGAATCTTCGGAATAAAATGTTGGATTCCAGATCTGCTGGGTGATAGAAGAGAAACTGGGTGAGACTTTGTTGCTCTAAGTGTAGAGAGAATCAGACCAGAAGGTTTTAATGGTCTGTGCTGGAACTGAAAGGTTTGAAATTAGAGATTTGTGTTTTTAAAAAACCTATTTTCAGTCATTTTGAGTTTCTCTGTGCCCTTGGCTGTGTTTGGTTGTTGGGATCCTTGTGCTGTGTGGGGCATGTGGTGCTGGGTGTGGCCCAGTCATCCCTGCTGACAGCACTGGGGGCTCCAGTACAGTGAGGCTGTGTCTGTTTTCAGGGAGCAGCACAAACAATTTCTGAAGTTGTTTAAGTGCTTATTTATTTATGTACCCATCTCCCAGCTAGAGTGTGATATCCTGGGTACCTCAGAAGGAAAACAGGAGCCTGGAATCCACTCTTAACTGCCTGGTCTTTGGAGTGATGGGTTATCTGAGATGTGGGAAGCAGACCTCCCTCATGAAGGACAGGCTGCCTGATTTTAGTGACCTTTGCATGCTTTTCCAGCCTGTATTAGGAATAAAGAGGCTTCAGTCTTGCCTTGTTTGTGCATTCCTGAAGTGCCCCACACGCTGATTGTGGCATTTGGTAGCACAGCCTGTCCCCCTTTTGCTATGACCTTTCAGGGTGCTTTGGGCTGTCAGGCTCCATGTCCTGGAGCATGGACAGCCGGAGGAGTCAGCACCACAAAGTGGGCTGGTTTGGGAAGCAAAGACAAAAGCGTGGAGCACTTTTGGGTTGGAAAATGCAGAAACAGTGTGGTTCTGTTTGTGGAAGGAAAGATGGGATTGGGAGAGAGGATATGGGAGGTCAAGGGAGTTACAGCCTTGCTGAGTTACTGCCGTTATTATTTTGGGATTGGTTCAGCAGCTGAAACAACAAGCCAGAGCATAAGTGAGTGTGCTGCCTTCGCTGCCCTGTCAGGACAGGAGAGCTCCTGTCCCTGGAAATGTGCTGCAGTTCAGCAACCCGGGGGCTGAGCAGGGAGAGAGGCTGGAAACACCTCCTTGGGCTTCAGGCTGAGAAATGGCTGGAATTGGGACATGCATTTTCCAGTCTTTCTAAGCTTTGTGCTCAGGACTTCAGTTTCTCAATCCAAGGGTTCTGTACAACTCTTGAGTTTCTACACATTGTTTTGTAAATACTTGTGGAGTTTGGCCCGTGGGGGTGTTTGATGTGGATGTTCATTTGGCATCCAGCCCTGAGTCCCTCCTAAGGTGCCCCTATTGACGTCTGACCAGGACACTTTCCTCTCTGTTGAAGCTTAGGGTGAGAATCTCGCCCTGTTGGGATGACAAGATGTGAGTGGACCCTGAGAGTTCAGAAGAACTTCCATTTTCCCGTTTAAATATTGGCTTAAAATGACATTTTAAAAATTATTAAATGTCTGTTGTGCTGCTGTTAGGAGGGAGCTGAATGTTGCTCAGAATAAATGCGAAGTTTGGCTACATTTTATCTAAATTTCCCTCTTTTTAGTAATAATCATTGCTCTAAAGTGAAGAGCTGGACTGGTTAGATGGTCCGAACCATCAGTAGGGGAGGAGGACCGACTGGGAGGGAAAATATCCTGCAAAGAGGGTAATGGAATTGCTTCTATGCTTGTCCAGCCTTGGTTTCAGAGGGCTACCAGAAAGGAGGCAGTGTGTAATTTTGGTTTCTTGGAGGTACAGATCTCATCTGTGGGATCAGGACACCATTCTGTTTGTCACAGTGGTTGTGTCCGTGCTTGTCACCAGACCCCGGTGCTCTGATGACCTGGAGATGGGAGTGTCTGTGTCCTCTTTTCAGTCCTGTTGCACATTCAGTGGGAGTTAAAGATGAATTTACAATTTATCTTTAATGCCAGGAAGGCTGCAATAGGTTGGGCTGTGTGTTAGCCAGGGAATAGTCTATTTGCATAAGCCATGAGACCATGTGGGGATTGCTGTTCAAACTATATTTTCTTCAATCACAACACCATAAAAAACCTCTTGACAATTCTTACTAAGAGTAACAAGAATCTAGCTACAGCTTAGCATGTTTCCTGGAAGAATAGTAACTCTTGAAAAAGCAATGTTTACTTTAAAGATAAATGTAACTATTAGGAAGTAATTCCAGATGTGTGGTTATGGCAGAATTTCAGGGATTGTAGTCATAGCCTGTTTAGTGGATTACATGATTGCATTTAAGAGTAGCCAATGAATTTTTTTTTAATGAATTCATTCTTCAGATGGGCCAAATAAAACTGTTTGTTTTCTATTATCTGAGAAACAAACAGAGCAGAATCTGGGCTATTTATGAAAGTGAATACAAAAGGTCTGACCCCTGGATGTGGCCTTTGAAAACTGTCTGAGAAAATGCTCTTCCTGGTAGCTGATTTTTTTCTTCAAGCCATTTCTTCTTTTTGAAGATAGTGCCAACCTCCAGCCCTCAGATTATGCAATAGGTTTTAAGGAATGCTTTGAAATGAAATGGTTTGATCTCTTTTGTCTCATGAGGTTGTCTAGCATGGTACCCATGGCAGAAGGCAACAGAGTTATATTTTATCAATGAGGAAGAAGTTTGGGAATTTACAGATCTTTCTCAACCTGTCATGGTGGGCCTGTGGATTCAGGGCCTGCAGCAGTTCCATGCTATTTATTAGTTCACTCCTGTGCCTGCTTATCCCTGGAATTGCCTGCTAACATCTCCAAGCCAGGTGCACGCAGCACTGGCAGATGAGTTTAAGAGGGCGTGGACTAACTGAGAAACCCCAGTGCCTGCTTTCTCTGTTTTTTTTCCGGTTTATATGACATCCTAGAGTGAGTCTGAATTGTGGATGGTAGTGAAACTGTGACCTGCTCTTTCTGAAATGCCTTGTTCCCAGTGTGTTTATCCAATCCCAAGAGTGGGTTGGTTTGCAGGATGCTGCTCAGGTTGTTGACAGCTGAAATTCCTGTTACCTCTGTCTCTGCAGAAAACGTCATTCCTTTATTAGAGGGGTATTTCAGCTTAAAGCCAGGCCAGGATGTTTAAGTGACAAAGGTTTGTCTTGTTCCTGCTGAAAAATGGGCTTCATTCTGTCCCTGTGCTCCATGGTGATCTCTCTGTGGGTGTTGGTGGGTGCTTCGTGCAAAGGCTTAAAATAAATCTGTAAATATATGTATGTTACATGTATGTGTGAGCTGCACACACACAGAGAGGGTTTTCAGCGTAGTCCTTCAAGTGCAGGGCTGATTTCACGGGTGGATTACATTCAAGGTCATTAACAGTGAACTCAGCTACATTAAGGGCTCCAGGAAAATTCCAAACCATTTTCCCCATTACTCTCTGGGCAGTTGCTAGTGTTATTCATGTCAGATTGGGACACCCTTAACGTAGACACAAGATGTGCTGCTGTAGCTTGTCCCAGCTGCAGGACCTCCATCCCTGCAGTCAGGAGCCCGGAGGTTTCTGCCGGGGCTTGTGTTTATCTTCCCTCCCTGTTGCTGGAGGCACCAGCGGGTTGTGCTGGATCAGAGCTGCAGCAGGACTCAAGAAAAGCTGTTTTCCAGCAGGGGCTGAAGGCGGTGGCTGCACGCTCTGTAGCTGGGTCTGTCTTTGGAAACAGAATTCCATTTTGTTCTCCTCACCTCGCTTTGCTGCAAGGTGCTTATTTTTATCCCTGCAGCGTTTTTCTGCTCCCCTGCTCTGCTGTCCCTGTGCCGGAGAGCCGCATCCCAGAAAAGGGAGCCTGATGTCAGGGAGCAAGGCAGTGCTTTTATTAGAATCAGAACAAGGATGCAGGTTTTCCAGCCCTATAGGTGTGGGATAACAGGCCATTTCATGCTCAGTTTAGCTTTATCTGGGATAGATTTTGCTTGTGCGATGCTCAGGGTGGGAGAAGTGATAAGGCACAAGTTAGAGTTGAATTTATTCTGGATTGAGTTGTGTGTGTTTCTAAACAGCAGTGACACAGAAATAAATTAAATCCCATGGCTTGTTCCATCTGTATTAAATTACATGTCACTGCATCCCGATTTTGGGGTCACTGCTTTTATTTTTACAGTAGGAGCTGCAGCTTTTCCAGTGGCACATCTTCTCTTCTGATGAATATAGAAAAGATGGAAAATGATGCTGTCGACGAGCCTGTTCCCACTTATTGTTTATACCCTGGTTGCTCCGTGGATTTAATTGGAATTAACCCTGATTTCAGCCTGTGTACAGGGATCAATGGGAGGTTTTTGTCCAGGCCTGATGCTCAGTGAGGATCAGCGGGGGAGTGCTGTGCAGAAACGCTCAGAGTGGGATTTAATCCTTCCCCCGTCTTTGCTCCATGCTTTTGTTCGTTCCTAGCGGCAGGATCCGGCCGCAGCGGCTGATCCATGCCCAGCTCCTGCGGGACGCGCCGCGGGAGCATCGTCCCCACGACCTTCCCCAGAGCCAGTTCTCCTCGCGTTCCCTCGCTCTGTTGGCAGCTTCCCATGACTAAAGCGATTCCTTCCCACCTTTCGTGAAGGCTGAATACTCGCACTCAGCCTTCGGTAACAGCTCCTTATGTAACAGCCGCCCCAGCGCGGCTCCGTTCCCATTTCTGCGCCGAACACCGGGATTTTTCCGCGCGGAAACACGGGACGGGCCTGCCGTGGGGTGGGGACGGGGGACAACCAGCCAGCTCTGATATCCCGGGCCCGGACGTGGAATTAACGCCGCTGGTGAGCCACGGCAGCCAGGCCGTCTGTCGCCCGCGAGGTGGATTTATGTCGCGACATGCGGGTGCCGGGAGGGGCCGGGCCGGTAGGTGGCGCCAGCGCGGCGGGCGGGGAGGGCCGTGAGGG
>VWZT01007834.1:63353-77589 GCA_013397055.1 Pachycephala philippinensis | reverse complement strand
AAAAAATTTAAAATAAGAAAGTGAGCTAAAAGAGAGAAAAGACGAATGAGGCCTCGGGCGAGGCGCCGTGAGGGGAGCGCGCGCCCCGCCCAGGTAAAAGGGCGGCCCCCTGGCTCCCCCCTTGCCGGTGTATTTAACTGCATTTCTGGTGATTATTGCGTTTTGCAAAGATGAACTGTGTGTTTCTGTGTTTCTGAGGGTCCTCAGGGTCTCTCTGAGCACTGACTGGTGAAGAGGATGCTCGGCGCTGTTCCCACCGGGCTCACAGCCGTGTATAACCTCCCTCCTCCTCCTCCTCCAGAGGTGTCTGCCTCTCTTATATCTAGTACTCATAAGTGCATGCAAATCCCAATCAGAAAACAGAATAAATATGCAAACAGCACCCTGAAAGAGGAGAACCTCACCCCAAGGGTTGCGTTGGTGGGTGCCATGTTGTTCCTGCGGAGAGTTCAAAGTAATGCATCATTTAGTTGGTTTTATCTGGATTAGTTCATAAATAAATTGCCGGGACCAGTCACAAAGTCAGTAATTGCATGTGGAGACAGAAATATTTCTTCAGACCCGTGTTAAAAGGCTTTTGCTTGTCAAATGCTTATGTGGCTTTTTAAGAATCCACATTTTTTTTTCCATCAGTATTTGCACCATTTTGTAAAGGTATTGAGGTCGTCTTTATGCTTGAGGTTTTTCCTGGCTGAGTTATCCACAGCTCCATATGCTTTAGCCAACACTTACAGATCTCTAAAGCCAATGGTCTGCCTTTGAAAATGACAGTTGTGAAAGTGTTTTACTGCACCATTCCATCCATGTTCCGCTTTGTGGAGCTGAACATGACAATTCTGAATGTGTGCAGGCAGAAAAGCTTCTGCCTTTGGTAAAGCATTTAATTTTTTAAGAGTATTTGTTCTCTGAAGGAGTGGTTGGTATCTCACCTGTTCTTGAGCTTGTGCTTCAAGTAAAAGTCACTGATTTTTGAAACCAGAACTCTTGAGCTTGACCTTTATGACTTTCTTCCAATATATGCATATCATCTAAATGATTATTTTAATGTGTTTTTCTTTGGCAGAGGGTTTTAAGAAGAATCTGATGGTGAGGAGAGGCTAAGGAGAAGACTCAGGATGACGACAACGGTAGCGACAGATTACGACAACATCGAAATCCAACAGCAATACAGCGACGTCAACAACCGCTGGGATGTCGACGACTGGGACAATGAGAACAGTTCAGCTCGGCTGTTTGAGCGCTCCCGCATCAAGGCTTTGGCTGGTAAGCACTGACCTCAGATTTGGGAAAAAAAAAATAGATGGATAACAAAGCTCTTCTTCAAAATACTTCTGTCTGGAGGTGTGCAAAATGTCTCACTTGTCCTGGAAAGGAGGAATGTGGTAGATGGAGGTAGTTGTCATGTAGTAATGAATGATGGGACTATACATTCTTTCTGAATACTTGCTGTCTTCTGCTGAATTCCACTGTCATCAGCAGAGAAATGAAACTGGGTTGGATCTTTTCTCGTTTGAAATGTTTGATTGTTGCGTATTAAAGGCTATACATTAACCACATTTGTTTATAGAGCCAAGAGATTATGTCATGTCCTCTCAGCTCTGAGTCATTGCCCTGCAAAGCAATTTTTATGCATTCTGTAAATGATTTCCTGACTTTTATGGTAGCATGCCCACATTTTTGACCTCTGAGCAAAATGCCTTGGCAGTGTGGGACAGACATAGAAAACAGCTCAAAAATATGCTGAGCATTCTGCTGGTGAAATCTGAGCTGCAGGGATGGTTTTAAACCTGACACTTCATAAGGTGTTGGGACAGGTTTATTAAATCGGCTGCACTGAGACAAAGGTATCACCTGTTCCATTTGTGATTCCAATGGGGCTGGGTCCGGAGTGCAGCGTGCCCTTTCTCCTCTTCACTCTGGCCATGGGGATGCATTAGATGCAGAACGCTTCTACATCTCAGGCACAGGGCAGGATCAGGTGTGGAGCTCAGCAACAGCGAAATGAAGTAGTTCATGCAGGTGGGCAGAGAGCAGATCACATAACTCTTCCTGGGGATAGTAATGCTATTGACTTAATGAAACTGCTCACAGAGAGGAGACGTGTGTTAAAGTTTGCCACCTTTAATTACAGCAGTTCCCATCACCGTGTGCATTTGGAATGACAGGGAAAATGCCTTACCTGGGCGGGGCTGTGCTGAGTGGGGTCAGAAACAGCCTGCTCCTACCTGTGGTGATAGATAAAATTAATCTCAGCTTGGGTTGCTTTATTTTAATAGTTTAGTCTTGTTTGAGGAAGAAACTGTGTTTTACTCCTGCCACCTTAGTGGTTGTAGGTTGTATCCTGTTCCTTGGGCGGGAAATGCTTTTAGTACAACGCTCATGAGCCATGTTTGGGTCCCAGATCTCACCTTACTGTAACTGCTTGTTCCACTTACTTTTATAGCAAGCAGACCTCCCCACCCGAGTAATGAATAATAAACATGAAACTCTTATTTCAAGCAGAAGTAATGTAAGGAAAGTACTTGAATTATTTAGCTAGCCTAAAACAGATACCAATGTCAAAGCAAATAATTTTGCTGAAGATTTGATTCAGATATTTAAACATTTTCCTACAGTATGGTGTTTATTTTTCTTCTGAATTACTCATAGTTATTTTAATTTGATACATTTCCATACCTGTAATTCTGTGCGGTTGGTGCTGAGAATGCTGTGTGCTGCCAAAACTTGGCTTAGCATCCTGCACTGCTGCAGCACTGCTTGAAAGCTTAATCATGGTTCAGGGGGAATGGATTGAGGAAAGGTTTGTATTTCAAATCCAAGGTTATGGTTAAAGGCTGAGCTGTGGTACTCCTGGCACTATTCAACATACGTTTTCAGATACGCTGTCTGGTGGGTAATCTTCCCTTGCATCTCCCCAGAAAGGCACTGGCAGGTTTTTAACAGCTGCAGCCTGGAGCTGGGCTGGCAATATTCTCTGTCATTGTCCTATTTATGTGGGGACAGGCCCTTTCTGGAAAGGTGCTCTCTGATTCAGCTGCGTGTCACGGGACCGGGCACAATGACCGCTGGGTGAAAGCCTGGTGCACACACAGTCAGCTGGGGGATGTCAGGAGGTCCTTCTGGGCTCTTCAGCCCCTGCGTTTGACTGGCTGTTGCACCATCATTTTCTTCTGGGTCAACTTCGCTACTCTCTGAAGCAGAAGTAGTTGTGTGCCACCTTTGGGGTCTGGATTTACTCTATAACACTCCAGTTTGACTTGGGTGAGCACTGGCTCTTCGTGGGCACATCTCCAAGACTGGCCACCTTCTGACAATAACATTTCTCTCTCCAGAGGTCATGGATGGGTTGTATCTAAAGCCTGAGGCTGTCCGCTTGCAGTGTGTCAGTGACAAGATATAACAAAAGACTATCAATGTCTTGCAGTCTATGAAATGCTCATGCATCATTATCCCCTTGTCCTAATGAGAAAGGTTTCAAATGAACACACCAGGCACTGATTCCTTATTTTTCATCTCTAAGATGCAAGCTGCTGTACTCCAGAGTAGAACAGCCGTGGGCATGTTACACTGCCTGACTAATGGCTGTGTACTCTGCTGGTGCAGGCATCTTCTTTCCATGCTCTTCCACAAGCTGTGAAGTGCCTCTTTGGCGGAGCTTCCATCTCATGTTCATTCTACTTTACTATAATTGAAGTGAAACTTATTTCCTTTAAGATAAAGTAAAGTAAAGAGTGAGGAAATAAGAAGTGAGGTTTGTAGCCAGAGCCTGATACTCCCCCGTAGGAAGAATCCTGATGGCCCCACATTCCATCAGGATGTTGAAATATTTAAACAGCAAAGGCGGGAGGTGGTGGTCAAAATAATCTCTGATTGGAACAATGTCCTGGAGAAAAGCTCAAGTAAAGCAGATATGATATAATAATAGTAGAAAACCACTGTTAGTACAGCAGCTGGTAACTGATGTTATTAAAGTGGTCTTCTGTGTACCATGAAAACCAGAATGCGAAGGGTTGTTTTGGTTTAAAACCAAGAAATCATCTGGGAACTCAACTTTCAATCAAAATCCAGATTTGAAGGGATATGCAACCAGATTGGTTGCCATTCATGTTGAACTAACTCACTCTGCAACTGATATGAGAAGAAGGTAACTGATCCCTTCTTCGCCAAGTAAGGTATCCCACTGTAGGAAATCATCTTTCACCTGTCCTTGTTCTCCGTGCTTCTTTGGAAGGTCTTGCTGGAAGACCAGGTAATTCTACCTGCTCTGTAGGAGCCAAAAAGATATCATGTTTGTGCAAGATTCTTCATTCACAAATCCTCAAGCGTTGGATTTCGTCTATCTAGGACCATTAGCTAACAAGATTTGTTGTGCAGCTCCTTGGTGCATGAAGCTCCTGCAAAAACCTTAAAGAAAGAGTTCAGTTGTTCAGCAGAATTTTTCACACTCAGCCTTTGGGCTGTGACATTCAGGTGTGCCATGCTTGCCAGCTCAGGTGCTGTTTTCAGGTAGTGTAAGAGTTGTCACCTCCAAAACTTTCCATTTCTTCAAGTTAGCTAATTCAATATTAAACTTGGCTACAGTTACTTGCTTTTCTGCTCATTTGTATTTTGCCCTTTTATCCTCCGGGTTCATCCAAGTGACCAGGAGGTCTATGACTGAGCTCTCTGGCCCATGAATTAAAACCAGTTTCAAAGTTTATTGAATGAGAGGAGTTTTCTAGTGTGGGCAGGAGGAGCTGTGCATTCCTTTTCCAGCTTCACCCAAGTGGCCTTGCGTAGCTCGGGGCACTCACTGGTGTTGCACGATGTGGTGTTCATGAGCCTTACAGGGCAAGCCAGGAGGCTGCATTTGTCGTGCAGCTTTCCTTAGTTGCCCAAAATATGTCAATTCATGCCAGTAACTTAAATTCTCCCAGCAGCAAGAGGGGGTAAAGCATTGAAATTGTTCCTGAAGTTAGGCTATTGAAAAATTTCTCTTTTTAATATAGTGGAATAGCCATTTCATAAGGTTAAAAAAAATAGAGAAAACTTCCAGCGGGAAAGTTCTGGGTACTTTATGTGGGGCTAATTAGCCCCTTGTGGCCCTGATGCTTGAGCCATTCACCCCACAGCTCCAGTGCAAAAAGTCAGCAGAACAACCCACAAAGACGTGAAAAGGAAGATTCTGCTTCTAGTACTCTCCAGGTATCACACACCTGCCTGGCCCTGCTGTCATGCACCTTTCTCATAGCAAAATTTCTGTTTCAGTCTGAGCATACAGAATGAAGTTTCAGGCCTCAAACCAATAAAAAAGGGCAAAGTACAATGATTCAGAGCTTAAGAGAATAAACTTTGGATTTATTCTTGGCTTTGAAAGAGCATACTGAGAATAAGCTCTTGCAGGGTTTCCTGAGTATCCTGCACCTGTGCTATCCAGGACTTAAAAATCAGTCAGTAATTTTAATAGCAGCAAGTGTTAAGGAAAGAGAGCTCAGCACTATAGCAATGCTCATAAATCAACTTGAAATGACATGTGAAGGATTCACTTGAGACTAAACAGAAATAAAAACCTTAGAGCAGTGAAATCTGCTCTGCACTGGTGTGGCAGAGCTGGTTATCAGCCTGTGGGTTTGTTTAGCAGCCACAGGCCTGATGCAGGCATACACAGATGAGCATGAAAGGGCTTATTTTGAAAAATCTTGTTTTGCTCAGATAAAAGTTGATGGAATTATTTCAACAAAAGCTTTTCCAAATGTTGAAAAAGCTTTTCCAAATGTTGACCTCACCCGATGCTTTCCTTCTGGATTTTACTTCTGGAACAATTTCTCCTGTTGTTTCTAACCTTCCCAGAATCTGTAGGGGTGGGTGTTAGGAGCAGCGGTGTCATTTGGTGTGTTGTGTGTCATGCAGGCTGAGGGGAAGGAGCAGGGCAGCAGAGAGGCTGTTACCTGTGGTACTGGCTGGGACTCCTGATGCCCACTGTGCTCTTATCAGAGAACGAGGAAAAGCTCAGCCCATCTGTCACTGTGCCTTGATGTGTTGGCTTTTAAAGTTGCTGTGGAGAACTGTTTCTAAAGCAGATAGCAAAAACCAGATGATAAATAGTACTTTGTTCTTAGTGGGTTTATTTTTAAAGATTATCAGTAGACTGACCCAAAAAGAAGAGCCAGTGTATCTGTGAAACATAAAACAACTCCCAAGTAGAAGCAAACAATGTATTCAGTGATCAAATATGTAACTTGGTACCCAGACAGGTAATTTGTATCTTATTGCTGTAACAACATGATTTTTGGTATCAGCTGGGCATGGTTTGGGGATTTGCCCTCTCTCTCTTTAAAATCAAAGAAGTGGTGTTGCAAACTACATGGAGGTGTAAATCAGGTTTTTGGTAGTCTGATTAGATCCATGGTCCCGTGTAGCCTCTTGAGTACAGAGCCAAGCTGCTGAAAAGAAGTTCTACTGAGTGTACCTTAGGAATTGTCTGGAATCACACGGGCTTGTCTGCTCCATGGACAGGATTTATGAGTACTTAGTAACAGAGTGGTGCATGGCAGTGGTTGCATCCTGGTGAATGACTGTAATCTGGCATGCATTATTCAGGCAGGATGAGCTGGGGCTGGAAAAATAGGCTTTTTGTTTCTTTGGGACGGAGCAGGATAGGACCAGTTCTGGCAGCCCCACTCTGGAAAGTCTGAGTGCTGCCGTCATTTTATGTCTCCACTGAAATCCTTTCAGGGCTAAGCACTGTCGAGTTGGACACATATACAGGAGAGCCCAGCATCTTGCCAGCATGAGCCTGTGTTGATTGATCCCTGGATCTTTGAATTCCTGTGCATTAAGCTCCTGGGCTGGAATACACGTCCATATCTGCTTCTCACAGTTCCTCGTGGAGAGCTCCAGGCATACACCAGTCCTTATGCACAGAGGACTCTGTGCTTGGACAGCAATTCAGTAATTTAACAAAATAAGGTATAAGAGAATTCTGTGCTCTAGTTAAGCTTAAATATAAAAAGCCATCTGTACCCAGAGGAAGCCAACAGAAAGCTGATGTACGTGTGCTGACTCTGTGTGCATAGGTGTATTTGCCTTTGGGCTATTACCTGACAAATGTGCACGGGGATAATCCTGCAGCAGGTCAATCTGCGTGGTCATACCTGGGCATTTCGATACCATGGCACTGCACTGACGTCCAGAGTGAGCTTCCTTACTCACACTGATTTTAGGTGGGAGCTATGCCTTCATTCCCAGAGCAGCACAGCACACTGCTCTCCTGTCTGCTCCAGTTTTCCTCATCCATTCATCCCCATGGCATCAGTGAAGAGTAAGAGCACCAGGGGACGTGCTTTTGGCTGCCCCAAAACACTGAGCTGAGTGGGACGCAGTGTTCAGCATCAGCAGGGCAGGAGTTGTGAAGGGGAGTAAAGAGTTCTGGCTGCAGCAGCTGCTCAGGGAAAGGAAAAATGCTCCTTGGGAGACACCCTCCATGGAGTCAGTGAGAGCTGAGCCAGGCACTGTCTTAAGCCTGGAATAATATCATGCTGAAGTTTATGATTTAGAGGAGACCTCCCAGCCAGATTGTCATCTGGTATAAACTGCATTCTCCCCCGGCTTCTCTGAGGCCATGCTGTCTTACAGCACCTGGGAACCTGACCAGAGTGGCCCTCCATGGGAAACCTGAAGACTGAAAAGACTACAAATGTTCTTTGCTGTTGGAGTCAATGTTTTAGGGATATTTAATACAGAGAAACCATGAGACCCTTCATTGAGATAATGAGATTGTTTTTAGATAATTTGCTGAATAATCTTAATGGAAAGGATTTATTCTTTATAGAAACTACATGCCAATATTGGCAATATATATGTGTTTTTTTTTTTTTTAATTATGACTTCTCTCAGGGGTGAGCTTAGCTGTGGATGAATTTCAAAACCTAGTCATGAGTCTGTAATTCAAAAGAAGTCTTTCCACAAAAAATGTGTATGCAGGAGAGAATGTTCTCGTCTCATGTCTTTAGCATCTAACTAGCAATGTTTCTGTATTTATGTTATTTATTCAGCCAAATCTGCAATGTGCCTTTCATTTTTTCCTTCTATTTGTTGCTGGGATACTGCCTGAAAGCACTCCCTGAAGTATAAATAATGTCTAACAGAGCACACTGCAAAGTGAAATTCAGTGCAAGATTCAAACATGTTTACTAATTTCTGTTAACCTTGGAGCTCTTCTAATGGGGAAAGATTAGTGATGAAATCATTCCCTCAGATCAGAGCTTTGATTCTTATCTTGAGGTAATATCCTGGAGAGATATAAACCCAGATTGCCTGGAGACGAATTTCCTTGATGGGGAAGAGGCAAAAAGAACAGGAATGGGGTTGAGGACCAGCCACGTAGAGAGGGTGATAAAAATCCACTTCTAAGTTGCGCTTCTTTAGTTTCAAGCATTCTCCCTAACAGTTTTGAGCTCTTCTAGTGAGCAAAGCAATCACTACTATTTTTTTTTGCCAACCACTTTGTATGTGTATGTTGTATGAGGATTGTTTCAAGTTTTTCTTCCTTTATTAAGCCTTGAAGGCAGAGGGGTGTCAAGTGACAGTGTTTGTACATCCATTTGTATAATATATTATTTTTTCAATACATCCTATAAAAATGAAGTTGTTTGCTCTGGAACAATAACTTCATGAATTGAACACAGTTAATACTTGTCAATTGATCACTAAGCTTTTTTGTGGGGAGAAGCAGTTTCCAGATGGGGACGTACTCTGGCTTATGGAGATTTGTAAAGATCCATGTGTTCTGCTGCTTGTTTTCACCCAATTTCCATTTTGCTCAAGAGTAGCAGGACATTGAATTGTCATGCCTGAATGATTATGGTGTAGCAACAGTGCATCTTCTGTGTTCCTGGTCAGAATGAAAAGAAAAAGAGAAAATGGTGCAAAAGGAAGAAGAGAAAAAGGAGGGTGGGAATTTGTCTCTCTCCCATACATATAAACATAGATGCAATTCAGGTGGAAGAGAAAGGAGGGAGAGGCAAGGACAATAATCCCAGCTTCTGAAAAAGCACATCAAAACCCATAAAAATTTTTTCTGCATGAAAATGAAGAAGTGTTTTCATGACAAAATTTCACGGCCAGTGAGTGTGATAAGTGTGTACCTGCGAAGTGTGCTTGATTTGAACAGGCTTTGTAAGGGTTATCCATCTATGTCAGGGAGCAAGCCAGGTGCATTTCATGGGCAACAAAACCTGGGAATGTAGTTACAGCTTTTCATGGGTGACTCTCCTGTGTTGGTGAGTTCATGGAGTATGGGAAGCAGTACAGGTTGGAATGCAAACCAACAGAAACCATCATTTCTTCGGAAATGTTCTGCAAGTGCCTCCTGTAGTTCTTTCCTGCTGGCCTTCCTGGCAGGTGTTCGACTCCTGCATTTAGCAAGGACATGCTGTTACACAAGTCATGTCAACTTTCCTGTTAATCTGGGACTTGTGTAAACTGAAATCCGAAACCAGGTGGAACTGACCCAGTTTCAGTAATAAATTGATATTCTGGCCTGGTTTGTGAGAAAATTCCCAAAGGTTTTGGTCTCAGATGTCACAACCTAGAGATTCACCTGGAGCCCAAAGCTGGTTTGTACCTGGGCCTCCGAGTGGAGCTGCTAGAAGGCCAGCCTGGACATGGCAAAAGGAAAACGTGTACACAGACCCTTCTGTAATAAAAATCCTTGTCTCCTGCTTTTTAATGTGCCCTTTTCCTTGCGTTTGGATTGCATTGGCTCTCCAAAGCCCATGTGAGTCACAGAGAATGCATCTGGAAGGGACTGGCAGGACCCAATGACAGGGTAGTTGCCACTGACCTAAAATCCCCTTTAAACAGAAACATTGAGATACTTTCTGCAACGTGAATGTTACTGAAGAGCAGATCTCTTGGTTTGTCTGTATTCATTTCACCTCCTTGTGAGACAGTTACCAAGTGTTGCAGGACATGGCAGGTTACGAACTGAAGGGTTCTGTTCCCTCCAGTACCTGCAGCGGAGGTAATGAGCTTGGCAGCTCATTTCTGCTTGGTGTGTGGGCTGCTGCTGCTGCTTGGTTCCAGCATCTTAGATAAAAACTGGAGGGAAACCAACTAACTCTTCAGGATTTGTGTTATGCAAATTGTCAAATAGGGTAAAAATAACTATTTCCTATTACATTCTAGAACAATCCACAGCAAAACCTGTCTCTCCTTGCTCCAATATATAAGGAAACGTTCTGTTTTTACTGTGAGGATGGAGGCAAGTGTGATAATGAGTTTTCAGTTCCTAATTGTAGCACTTAGGGGATGTGTAGGAACTTTACCCTCCTTCAGGAGAGGAGCAAAATGTTACGTGATTTCTCTGGCATTTTAGTTTAATAAATCATCCTTTTTAGCTTGTAAATTTTTTTCTAGTTAGCCACCAACTAGAGACTTTACAAGAGCAAGAAGGAGTAAAGAGAAAAGACAAGGATGATGATTAACCAGGCTCATAATTATTGTAAGCTCTGTCTTAGAAACATTGATAATTAGGAATTTGAAAAGTCATTTTGGTAGATCTAACATTAGTTTCTCCCTTAGTTTTTTCCTTTGTGTCAGAACCCATTCACTTCAGCAGCAATTTTCAGAACCATGTAAAGACAGAGCTCAGGAGAGACCCTTTTGTGTTCTGGGGTAAGCAGCTGTCTCTAAATGTCACTTGTACATTCATAATATCACTGTAATCAACCTCTCATTCTCCTTGAGGCTTTGCAAAGCTCTGATCATGTCAGCTAGGACATTCTGCATTATGGCTAAGTGGATAATCGTTTGTGTTTTATTTGCTCTGAGCAAGTACAGAAGCCACCATCACCTGGCAGGTGCTATGGGACAGGGACAATTTCAAACTGTGCCAGCAAAAGTTATTTCACAGTTATGGGCAAAAAATTGAGAACAAAATGTGTTTGGTGAAAAAAAACCCAGCATACCCCTCCCTCCTCAGTATGCTAAACTTAATATATGATCTGGCCCTTCTTTTCCTCCAGTGCTGTAATCAGTAATGAATTACACCACAGACAATTTCCAGCTGTGTTGATGTGATAAGTTGCACTTGGCCCAGTGCTCCAAAGCTATCTATGGCTTTAAAGCATTCAATCCCCTCCATAACATATTATCTAATTAGTGTTGTCAAGGGCTTAGTCAATTAAAGATAAACAGGGAAAATGAGTAGAACTGGGGTGTCACAAAGGGCTTTGTGCATGCAGAGCCTTGTGATCGATCCGGTGCATCGCCACACGGCAGCAGAAAACAGGGCTCAGGTTCACTCATTTGCAGTCAACAGCAGACCAGTGGATTAGGCTTGGTGTGACTCACACAAAACAGGGAGCTGGCAGGATGCCCGTTTAGAAGCAACCTTGCTACATACGGTGTAGCATTTCACAAACACAGACACGTCCCCATTTTGCTTTGCTCTTTCTACTGAATTCCCACCAACCTGTTCAGCAGGGCCTTCAAGATGTACGGCAGTGCCCAGCAAAGCAGCAGGAAAGCCCTGGCAGCTGAGCCTGGCACCAGGAGCTGAACCATCAGCAGCAAAGTCTGTCATATCTGCTGCTGGGGGGCACATCATTCAGTCCAAATGCCAACCTGGATGGCAGCTCAAATGAGGTCAGGTTTTTGCAGTGAGTGCTGCTGACATCATGTCAGGGTCTGGTGTCTCTGTTTGTCAAACCTTGAACAAAATAAGCTCAGTTCAAACACAGGTTCTTCCCTTTTCCTTTAGCTTTCTGCCCGACTCTGTGTAACCTGCACTACTCCATACTTGCTGCAATTCCTTCCCTTTAAGGTAGCATTTAGTGCTACTGGGCAGGCCAGAGTTGGGAGGGACAGAGAGGGGACAGGGACAAAAAAAATTATCAAACCTCAAATTTTGTTCAGTATTTCTTGATGCTTGCCAGCTTCAGTTGTCCCACAGGGAACAAACTGAAATGTAAATTTGTGTGTGTGATATTAATGTTTCATGATGGGGTGGGTAAGGCCAGTCTGTGGTTTTTTTGGGCCTAAGCCAAATAATTATTTTTAGTTTTTAATATTTTCCTTTTGTAATAGTTTACTTTTTAATATTTTTGATAATGACCATGTGCATTAGTGTGTTGCCTGCCAAAGGTTTTGGGAAAGCTTTCAGCTGGGGAAAACTTCCTGACTTATGGCCTTCATGGTGTTAAAAATGCTCCAGTTTGCCCATCAGTCACTTGGACTTTAGTTTTACCTTCTGAGCTCACATAGCAACACCTGTTTGCTCAAGGTGGGACAGAATGAGCTGATATGCCTGCAGGTAGGGCCTGGCTGCCTGCCTGCTCTTGAGGGGAAGGGTTTGCTTTTAATTATAACGTAGGTCAGGCACGGCAGGCAAGAGCTGTTGTTGGTAGGAAGCTGCAAGAGAAATATCTGTGACGGAAATAAGCCTGTACTTGTGTGCTGGGCAAAACGTGCTCCTCCAGCTCGGCGGAGTTCACCTTGGTATGTTAACGGCTCAGCTTACCCAGCTCTGCTCCTGGGAATTTGGGAGCCTTTGGTATTTTGTGTTGCCCTTCTTCCCTGGAAATCCCATGGCCAGGGCTGGTGCGTGGGTGCCTGTGTGCTGGAGGGACAGCTGGCTGCACAAAGGTTATCAGAGGAGGGTTTAGCAGGAGCCTGCCACATCAGCCCATTGTTGTCTGGAGAGCAGCATCCTGCCTGCTGGGGCTGCAACTGCACGTGCTTCCTCAGGTCCCCCTGACGCCTTCCAGACATGTTTTTAGGGCATGAGCCTGCAGGGCCTGGTCCTCTACGCAGCCCTGGCTGGGTTGTCCCTGTCCGCAGCCACTTTCCTCCCTGATACTGTAAAACCTGGCTGGGGCAACTGAGGAGTCCTTCGTGGCCAAGTATGGGTAGTGCTGAAAGGATTGAAGGCCAGCTTTCAGAAATGTTTTAGGCTCTACTTGAGGTGTGCTGTAGTACCAGGAGTCTTGTGTAAATACAGCTATACTGAAATAAAGGGGTGCACTGCAATACCCCAGTAAATGCCCTTCTGTATCAATATAAGTAACTCTGGACTAGGGCTATGGTGGTGTTTTAAGCAAAACAGTATAGTTAAAAGCCATAAATATTTTAAATGCATTTATGACCTCAGGAGCAGTGTGCCATGCATTTTCAACAGTCCGTGTGTTTTTGGAAACCCCAGCTTCAGCTGAGAAGTGTCCACTTCCATCACTTCTCCCTAAATTGGCAGTGTTTGTGGTTGGACTTTGCGCAGATTTGTTCCCTGGTGTGCTGGTAAAGGCTGGTTGAATTTCCACCTTGCACCAAGCAGGACCTTGGGCTGCAGTGAGTCAGGGGAGTGGGCTGAGCTTCTCCCACAGAAATTGTCCTCACAGAAATTATTATATGACTTAAACCTTGTGAAATGACAGTATCAAAACAAAGGCAACATTTTGAAATGTTTAATGAGGGGATGGAGTGGGAGGAAGAGAGAACATGGATTCCAGTGGAAAGGAATTTGGAAATACAAGAGAAGAATAAAAGAGAAAACGTTTGTGTGAACATTATCAGCAGTTTTAAAAATGAACAGGCAAATGTTATATACTGAGACTATGAATGTGGAATTGACCTTTTAATTTCACTTACAAATAAGTGAGGGCTGGGAGCTCATGTCCCTGAGGGAAAACTGACATCCTGTATCTAATACCATCTGCAGGAACTGACTTCCAGGGCTGAGCCCAGCTGCTGCTGCTGCTGTGCACGTTTGTATTTCGGCAGGGTATTGAGGTGCCAGTCAGAGCTCGGCGAGGCATCCTTATTTACGTTAGGACCCTCCCCCTCCAGTGCACAGCCCATTAATCTTGCAGTAATACCCGGCACACTGATAACTGGGCAAGGAGCCACATGCACAGGGCATGTCAAAATCCTCAATATCGTCAAGTAACATAAACCGAAGTGACAGGAATTGGCTGTTTAAAGAACCTTTCGACAAAGCTTTCGTTTGTTCCCGGTGTGCTGGAGCGTACATCTCCCCGCGTCCCCTCCTCGGCTGGTGCTAAATACTGAATGAGGGCTTCTGTGTGCGTGCGGTGCTTCTGCAAGCCGACAGCCTCGCAGATAAGTAAAGAAAAGTGCCCTCCTTTTCAAGTGATAGTAATCTGAGACTTTTCCGTTACATGAGGCTCCTAACAAAAGGTTGTAATTCCAGCAGCTTCGCTCGGGAAGGTACCACCGTGCGCTGCGGCGGTGCCGGCAG
>VWZT01007834.1:0-63322 GCA_013397055.1 Pachycephala philippinensis | reverse complement strand
GGCGCGGCGGAAGGACTCACTGGGGCGTTGCATGAGCCGGGCCGCTCTTCCCCTGCTCCGCCGCCCCTTCGCCCTTGGTACAGCCTTCCTTTCCTCCACCGTGCCGTATGGTAATCGAGTGACATCAGCCCGCGCCCGGGCGGCTGCTGATTATATTACAAACCAGCAGAAAGGTCTGAGGTGTGCGCGGCTCCTGGGAGCGCCGGCCAGGGCGGCAACGCGTGGCTCCATGCTGCCTTTACTTCGGGCTGAATCGCACGCTTGCTTTTATTTTACTTGGTTTCGCCAGAGCCAGACGAGCATTTGAACCAGATTCAAGCACTTGAGAGTTGCCTGTTGTGGAACTGGGAAAACACCCCCCCCAAAAAAAAAAAAACAAAACTACCCTCCTGGTTCTTTAAGTTTGAATCCATTACAGAGAGCTTACCGCCAAGCCACACTGCTGGATTTTGAACCGAAGCTGTTATTTACTTAGGGCTCAGGGGGGAGCGTTTTCGCTAGAGACTGACGCCAAACTACTGAGGAAGCTGGGATTTACCTGGATGTGTGGTAAAGAAACTTGTGGTTCCTTTATGCTGCAGTTCATCGTATCCCTGCGTTACCTGTAAATGGAATTACAAAAATCAACCAGTATGCCCGGGCCGTTGTCCCCAGGATATGCAGCTCAGGTGCCGTATAACTATAACCAGTTAGAAGGACGATTCAAGCAGTTACAAGGTAAGCCTGTGCGGGTTTTTTTGGAGGTGTTGCCATGCTCTGATCCTTGTAAACATGTTAGTCCGGGCTTGTTCTCATTGCACCATGGTGTTAGTGAGAGAGGACAAAAGTGGTGCTGTGGGAAAAGGGATACTGTGTGGCTTTTTGCACTCCGAAGGTGTCCCGAGCCTTACACAGGGTTAAGGTGTGTGTCCAGCCTCTGAGCCACTCAGCCTTGCAGATGAGGACTAAGCCAGACCATGTTGCTTAGAACAATAAGGGGGAGAGTGAGGAAGCAGTCTTCCATTTATTTTATCCTTGAATAAAATACAGGTAAAACTAGTCATCAATCACAAATCCTAGCTGTTTGGGTGCAGTTTGCAGTGCAAGGGCCCTTTCCAACTCCTGCACACCTCCTGCAAAGGCGGGTGGCTTCACTTCTTCAAATGAAGAACAGTTGCATAATTCCCTAACGAATTAATTTGCTCACGCCATAGATCTCTGAGAAAGCACTCGTGTACTTCAACGTTCTCAGTTTTCTTTGTTTTTAGACAGGGAGAATGTGATTTAATATTTTCCCATTAAATTCCCTGTCTGTGTGAGAACCAGAGGTTTCTTTTGGGGGTGCCGTGTGCTCTCTGCAGGGAGGGTAGGCCTCGGCCCAGGCTGCAAACCCCCAGTGCAGGGGGGAGGATGGTGCCCAGCAGCTCCCTGCCTCAGGCAGGGCAAAACAAGCTCTGCAGTTGCTCTGTGGAAGACACATCCCAGCAATGAATGAACTCCGGGACTGCAGTTGCAAAATAAAAAAGAATTCTTCACTGAAACCAAACCTCCTCCTCCTCTAGATCCATGTGACTGGAGATAGTCCCAGAGCTGCCTGAGTACAGCAAAGTGCTGCCCTTCTGTGCACGTTTCTTAATTTACTCTGGTCTGTGCTGCAAGCGTGGTCTGTGGTTCCTGTCAGAGAGGGGGGAAGAGCCTGGTTAGTGCTAAGCATGTTCCCATTTGTTGGCTTAAGGAGGGAGGCGAAAAAAAAAATCATTCATAGCACTTTGTTTATCTTGTAAACTGGTGCACAGCAATGGCTGCATACTGCATGTAATGAGACAAAATGACAGCATCCTAAACACTGGGAACATGGAAATTCCTGGGACAAGGCATGGAAAATCCAGGCTCCAAATTTGCACATGAGGGAATACATTACAGGCTTTATCTTGGACATCTGTCAGATCTTAGGCTGTGGTACTTGTGTTGGAAAGAACTAAGTTTGTGACATGAAGAAAAACCTGGCTCATGCCTCTTTTTTTGATGGTTTAGTTAGCAGTATAAAGAAGGCAGATTTTATCATTTTCAGGGTCACTGCTTCAGGAATCCATTATCTGTGTGTTTACATCACACTGAAAGAGGAAAGCAGACTGCATTGTTGAAAGCTCAGAAAGTGAGTTTTCCCTTCAGTGGAATGCACTGAGTTGACTTTAAAAAAAAAAAGGTTAAAAAAAGATGCAGTGCTCTCCCTAAAGTACTGCAATTTCCTCCAGCAGAAGAGATAAAATGCAGTAAATTCTGTGCAGTTTTGCAGCATCCTGTTGCTGTTTACTCACATTACAGGCTTGAAAATGAGTGCTGCCAGTGGTCTTGTTCAGGGTGGAGCTTAGGTGCAGGCAATGTGGTAAATTATGCACCAGATACTCCATGAAATGCTAAATAACCATACAAAATATCGTGTGTGCTGGAAAGGGAGTGGCTTAACTCTGCTGGCACAGAAGATGGCTTTCCTTGGATTAGTGGCTCTTTGCTTGAAGAATGTCTACAAAGCCATTGTTTTGGGGTTGTAAGATTTTGAGGGGATTCTTGCTGGCAAGCTCTGGTGGGAACAGGGAGTGTTCTGTGGCACTGGGCAAGGCTCAAGCCCAGCAAAGATGAACTGAATATACGTAATTTTTTTAAATTACAGATTTATCACCAGTACTACCTCTTTCACTATGGAGATGTACAAACAAGTAAGAGCAGATGCATTTCAAATAATCAAATACTCCTTGATAATGGGTTCACCCCTCCTACTTCTGGTAGGAGGGCGCTCTGGAGCAGCACCAGTGTTGGCACCACACAGATTGCTGTAACTTCTGTTCATGTCCTTCACACACTGAATTTACCCCTCTTTTCTTCACAGTTCCTACAGTTATGTGAATCCCCAGGTTTGCACTAGATTATAGCAAGTTACTGTTTAGATCTAGTGAATGTTGAGTTTTCCTCAAAAAAAGCACTTGGGAGTATACTGTTTTGTCTAAAATAACACAGAGCAAGTGCTCAGACCCTGTACAAAGAGAAGTCTGAATCAGCAATGAGTAGGAGACAACTCTCTCTGATCTCCTCTTTCCTAAGATAGACAATACATGAGGTTTGGCACTGCCAGCTTCGCATGAGGAGAGGAGCCAGCCTAATTCTGCCCCAAAACGCTATGGACAAAGCAAGTTCACATCATACATGATTCCCTAGGCACTCCTACATTCCACCTCTTTTAAATGCCTTGAAGTGATGATTGTAAGGCAACTCTCGTTCAACTTGATGATGGTTGTGGGGTGATTAAAGCAGATTTTCCAGCCCAGTCCCACATGAAGCCAGTGCAGGTTGTGGGACTGCAGTGAAAGGACCAGACCGGCTCCTTCTGCACCTGGAAGGGTCACCTGGCAGGGGATTCCAGCTCCCATTTGCCTTGATGGGCCAAAGAGAAGCAGGATTTGGCAGAAGCCATTGCTAGGAGTGAATCAAAACTGTCTTTGTGTCAAAAGAAGCCCTGAAGTCCTGTGGATGATAATCCAGGAGTTTAGCATACCCAGTCCTCGTGCTCGTGAGAATGTCAGCACAGGTGTGGGGAGAAAAATGCTTTAGCAAGTTGTGTTTCCTTTATTAAGTTTCAGTAAGTTCCTATTATGGTTAGTTCACCTGGTCCTGAAATGATAAGTGAGTGATAATATCAGTGGTTGCTACCATCTTAAACCTAGGTGTGGAGTTTTGGTTCTCATGGCCACTTGTGCAGTAGAAAGGGATCAGGTTGCACGGCTGTAGTTGCTTGCTGCAAGTAAAGACAGAACCCCAAAACTTGTTTGTGGGAAACACGTTGCCATGGAGCTTGTGCAGGTTCTGTCAGTGGAGAAAGTTTGTCCTGCTACAATGAGGAATTAAATGCAAATCAAACCAGATATGTTGTTGTTATAAAACGAAGGCTGTCACCCGTGCTATGTTAAAGTGGCGGGATCCTCTGGGTTGGCTGGACACGGGTGTAGGAGCTGGCAGTAAGAGGTTAATGCAAGTCAAGAATTTGGAAGGAGATTCCTGCAGCTGTATCACCTTCCAGCGAGAAGGGTGCACAGGGAAGCAGCTATCATCACTGCTCCAGGGGCTCTTTCCCACCTGGTTAGCAGGACAGTGGTATTTATTAACATCTCTGGCATTCGGTAGCTTGTTGACTCTATCAGCTCCTGCCCTGTCATTGGAAAGTTGGGTCTGAGCTCTGGGGCTGTGCCCGAGGTGTGAGATTTCCAGTGGTAATTACAAATGTGAAATCTTGGGGGATGGGGGTGAGCTAGATTGGCACTCCTGATAAATCCCAGAGGAAAGCCAGCTTTCAAAGGAGCTCTGCTGTGTGTCCTGCTGTGTGGGACATTTCAGATTTGGGCATTTTTGTAACGCTGCCTTTCAGGCTGGACACTGGGTATTTTAGTGGGAGCCTGATGTGTTTTGGTGCCCAGGCTGCCTGGGAGGAAGTGCCTTTATTTTGAGCTGTGTTAAAAATAGTATGTTTGAAAAACTGGACACTGGAATCGGCTGTGGGAAAGGTGAGCTGCCTTTCCCATCACAGGTGTTTAAGATCAATTCTAAACTCTGTTTCACGGGGATACAAGGCTGACTGTGGCTGCACAGCACTACCTGCACCAGGAAAGGCAATGCAACTGTATTTCAGGTGTTTGAGCAAAGCCCTTCTCTCTGATAGCAGAGCCTTTCAGCAGGGGAGCTCCTTGGCTTGGAATCCTTTGGTCTGCAATGACCCAAGGAGGTTTGACGTAAAAAGAGACACACACCACTTCTATTTTTAAGTGGTCACTGGTAATCAGCTTGATAATAAATGAAGATATATATTGTTTGATTCCCATCCAGGCTGCAGGACAGCAGGAGAATTTTCCTGGTTTTCTGTTCTCAAGCAGGGTTTTCCCACAGCTTTTCCTGCAAGAAAACCTTCCGTCCAAATCCCTATGCTCAAGGTTAAACAGGGTGCTCCTGCTGCCAACAGAGCAGTTTGCAGTGCTGTCCTGCAGTAAGGGCAGAGATGCCCTCTGTGACACCAGGATCCTTGGAGTTCCTCCCATGGGTGCCCTTCGAGCAGCCAGTTTCAGCAGCCGCCTTCCTGGTTGGGAGATTTACCTTGTGAAGGCTTTGAGTCTCCTGGGAGCAGTGACCTGCATAGCTCCAGGCACTGATTGCTGACCTGGGACACCCTACTTTGACTACCAAATGGGTCACTGGCATTTCTTGTCATGGTAATTTCTGTTAAAGATGAAATGCAGGGAGGCTGAATTTCATTCTGGGTGGAATGTGTCTGGGTTACACAGATTTTTGGCTTTTTCCCCTCCACGTTCTCGGATCCACCAAAGGTGCAAATTCCTGTCCTTGTGGCAAATTTTGCTTGATATTCTGGTGTCTGGAATATTCCAAAGCCTGCATGTGTCACAGCATACTTCAGTCTTCTGGTTTGGGTGAGCACCTGAGCACAAGCTGCATGGTTGGAAGCCCTGTCAGATTTGCAAAGAGTCTTAAAGGGGTGCCACACTGACTTGAATGTGCATTTCTCTGATAGCTGGGCCATTATTCTTTCCAGTGCAAAGATTCCTGCAAACATATCCAAATCCTGACTCAATTTTTGGGCAATAATTTACCTTTTCTGGTCATGGGCTTTGGTACTTGTGGAGATAGAGAGGGCAAGTTAAAGGAGCTCAGGGTAGGGTATTTCTGCTCATGTGGTCAGTGTTTATACAGGTTGAAAAGCAAACATTTAAATTCGATTTGGCTCCTCACTGAAGTAACTGTGAACGTTTACAACTCCGAGCTGTTGGCTCAGGTTTTTTGTAGTCTGTTCTCTTCAGTTTTCATTTAGAGTATGTTTGTAATATTTGGTTTTTTAACTGTATGTGTAAGGAACTTAATTTAAAAACAAACAGAAATCTCTAGGTGCTCTAGCCTAATTTTATTTTTAAAAGGGCAATTCTGGAGCACTTTTTGTGGCTCTGAAATGAAGTAAACAAAGCTTGTCAGCAGATATTTTCACATGGGACAGTGGAGTGTTTTGAATACCCTGCCAGAGATATGTAGCCAGAGTTAAAACAGTGAAATGATTTGTGTGGTGCTCAACTGGTGTAAATCTCCACCGTTCATGGATCTGGGAATGCAGCACATGAATCAGCCCTTGGGTGTTTCTGCATTCCTTGTCTCCAAGAGGCTCCCTGTCACAGACCATCCCAGTGTTTCATGGGCATGTTGTAATCACCTGGGAGTACAGGCTCCTATTCCAAATATTTTTCCTATCCAAGAGCCCTATTCAAATGGATTGTGGGTTTTGCCATTAAGTTGTGTGGAAAGTAGGGCAATAAAACAAGCCTATGGACAGAGATGAAAGTGGTGATAAAACAACAGAACAATGGTTGTCTTCCATTCCTGAGCTCTTTCCCAATTTGGGTTTGTGATTTCCTCTTTTTCTTAGTTTCTTTCATCTCTTTCTTGTTGGGTGCATGCTTTGACTATTAAAGTAGGTGAGCTGCTACCTAAGCTAAGTAGAAATGGTGAAGAAAATCAAATTGCAATGTGATTCACAAAATCCCTGTTCCCTGGTCCCTGTACTAAACTCCTCTCCTGTGAGATCCCAGCACAGGGTGTGGGGTTTGGTAACTGCACTCCTTCTGCTCAGAGTCTGAATTTCATGAGTATTTGATTACTAACAGCTCTGAAGGTCTTTTTGTTCCTGTTTAAGTCAAAATGAGAAGTATTAAGTAGCAGGGTGTGACAATGACATTTTTTCCTCATGTGAAAATGAATTATCTTCATTGAATAGATGGGTTTGGGAAAAACTCTTACACCAAATACTGGGAATTAATCTCTGTTGACTTTCAAAGCTGTGGTGAAGGAGAAAGAATATCATAAATAAGGTGGTTGAGAATCTGCTTTGCTCTTCCCACAAGGAATTAAATCTGAAATTCCATTTGGAAGTTTATATCTGGGCCTGGCAGGTAATGGCCTTTATCCCAGTGTGATTGTCCAAGTGAAGTGACACTTCATCAAAGATTAAAGTTGTTTAATAAGTATTAGTAAGCAACTCCCCTCCCAACTCAAAATGAGTCCTTTCAAAGTAAAGGGTCATTTGTGGAGAGAGTAAGAAACTCATGGATTACTCTGCATTCCAGCAGCTCTGAAATTCAGTGCAACTGGAATGAGGTGGTGGCTTGGCCTGCAGAAGCAGAGGGGAACCTGATGAGCACAGGGGTGCTGTGGGGAGCAGGGCCTCACTCCCAACTGCACCTTGAACGCGTCATGTCCCTGTTGGCACCCAGAGTCACTGCGGCCCTCCTGTCCGCACCGAGAGCCTCATGCAATTAAGGAGAGCACGTGAGCCCAAAATTGCTCACTGCTCTTGAAAATGCATCGAGCTGAGTCCTCACATTTCTGCCACAGGAGAAAGGCCCAGAGGGATGGGAAAGGCCCAGAGGGATGGGGAGCACTCGTGCTTGTGACTTGTGATGCAGAGCCCGAGGTCGCGGTGGCCGGGAGAGCCCACGCTCACACAAAAGCCCTTGTGCACTTGCTGCTGGAGCGAGGGTATCCCGGGCTGAGAGCTTCCTTTGTTGGGAGAGCACTACTGTAGCCAAACTAATATTAACCAGGCTCGTAGCCCTGCTCAATGCCCCACTGTTCCCGAGAAAGGAGCTTACAGAGAAAGGCCCTTCAGTGTGCGGGGAACAGCACGGCCCGGCAGACATGCAGGCAGCCACTGGACCATGGTCTGGGGGCCACGCTCCTGCCTTTTCAAAGGGCTTGTGAAAGAGCTGGCATTACCAAGTGGCCTTTTCATGGGATAACTGGAAGTGCTGATAATTCCGTGTTCAGTCAAGTTTGGTTTGTTCATAAAAATGTAAGCTAGAACTGGAAAGTACAAGCCCAGTTTCACATACGTGACAAAGTGACACTGGACAGGGTCGGTTTGCTCTGTGGTGGGAATCAGTAACATGCACAGTCCTGCACTGATTTTAGCTAAACTCTATTGAGGAGGCAGTCATAAATATGGTTTTTATGTATTATTTATATTAGCAAAAATGAGCAGTATCATCCCAAATGGCACTGTACAGAAGGCATATTTGGTGTCCCTTGCAGAGACTTCAAACATCTCTGCCTACAATATTGCCAAAATGGCCAGTCATGTGCTTCTGAGGGTTGGTTTGGTTTTGAGATTAGTGGCTTTAAGTTCTCTTGCCTGTTTTAGTTCTGTTGGGACTGAGTTTTCAGGTAGAGTAGCTGGAGAATTGCTCGCCAAAGTGTCAGTGGAAAAAGCGTGGTGGCAAGGTACAAACATGATCTGTGTGACCACAGTACTCTAATCACAAGCAAAGGGTGACCTTATGCCTTCAAAGATTAAACAAAACAACATGTGGTTACAAAGAGATTTAAGAGTTTATCTGAAAAGAATAAATGCTGGCTGCCCAGATTTTTCTTGGAATGAAACCCCTATGGTTTAATAAAGATACCTAAATTTCACTTAATGGCTTGGCAACCTCTGCAGAAAATCAGCCAATATGCAGCACCCACTTCTCAGATAGTCTAAACCAATGCAGCCCCATTAAAAGGAACTGCACAAACAACACAGTGCTGAGGGGTCTCTCAAATCCAGTCCTGTACCTACATTTTTCTCAATTAAGAGTTTCCCCTTGGTTTCAGCTTTTCTGTGCTAATACTGTGTATTAGAAGGGTTCTGCCTTCTCCTTTCAAAAAACCTCCAAAGTCCAATTCTTAATGCTCATTTTGTCCAGAAAGTGTTTCCAGATTTTGAAAATAATGATCTGATTATGATTTGGTTCCAGGAAAAAAGAGAATTGAAAACCTGACCATCCCATCTGCAGTCAACTAACTACAGTTTGCTTTGGGTAATGATTAATTTTACATCTAGTTTAGTATCTTTCCACAGTTATTTGGAGGGAAGCTAGACTTCGATAGTGCAACGGCTGCTTTTTTCAGGGTGTGTTTCTCTGTCAGCTCAGATTGCCTGGCAATATAATGGGAGAGACTGCTGTGAAATCATGGATGTGACTGTACTGTGATTGCAGGCTGACATGAGTAAGAGCCATTACGGAATGGCACTTAAGGCAGGCTCTGAATAAATAGGGGAGGTATCTGGAAACATCAGATATTGGTGGTGTTCTGAACTTCTAACCTTTCTGTTATCCTCGTCACAGGAAGTTCAATAATTTGGGTTATCTTTACCTTTGAGTGCTGAGTGTCTTGTGTTCTCCCTCCCTGTACCTTTGTTCACCCTGTGGGGTGTGAGTTGAATTTCATCCTCATGGCCTCCCCTGGGATCAGGAACAGTGTGTCACTTCTAGCTCAAGGAAGTCTCTTCAGAAAACTGGCAGTGCCCACTGTTTCCTGACTGTTCCCTGGGTGATGTCCTGTTCACTGTCACTTGTGCAGGTACATTGATAATCGCTCAGCCTTTAATAGCAGATTAAGTGCTGGTTGCATCTGGACCTGGTTGCTCTTAGTTGTGGCCTAAGTCCTTACAGAGGGAGCTCACAGGGTGAGACATGGAAGTTATGGAACATTTTTTCCATAAATCCCCTGCTGCTGATATATTACTAAATGCTTCTCTCTCTGCCTCTCCTCCTCAGTAAATATGTCTGATAGGGTATATAATAAAATTCCCATGATATAAACCTTATTTACTGGAGCCTTTGCTCTTAACAGTTGACTTGCACTGGTGTTTGACAGCACACTGATGCTAATGATGCTCTGTGCCACTTGAAAGATACTCCTGTGTCCTCAGCGCCTGGCGCCAGCCGTGTTCCAGCTAATTCCTCACTGCACATACTTTTTTCCTAAATAAAAGCCGTCACAAGTTGTCCTGGAGAGGAGACAACACTTAAGGACACCTAATATGTAAAACCTTTAACCATGCAGCATGTCCTGGCAGTGCCATCCCCCTCAGGGATGGATTGGAGCTCTGCCCTGGCGCCAGCAGAGCTGCTCCCCAGGCTGGGTATGGCAGGGCTGGGACAAGCATGGAATAAAACAGCAGCTCCAAGGGGACTTCCCCCTGTTTTTCCCAAATGACTGAAATGGCTGGGCAGGGTGGTGTGATCTCTGCAGTGCCCATTTCAGGGTGCTGGGTGTGGGGCTGTCCTTTCCCTCTCCTCCAGCCTCGTGAGCATGGCCAATCCCAGCCAGTTCCTGGCAGGTTTCAGGTGTACCTGTGTGAGCCACCTAATGCCAGAACACCTTTTGTTTTCTGTGCTGCACAACTCAGCTTTCCCTTCTGGTTTCGCTCCTGTTGCCAAGTTTAGAAACATTTCCCTGGCATCACCTGCAGGTCACCGTGGCCTTCACATTCAGGAGTGTATTCATGGAACTTTTCCTTTTGCATAAACATCTGGTGTATCTGAGTTAGGCTGAAATGTGTGAAATGTGTGTAAGTTTGGAGACCTGAAAACCAGTGAGTTGTGGCTGGGGCTTCAGGAACATACAAATGAGTGTGAGATGCCACAGTGCATTCTCATGCCTGTGTACCCCTGTGTATCCGTGTGATTTGGAGATGTGTAAGATGGGTGCAAGCACAAATAGTCTGAGCAAATGTGCCATAGTTCTGTGCTTAACCAATACCTGAACTATGTTCTAATGGCATTGCTGTTGCACTAACAGACTACTGGGAGCATTAATTAGACACTGAACTTTCAGAAATTGTTTTCCTTTATTAATTACCATTACCTCATAGTCTGTTTGGGACTTTATTCTGGTTTTTGGGATTTTTAAATAAAACACCACTGAGTCACATTTTGAGGGGGAAAAGCCCAGAATACGGAGCCCATGTGCAACATAGCTAAGGAGGCATCAGTGAAATGACTGTGATCAGGAGTCTTTGAGTGCTTTTATAATTTTCTCATTGTGCTGAAAATGAAAGAAAGTAAGTGAAGGCAAATTCTTGGGAGCTCTCCTGGATCCCTTCTACAGGAGCCACACCTTTGTCCCCGTGTAGGGCCTTTCAATCATTGCAGTCAAGGCCTTGCACAATCAGTACAACTCACAAGTCCACTTTTAAGACTAGAAAAACAAGAAACAAGTGATGTTTCTGGATGAAGATACACATTTAAGGTATTCAAAGTATAATTTTACCCTAATTTCTTCAAATTTGCATCACCTTTTATATCTCAGAGAGACCTTCGAGGGTTTCAAACAAAGGGGTTTTTTTCTGGTACTGCTTTGAAAGTTATTACCTGGGCAGGAAATACTGTGCTGGAAAGGGATCTCTTTTCCCCACTCCTGCATAACTCCAAAGGCTAAAGTGATTTTGCTTAAACATGCCACATTGTCCCACAAAAGCAGATCAGTAAATGACCTTTGGATTGGAATCAAACAGGCAAGTACGAAAATTTTGAGGTGAGGAACTAGAATGCATGTGCAACTTGTTTGTGCCTCAGAATTCCCAATAAAGCAGATGTGGCATGAAAAGAAAGATTTCTTATTATTAATTGTTATTTTTTTAATTGCCACATGGATTTCTTAAAGAACTCCTTTGCTATACGGAGTGACTGGTTGGAACGTGTGTTCAAGTTGAGATCATGGTTCAGTTTTCTGGAGCTTTTCTTAAGCAAGCAAACAGGTGAAGGTGTCAGTTCTGCCAATCTCAAATGACACCAACCCCAGGACTTTCTTGGGAGCTCTGCATGATGGGTTTGCAGATTAGAGCCAGAGAAGATTAGGGATTTTTCCTCTAATGCTTCTTATTAGCAGTTTGTCTCAAATCTGATTAAAATTAATGCATTTTTAAAACTCCCTTTTTACAAATAATGGCATTTTATAAATATCAAGGTTCCTTCAGTTATACAAGTGATTTTTATTGTAACCTACAGTGTTTTTGTTGCTGTTACTCATTCAGTTTTCACCTTTGGGATTTAGTTTGCTGAGCTGTGGTCTGGCTTACCTGTGGTGCTGCTGCTTTTATTCAGCATCCTGTCAGCACAGTGTAGTGCATCTGACTCTACAATATGGCACGCAATTAACAATAGTAAATTATTGTGTGACCATGGAAACTGCAGGAACTAAACACATTGTTCAGCAAGGCTATGAATTCAGCTCTTATTAATCCCTGATCAACACAGTGGTTGTTTAAATACATGTTCTTCCATTTAAAATATTTCTGTGATAATGAAAATTATAATTTACCAGCAATTAATTATAATGATAACATCTCTTAGCACAGAGATTTAATATTTTGAAAGGATTAAATGCAGTCATCGTAGATTTCTTTATTTTCTATTCATGCTTCTCTGTCATTAAGGTGAAATTAGATTTAAACATGAAACCAACAAAGGTTCGGCATTTCTTTCATCTATTCTTCATTCTGATTGCAGTGAGTTTTTACAGAAGCATGGTCAAAACATACCACAGTTTTGACTTTGCTCTCCATATAATGTCTCAACTTGTGCCTCAGATGAAAGAAGAGATCCCACAGCTCTGAAATCCCTCCGTGGGATTCCATAAGAATATTAGCAGTGCAGTCTTCTGGCCTATTCTTGTTCAAGCTTGCTGGAATTCATAGAATCACAGAATACTTCAGGTTGGGAGGGGAGTTTATTTGGTCCAGCACATCTGCTCAAAGCAGGGGTAACTCCTGCGGTAGATCAGGTTGCTTAGGGATTTGTCCTCCTGCGATCTGAATCTCCCTAACGATGGAGTTCCCACAGCCTGTGCAGGAGGTAGTGTCTCAACACCCTCACAGTGACAGCTTGCTTCTGCATATTCCACCAGGATTGCCCTTGCTTTGCTCCCCCCAGCCTTGCATCCTGGCAGGTCTCCTCCCTCCAGGGTGGTATGTGCCACTGGAAGTGGTTGCCCACAGGGCTGGGGTTTGCTCTGGAAAAGATGGGATTCACCATGCATTCTGCTGTCTTCACAGGGAATGCTGACTCCTGATGCCCATCTCTCTGTGACTCACCTCTGGCTAATGTCAGTTACAATTCGGTATTTCCAAATCCCTGGCTAAGGAGCATCCCGAGCTGGGTACCCAGGACCAGTAGGAAACAGCATTGTGGGAATAGCAGTGCCAGTAGTCTTGTGTGAGAGCAGCTGCATTCCCTGCAGTGCTGAGAAGAGGGAGGAATGCTGAAAGGAAAAGAGAACAACAGAAGTAATAAAACCCCCCAGCTCCTTCCTCCTACCCTTGTTTTCCTTCCCATAGAAAAGTGGGAATCCACTGTAAAAATTCTCATTTTGCTGGTGCTGAACATGGAAAAAAATAAGATGAATCTGATGTAGGGAAGTACCTGGCATGTTCCCTGCCTGTGCCAAGCCTTGCTCTCATCCTCATTGTACACTGGCAGTCAAAGAGTGGTTTGGACAAGTATAGAAAAATGCTTTTGTCCCCCTCAAAAATCCCCTGGCACTTCCCTGCATTATGCATATAATGTGTTTTAAAGGAAACTGCCAAGACCCTGCAAGATTGTGTGTGCTTGAAACAGTGCAGTGACCTCAGGTTTTCATTGTTCTTCTGTGGAAATTTCACAGTCAGTGTCCTGGGACAGGCAGATACTTTTTCCATGCTCCTTTTGATGAAGTGTTTTGTTTCTTACGTAAGAGGGAGAAGTGGCAACAAGCACTGACATCAAATAGCCATGAGGGGTTTGTGTCCTTTCATGTAAAATGCCAACAGCACTGAGACATTTTCCACGCTGCTTTTTAAAGGAGGCCCATTTGAACACTGCACATCATGAGCCCAGAAAGTTACTCCTTTATTCATCTGTTCATCTGCTATTTTACTGTGAATATGGTTTTGTAACATCTTTCTTTAGAAGGGAGGAAGAGAGGCCCAGAGGAGGCCACCAAGATGGTTAGAGAGATGGAGCACCTCTCCTTTGGGAAAGGCTGTGGGAATTGTTCAGCCTGGGGACGAGAAGCTTCAGGGTGACCTGACAATGCCTGAAGAAGGTACAGGAAAGGTGAGAGAGACTATTTACAAGGGTCTGAAGTGACAGGGAAAGGAGGGGGAATGGCTTCACACTGACAGAGAGAAGGGTTAGATGGGATATTGGGAAGAAATTCTTCCCTATGAGGCCATGGCACAGATTGCCCAGAGCAGCTGTGGATTCCCCATCTCTGGAAATGTTTAAGGCTGGGCTGGATGGAGCTCTGAGCAACCTGGCGTAGTGGAAGGTGTCCTGGCCCATGGCAGAGAGGTGGAACTGGATTATGTTTAAGGTCCTGTCCAACCCAAACCAGTCTGTGATTCTGTCATTCTGTGACACAGTTTGGAGTCCAGGCCTTGATCCTTGTGATCATTTTGTCCAGCGGTCATGTACAACCCAGGGCAGGTGCTGGTGGTTGAAGCTGAAGGTGGGTGTAGGTGTTTCCAAGAGCAGCACCCAGAAGTGTTAAACCATTTGAATCGCCCACTAGAAAGGTTGTGTTTCTGTAGCTGCTTTGCATTTCATACGGAAGAACAAGCAGTTGGTGGCATTCCTGGAGAACCAGAAGAGCAGCTGACTGGTTGCTGTTGCTGTAATGGGCCCTGTGATGGGTGCTCTCCACACAGGGAGCTGGACATGTTGTGGGAGATGGTTACACAGGTTTGTATTCCAGTTCCCTGACGTTAAACAAGCAGTTCACACATCCACCACCAATGCAGGGACAGCTGAGCACCTGCTCCTCTAAATCTGCTTAAATGTGTCATCTTTATCTTCTGAATTGAAACAAAAACTAAAAATCACAAGCTGAATTCTTCCACCAGTTTGATCTGTCAAACCCAGATGACTTTTACATTTATTTGCTGTGGGAGGCTTTACAGTGACTTTTTGCAGATGAACATAATCGTTCCTGTTACATGAATCTGCATCTGGCTTGTGGAAGGTTTATTTTTGTGTTGCTGACAGCAAAATGCCATAAACTCTGTGTAAAAATAAAGACAATGAAGGGACCTACCCTTCCACGCCCCGTAATGCTTGGCTGGCTCCTGGACATTGTTCTGTGCATCATGTCATTGTGTGAGGGAGGTTTAGTACCATCAAAGACAGAAAGCAGCAGAATTGTTTGTTCCACATGCTGCATTATGTAGCTTTCCTTTTTTTTTTTTTTTCCAGAGCATTTTCAGCAGTGAAAGTGGTCACATGCTGTAACGTTTATTAGGGAAGGGTAGATATTTAATAGGATTTAGTAGCTGGCTGGTGCTTCCTAGTAAAACCAAAAGGATTGCTGAACACAGCCCTGATTTCTCCACAATTGTCTTCATATAGCAGAGTCGGGAAAGCTGCAAGGATTTTGCTCCTAATGAAATCACCAGCTAAACACAGCACGAAAAAAATCCCCTCGTTGCTTTGTCATCTTTAACATTTGCATTCAAGTTCTTGTTTAAGTCATGCTGGAGCATGTAAAAGCTTTGGTGTCATCTCACCAGTTTGGATGGGAAGTCTCTCCACAGATTACTTTGTGCCATAAAATAACCATTAACAAATGCATTCTATTTGCATCAGAATGATCAGCTGCTCCGCTCCCATTCCTCCACGGTAAACTGTCGGCAAGGTTAAAGTGAAGGAGATGCCTTTTTCTAAGCACTGGACCCACGAGTATTGTGTTCTCTGTATGTCGTGTAAATTTGACTCCCTACAGGTTTTGTTCTAGTTTTGTCCTTGTCCCTGCATGTGTGCACTATGGACTTGTGTTTTCTACATTAAGTTCTGTTTTTTCCATTTTTATCAATCCAAATTTTCAGTCCTAACCTGTCATCTGCAGCTGGAGAAAAGCAGCATCCACTGCTCAGTTTATTGCTATAGGACACTTGAATGTTAAGAGAAAATTTCCTTTTCTCTACTGATAGCTAATAGTGATCTTTCCTCCTTCCTTCATTTTCTTCCCTATAGATCGATTCCAATATATTTCCATTTAGGCTCTCAGTGTCTGGCTGTGCATGCTTATGCATTGTTCTCTGGGCTTCCTGATGCTGTAAGGACTAATACAGCATGTGTGGGACCATGTGGGAAGGCCATCATTTCGGGAGTGTTTACCCAAGCAGATGTTTCTCTCCTCAGCTGATCCTCAGTGGATACACTGAGGTGCGTTTTCCCCCTCTAGGCTATATTTAGTGGTGCATCAGTTGAGTGTTTTGCATAGCTACACACCCCACAAGTCGAAGTCCCACAGCGGGTGTGGGGTCCTGCTGGGCTGAGGAGCACACAAACCCAGCCTCAGCCTCCTTCCCCAGCCTGGGACACAGCCCAGCGCTGCTGGCAGTCCCCAGCCTTCTCTGAGCACACAGCCCTCAGTTTGGACAGGGAGTTTAAGGAGCAGGAGCCACCAGGGCTGTTTGTTTGTCAAGATGCTGCTAGAGTGGTGACCAAAGGAGCTGTGTCAGACCCACTGAGGGCTCTGTGTACCTCAGGGCCAGGTTACTCCATTCAAGCCTGCCTGGAACACCAGAGGTTGGACCCATGTTAGAGTTATTTCATGTTCACTATTGCTCTTTTCTTACTCCAACAAACAGCGAAGGTTATCACAGCACATCCGTTCATGTTGTTTCCTGATAAAATCTTGTTTGATCACCACATTCTGGTCCCGGTAGCTTATCTGCCCTTCTCTCAGGCTTCTTTCTCAACTGAAAAACCTCTAAGCACAGCTGGAATTTGTGAAGCTGTGAATATTGCTGGCTATTTCACTCCACATCCTTGCATCTGTGAGAAAGCATAGGGTGATATCCCGCACCCTGAAAACCAACAGCAATGGGAACGTTGTCCTGTGAAAGGAAGCTCTGTTTTCTCCGTGCTCTGTTCAATGAGGATATGATCTGGGAAATTCTGGAAAGCTGTGGATAGTGGATATCAGCAGAAGTGGTGTGCCTAGAGCAGTGCTCAGCTGATCTCTGAGTCAGTGGGTATAGCAGTGCTTCATGTAGGGCACACACTGGATGCTATAGGGAAAAAAGTAATCATTTTAAGCTGGAAAAATTACTTCCAGCATGGAAATAGAAGATGTAAACCTGCATGAGACAGAGCTTTTGGAGTCAAGGATTAAAAGTCATCTGTAAGTTGTCTTGCTTGAGGTATTGCAGGGATCCATGGAAAGTGACAGTGCCTGGAGCAGCTGCCCTTGGGCTGGGCTCAGCAGGGAGGCTGTCAGTGCCAAGGATGGCTGGGCTGTCCTGAGGGGTTGAGAGCCCAGCAGCAGTCCCAGACTGCTCCTTTCAGCTCTTGTTTTTGTACTCCACTTTCCCTGTTTGGGCTCCTTTGAGAGCACTCCGTTTGCTGTGTGGAGGCCTTTGCCCCTGTCCAGGGGCTGGTGGGAGCTGTCACACTCCCAAAGTCATTTTACCTGTGCAGGGCTGGCAGCAGTGTGGCCCAAACAGATTTACCATTCCGTTTGAAAGGGATTCAAGGTTAGTTTGTTGGAAATGTGGTTTGACCGGTATGGAAGCGAGCAGGGTGTCTGGAAGCTGTTTTTAGCAGTCAGCTGTGGCACAGGTAACCTTTGCCACAGCTGCGGTCAGTGCTGCTGCACGTGAAGGCCCTGGGGCCCATAACGCCCGCTGGCATGTGGGAGTACACAGGGTCACGGGGCCCACGTTGGTCTCAGTCAGCTCCTGCAGCCCTGCTTTTCCCAGGGCAGTTATTAAAACAAATTCACCATTATTCTGGCACAGCCCTTTTGAGTTCACCCAGCAGAGCTGAGTGTGTGACAAGGGGGGTGGTGTATGTGACCCCGCTCCCACTGTCCCGCACTGGAGACTTGGTGACTGAGCTCTGGGCTTTCAGAAAGCTGACTGCATTTTTGTAGGATTTTTTCTCATCAAATTAGTGGAAGAAGAATGGTCTCGCCTCAAGCGAGGAAAGGGTTAGATGCCTGTTTGTGATCCTGTCCAGCTCAGTTTATGCTTTCAGTGTACAAGCTCAGGTTTATTTATTAAACTCCTAAACAAAGTCAGTCCTTGATGCATCACAATCACAACACTGGAGTTTGCGAGCCCGTCTGGTGGTAGCATTGTCATGGGGCCTTCCGCATAAAGGAAATTTCCTTCCCAGTGTTGCTTCAAGATAAGTTGGATTCTCTATTATCGATACTGCTCTGAGAGCAGCTTCCGTTTTCCTGCTGTGCATGTTTTGCATGTTGCTCATTTCTCTTTACCCTTGGGAAGCAAATGTTTTCACAAGCTGTAGGACACTTGGAGCTCCACCCATATCCTCTTGTTTTAATTAATCTTCAAAATCCACAACTGTGTTTTTGAAAGTATGAAGGACATTTGTCAAAACCATCACATGATGTTCATAAATAACACTCAAGGGCCCATGGCTGATGTTAAATTCCTGGAGTCACCACTCATGGATGTACCTGACTCTTACTGTGGAGGTTTTTGCATATTAAGAGAGTCACAGTTGTGTTGTTTGCTTAACGAAATTGTCAAGGCTCTAAGCACATTTCTGTATGTATCTTTCTTTATCTGAAACGTACAACCAAAATTTCTTGGATTTAATTCTGTGTGTGTTTTAACCTGAAACCCCAGAGCAGAAAAATAGTTTATCAGTTAGAAAGGGTTGATAAAAGCATTGCAAAAACCTGCTGTCATTGTGAAACACCATGTAGAAATAATCAGGAGAGGTTTTAACATGACCAACCCCAGTCACACCACTTTCCAAATGGGCTTGGTTTGCTTTCCCACGTTGTGGGAGTGCAAGAGGAGTGAAGTGAGCGGGGTAAGAAGGGCTGTGCCTTCTCCCTCCAGGGGCTTCTCTGGCTGAGAATATCAGTGGGGAATTAGAGCTGTGCTCCGCCTGTGCCAAGTGCGGGATAAAGCCTGGCCTTCCCGGGTGACCGCCCCGTTAGGAGCCTGAAAGAGCTGCAGTGTCTCTCCAGTGGCATTTTTCTGATATAAATTGCTGGTTGTCCCCAGAAGTTGGCAGTGGCATGTGGGGCCTGGCCCTTGTGTGGTGCCACAGAGTTTTCCCACGGGGCTGCACCCATGAGGATCTCCCTGCTTTGGGCCCTGCTTGCTGTAAATCAGAGGAAAGATGGAAAGAAAGTGAAAAGCCATAAATAGCTCCAGCACTGAAGTTGCTGGAGCTCATGTGAAAAGCGGACTGTAGGCTCAACATGAGGAGTTAGCTCTGGAACCAGCACAGATATGGTCCCATTTGAGACTTTCACACTATTTTTAAGCAGTGGGGCCAGCGGGGAGGAGGCCGGTGCCACAGCTGGGTGGGGATCAGGTGAGAGGAGCTCAAGCAAGAGCGAGCTGGGTGGGGGCGGAGGTGGGGAGGCAGAGAAACCAACCGGGCCCTGCAGCCTCTCGCTGTAAACAGGAAATCGAGGCCACCAAGAGCAAGGCTGAGGAAATGGGAAAGCAGAAGGGGAGAGGCAGCGACTGGCTTTGAACTCTAGAGTAAAGAAAACACTCCTAACAGCCCCACCATCAGCTCCCCCAGCACAGAGGGCCTCCAGCCAGCCTGGGCTCCCATGCTCTCCCTCCCTGATAGTTCACTGTGCTTGAGGATGCTGAGGTACCACTCAAGACAAGGAGTCAGTCAAGCTTTCTCAGGGATTTTTTCCCCCCAAGTCCCTACTGCCTGAAGAATGCACTTTATCCTCCTCTGGGGCCGCTGAAAGTGCTGGGGTGGGAAAGCTTTTTGGGAAAGCAGCCCTTGAGCCACATGGACACCATCCCCAGGAGGGACCCATCTTCCCTGTCCTGCAAGGGCTGCTTGCTCTGTTGGGTTCCTTGACTTGCTTTCAACACCAGAAGTTCCCAAGCTGCTGTCAGTTAATACCATGTCTCCAAAGGTTTCACAACCTGACTTGTTGTGTCACTGCATTTCCCACATTGTGTCTTTCATCTGTTCAAAATTAGGCCCTGACTCTTCATCCCTTTATACTAAACACACATAGACATTCTTTTCCCACTCTTTACTTTCACTGTGACCCCAGATTGGGAGGATTATTGATAATTGTAATTTTTCGCCAAAGATTTTTTTAATGGTTGGCTTTAAGATGGTATTTGATAGCTTTTTTGTTTTACATAGTATTTTGTATATCCAACTCTATTTTTGGGATCCTGTACAGTGGCATTTTTCTGTGGAATGAATGTAAGCACACGGATCACTGAATGTTGTGCTTCTGTGTAGAGACTAGCGTGATTAAATAAACAAACTTCCTGAGCTGTTTTGGGGCTTGTTCAAGTTGGTGAAGGGAGACATAATTTCTGTTGGAATTCTCTTCTAAAAGCACCAACTATTGCAAGGTTTCTCTTCTGTGACTCATTTCAAAAAAATACTTCAAATAAAGGCATGGATTACTAGACAAGCAGATATGCAGTTACAGCATTCCCAGGCACTTCCTATAAATAGTTAATAAAATATATATTTGCAGCTGGTAGACACTAGCTGCAGTTCCTGCTGATTTCCTGTTCTCTTCCTCTATCACAGGGGTCCTCTGCTCCACATGGAGCGAGGGCAAACACGAGTAATGCAAACTGTCAGTTCACCCAAATCACGTTGTTTTGTCACTAACCCCACCTTTGACAGCTTTCCAAACCACATTTGTAATTTCACACCTTACAGGTAGGTAAAAGCTGTCAAAACCGGGGCAGTGTCAGTGCAGTAGCTTTGGTCATGTCTGACCACATGGGTAGGAAGGACCAGTTCAGAAATAAGTGGGAGGAACTGAAATCTTAGGGTGGGGTTTGTGCAGTTGTGCAAACCGCCACTCAGTGCAGGTCTGCTCTCCCTCCCACTCACCACTGTTCTGTTTTCTGATTTCTCTTACTGTCTTTTCTTCTTTTACTTGTTCCCCAGTTTTCTGTCCTCTTTACTCTCAGCATCTTTGTCATCCCACATCACCAAGACTGGATTTTTGCTGCTGTCCCCAAGGTCCTGGGGGCAGCGACTGGTTATGAATGTGCTGGGACCATGCCCCCACCATGCTGCACTGCCAGAAAGGGAGCACAATCCTTCCTTTGAAAGGACAGTGTCCACCAAACCCCTGGGCAGTCAGATCTGGAATGATCTCTGTGTTTCAAGCAACATTCTTGGAGCTTTCAGAGCTGGGAATGCTGTAGTTTAGGATTAACCTGTCTTCATGTCCTGTTCCTGCACATGCCAATAACTTTATAGAGACTGATGGGAGGCTCGGAATCTTGTCTGCCTGGGAAAGCAGAGCACTTCCATTCATCTGTCTAACTGTGGCTTTCAGAGTCTGAGTCAGAGCACCTGTGTTTTGACAAATTTGGTCTGTAGTATTTCCCAGCTCAGTGAAATGACTTTTGGCTAACAAGGAAGGGCTTCATCCAAAGCCCTTGGCAGAAGAATGTAACCACAGAGATGTATAATGTTTTCTGTCTGAGAGCTCTGGGCTTGGCAGATAGCTGGGTAGCAGTTTGTGAATTAATGTGGACTGCAGTGAGCTTGTGCAGTAAGAGAGCTCTCACAGCCAATGTTTTCCTCTATAAACAGTTGTGAAAGACTCTGGGAAGGTGGAAAGAATCTATTTTTCTACAGCTTGATATAAATGCTTGTCTACCTCAGGCATGCAATTATGGAAAAATTCATCTTGACGTTGTGTAAATACAGTTATAAATGTTGAATCTGCAAATAAATATTGTCATGAGAAGGGAAAAAGTCAGTGTTAAGCTTTGGTCTTTGCTCTCTGTCATACCTGTCTAAATCCAAAATGACTTGTGGTATTTTGGGGGATCTGTTGTGCATTTTTGTGTGTGTTCCAGAGCAGGTGAACTCAGCAGGTGAAGAATGGTAGGTTTTCAATGAAAAATCCTAATTTCATCAATGATTCTCTCAAAAAGACAAGCCATACCTTTGATTTAATCTTAGATGTTTGAACATCCCATTTTCACATAGAAACATGAGCTGTGATTCATTTTCAGTAACATTGTGTTGTTTTCCCCACAGATGAACGTGAGGCAGTTCAGAAGAAGACCTTCACAAAGTGGGTGAATTCCCACTTGGCTCGTGTGTCCTGCCGAATTACAGACCTGTACACTGACCTTCGAGATGGGAGGATGCTCATCAAACTCCTGGAAGTGCTTTCAGGAGAGAGACTTGTACGTGCTTATAAATATCCATTGGTGGGGGGTTTGGTTTGGGTTTGGGTGGGCTTTTGTGAATCCTTGGCTCAACTGCAGGAAATCTGAGTGCTGAGGGTTCAGCACTGAAAATGTCTTTTTATATATTAAAAGGAAAAAAAAGGGTTCTATTGCTTCAGCTGGATCCAGACACCATTAAAATGCCTTCCCACTGGCTTCAGTGAGAATCAAAGGATGTCTTCTTCAAAGGTTCCTTGCTGGTAACATGCTGAGTGCTTCCAGCATCATGTTCCCTGCTCCCAAATCTGACAGGCACAGAGCACAAAATGTTCCTGAGCCCCTTAGATCCCTTGGTGGTGGTGAGTTAGATGTGCTGGGGGACGTTCCTGGGCCCTGTGGGCAGTGGCCTATTTCTCTGCTAACAAGTCCTGCACTGCTGCAGGTGTGCAGGCCTAGCACATCCTCACTCCCTTCCCAGGGCGTGCCAGGGGTGTGCAGGACAACAATTGGAGAGGGTCACGCCACCCTGGGAGCAGCTGGAGCTGTGGTGTTCGTTGCACCCCACTGCTCAGGAATGTCCCTGAGTGTACTTGATTTTACTCGGATAGATAAGGCTTGGGCTTTCTTTGGTTAGGGGAATATCTAAAATCAATTTAAAAAATGGGTCAAATTCTTTCTTTGGGTGTGCTGAGGCACCCCCTTGGTACCAGCACAAGGAGTGGTGAGTAAGAAAGTCCTTGTAGTGAAAAATGCTGCTGCACAAGAGGAAAACTGGGTGCCAGGAAATGGCTGGGTATCAGCTTCTCCTTCAGTTCCTTAAATGATGGCGATGCTCTTAACTGCCTAATTTAGAGCAATCTTTTCAAAGAAATACGGGTCTTTAGCTAAGACCCAAGGCTGCAGGGGGCTGGGTAATCACTTGTCATCAAGCTCTCCTATTAGTGGAGCTCCATGGCTTAAGACTGTGGTTAATGAGTGGAACATATGGCCCAGTGCAGTGTGTGCAGGAGGCAGGAGAGGAGCTTTCTGAGTACATCTGGGAGGGCAAGGGAGCTGTGATGTGCACAGAAGTGCCCGTGTGGATGGGGTAACAGATCCTGGTGTTTATCAGCTGCAGTTTGCTCAGAGCCCCTCTCTGTCTCTGCCAGACTGCTCACCTCAGCGACGTGTTGGGTTTGACATGCTCACTGCAGGTAGCAGGCGTTCCTCACACAGGGATAGTTGAGACCAACATGCCCCATTATCTGAGGGCTGAGACACCAACTGCGTCACCTCTGGTTAAGTCTGCCTGCTGCCTGCCAGGATTTGACTTTCAGCAGCAAATAGGAAGCTCAGAGCAGTCCCATGACTCTGGCTGCGCCGTTCATTTACATTTTTCACTCCAGGTTTTGGAAAATGCAAACAGGGCTGACGCAGCTGCGGAGTGGGGAGAGGGCAGGAGCCTCCGTGGAGCTGCACTTGCATCATCGTTTGTGTCTGGCATTGGCAGCTGCCTGCACCACCACACATTCTTTTTGTAGCTTCCTTATCTCAGGCTGGAGGACAGCAGGCTCTGTTTGAACAGTGCATTCCACCACACCTTCCTCTGCAAACAAAAATAAGTGCAATGCACTAAACCTTGAGACAATTACACACACCAAAAGTATTCCAGGAGGATCTTACACACACCAAAAATATTCCAGGAGGATTGCCACACAGCATCTACTCACTGTTGTTCTTCAGTTTTTTGGAATTTAGTTTGGTCAATATTAGGTAGGTTCTGATAACTCCATGCCCCCCCGCCCAGGGAAATCTAAAGGCAGGTCTTACGCAGAAGGCTTAAAATCAAGACAAGGAACATCAAATGGTAAGAAAGCAGAAACTAGCATAGATAAATATCCCATAAACATGGTGTGTTTACTGATGCAGTGAAACAAACAGGAATTGTTTCCTCTCTTTTGAAACTGAGATTCAGATTCTGGAGCTGGAGCCTGGGGACCAGAGTCCAGGATTTCAGATGCCAATCAGGGAAGCAGGGCTGCTCTTTGCCCTCTCACTTCAGTTGCACAAACCCTGCATTTTCTAATACCTGTTGTGGTTTTTGTTGACGAAAACCCACAGTCCTTGGAGGTGTGTTGGAGAAACTCAGTGAGAGCATCCAATAGGGGCAACACCTACATCTTCCTGACCTTGCTCAGCTTGATTCCTAATCCTAGTATTTAGTCCAGGCCTTACAGCATAATGTCCTCTGCACAGCAGTGTTTGGAAGGAAACTGATAGCATGCAATGCTCTCACTGAGCACAGTGGGAAAGAATCCAGCCAGCATGAAAGGACAGTTGTAATTTGGTTTGCACACACTGTTAACCAGCTTGTGCCTAACAGAAAAATAAAGCTGGGAATTGTTTTCGGCCTAAGATTCAGCATTTAGCTCAGCTTTTTCCATAACTAAATTAATGACTAATCAATTCCTTACAATTCCTGGATGCTCGAAGGACAAATCACTTAAGCACATTCTCTGTAGTGAATTCTGTCACATTTTCTCTTGGAAAAGAGGAAGGGTTTTGATGTAGAACCAGTTTTCCTGTAATGTGCGTGTAAAGACTCTGGGTTTGGTACTTGCTTTCCCTCCACTCAGTGTCTGGATCTGTGCTAACCCAATAAATGTGCAAGATGTGTCTTGCTATGCCTCATCCCGAGGCTGTGCAGGGGAGTGTGGCAAGCACAGCCACACCTTGCACAAACCAGACTCAGACGCCTCTTCCTCTACATAAAACATCTCTGGTGAATGATTTTGGCTCTGTCACCATGGTACTAGAGGTTCTGAGAGCACAAAAAGAGCTTTTCAAATCCTTTTCTGCTCAGTACTTTGAGGCAATAGAGGCAGTGCAGGTACTGCTTCGGGCAGTGGGAAGGGCTGTGTTAAGGCGGAGGGGACAAGTTGGGGTCTGCCACTGCTGCTGAGAAATGGCCACAGTCACAGTCATTCCTGAGCCTTGGGAACATCCTTGTGCAGGTGAGCAGGCCTGGGAAGCTGCTCCAGGGCTCCAGGTGTGGCTGTGGCTGGGATGAGCTGTGGGCCGGAGCTGGGGGTGCAGCTGAGCCTCCGCCTTCCCTCTTGTCCCAGAACAACTCCCTGCTTGTGTTTTGCAAGGTTCAGTCAAGCCTTAGGTCCAGCTTTCCACACTCTTGGTAATCGATGGTGCCAGCTAAAGGCTGGGTCCCAGATTGTCACTGCTGGGTGAGGTATCTCTGGCTGGCTTCAGCCAAACATGCAGCTCCCTCCTGTTCCTGCTCTGGCTGTGGCTCTTTGCACTGCCAGCGTTTGGGATGGATGGGGTATGCACAGGCTGGACATGCAATTTGGGCCTCTTTGGAGGGACTTTTATACCCCAAAGCAGTAGGAGGCTTCTGGAAATTCTCGCCCTTGCTGGGAGCTGTGGGTTAACTCTGCATCATTCCCCAGCCTCAGGAGGAGAACAGACCCAGGCTGACTGAGGCTGAAGCTGCTGGACTCAGGGTTTGTGTGTCCCAAAGGGCATCTTCATGCACGGCTTCCCTCTCCACCATTCCCTGTGGCACCGGCTGAGTTTCCAGGGACTGTACCATGGAACTGGCTGAAACTCTTCCCCTTGAATGCAGGCTGGGGCACTGAGCTATTTCCATGGCCAGTTAATTACATTCATTCCAGAAAACAAGGAAATTATGGCAATTAGTTGTTTGGCTGAGTACCTTTGGTGACATCCCAGTGAACACTGAACAGGCTATTCAGCTGTAATCCTTATCTGCACAACAAAGTTCCTTTATTCAGTTTTACAGCAGAATTCTGCATGCTGATAACACATTCATTGCTTTTTTGCAGTTGCACTGGGCCTTCATATAATTGTATTATGCTGGTGTAGCTGATTTTTTAATTAGTATTTTTTTCCTATGAAGAAAATTTTGTAATCAGTCTCTGTTATTGTCTTACTATTTATCCGATTTACTGACCAAAGAAAAGCAATGCCACTTCCTTCTTGAGGAGTTTTACTGACTAGCTTGCCGTTCAAATCTGAGCTTGCGAGTGAATATCCTAGAGAGGAAACATGAGGGAAGTAAGCAGGAAAATTATTTGAAAGACAAATGAAATTGGGCCTGTGTGTCCAGCTCAGGCCCAGGATATTGGTTTTTTCACCATGGTTTTGACACGTGCTACCATTATCCTGGTGAAAATGGGCTGGAAGATGCAAGAAGTGGTTTTGTCCCTGGAATTTAAGGAACAAATGTGATGTTGCTGCCTGGGAGTGGTGATGCACCAGCCAGAACTGAAGAGTTTAAAGCTCTTTGGCTTTTCCCCTCCCATCTGCAGTAATAAATGTTTTTATTCTTCCTTTTACCTTCTAGCCTAAACCAACCAAAGGAAGGATGCGCATCCATTGCCTGGAGAATGTGGATAAAGCCCTCCAGTTCCTGAAAGAGCAACGAGTGCACCTAGAAAACATGGGATCTCATGATATTGTGGATGGGAATCACAGGCTGACACTTGGCCTTATTTGGACTATTATCCTGAGATTCCAGGTAGAGTTGTGTGCACACACAGATACATGGATGAGCTTTCCATGCCTGTTTGTAACATACTTCACTGTGCGTTTTAGGAGCAGAGTGCTCCCAGGTGCTCGCAGCTGATGGGAGGGAGAAGTGCTTGGGAACCTGTCAGGATAGATCAGTCTCCATGGTGCTGCTGACCTGTGGTGGGAGTTTCCTGTGGGGAAATTCATATGGTTTTATTTCTAAATCACAAATAAATATGAAGCTCCAGTCTCTACACTAAACCCAGGAGGAAATGCTGCCCTCAGCTGCTCTCCATCTCCATGCTGGTTATCCATAACCTGGCTGACTTGGCACTGACATGCATTAAGGGTGCACACAGGAATTATTTTAGTGTCCCAGCTAAGGCTTGAGATTTCTTTTTTTCCAGCGAGTTGCATATTGGTCTTTGCCCTCAGTTAAAAAATGTTGGGAAGTCCTTTTGCAGAAAGAATAATAAATCCATATAATAAATATATAACTCATAATAAATAGCATAGTAATAAACATTTAGTAGCTTTAATTTTGGTGTTTCCCAGTGTTCCTTTCATCTTTTGAAAAAAGGCCATGTGTTTTCTTAGAGAAATATTGAAATCTTCTATGTTAATTTTAGATCCAAGATATCAGCGTTGAAACTGAGGACAACAAAGAGAAGAAATCTGCTAAAGATGCTTTGCTTTTGTGGTGCCAGATGAAAACAGCTGGGTGAGTGTGGATTAAGTGATTATCTCTAAAGCTCTTACAGCATTTTGAGTTTTTGTTGAAATAATTTTAAATGGTCAAACATATCTCTTCTTAAGTGGATTCACAGAGAGGGAATTCAAGAGAAGTGAGTTGATGTTTACAAGTCAGAAAAGTCTGAATTTATGATACTAATGCTGGGTGATAAACACACCAATCTGATAATCCATGAATATATATAGTAATATGCTGACTATTTTTCCCGCTATTCTGAAGAAATAATGACAATTTCAAGGGAAACTTAATGTCTGCCTGCTCTGGCTTTTGGTGCCAGAGTGTGCAGAGCTGCACTGGGGATGCTGTATTGATTGCACTCTCCTTGGTTTTTGTTCTGCAGGTACCCCAACGTCAATATCCACAACTTTACAACAAGCTGGAGGGATGGCATGGCATTCAATGCACTGATCCATAAGCACAGGTACGTGTGGCTCAATGTCTGCCCTGGTTTTGCAGCTACTTCGCAGCTTGATTTCAAAAATCTGTGAAGAGCAGGAAGTTGAGGAGTTCCTGAGAGTTTTACAGCAACTTGCCTTGTTTTGAGCTTTACAGCTCTTGTGGTCATTGTGAGCTCAGCTGGGCAGCAGTTTCTCACACTACAAGTCAAAACAGGTTGTGTTTGGTTTCAAGGGGATAAATTACACCCGTGATTATTTGGGTTGGTTTGGTTCTTGTACCTCAGTGAGTAAATTATGCCCAGGTCTGGAATTCAGGAGCAGGAGTGGGGAAGCACACCCAGAGCAGCCTGGAGGGGAAGGAAATCCCTGCCCAAGGACAGCCAAATGTGGTGCCAGGCTGCCATGGCTGGGGATGCTGCTCATGGCAAGCTCAGGCGGAGTTATCCGGATGGATTGCACACTTCCATGGGCGTGAGGAGAGACTCGTGACCACAACTTTGTTCTTCTCCAGGGTCACCTCCCCTGCTGTTAAGCTCTCCCCTGTTCTCTCCTGTGGCCAGGTCCTGCTGTGCCACGTGCTGGTCATTGCTTCATTCCTTTAACACTGCTGGGAAATGCACGGGGCACGTGAAACCTTGGCCAGGTTTTCTGAGGGTTGGAGATTTTAGTTAATTTGAGGGTGGCTGCACTGTGCTTTGGGAAATCTAAACAATTTTCCATCCTGTCTAGGCCTGATCTGATTGATTTTGACAAGCTGAAGAAATCAAATGCACACTACAATCTGCAGAATGCTTTTAACCTTGCAGAGCAGCACCTTGGTCTTACCAAGCTCCTGGACCCTGAGGGTAAGAATTCCAGCAGTTTCAGCACTTAAGGGCTCTTTCCTCCCACCCCTCCATGTCAGAGCACATCTCTGTGACAGCTTTTGTCTCTTGTGTCCAAGAGCAGCTGGATGCTGCTGACTCACCTGGTGATACAGGCAGAGAGGGAGGGAGAGAATGTGAGATGTCTCCAGCAGCAAACTGAGCAGCAGTAGCACAAGAGCCTTTAATCCTGTGTTTATTTACTGCCATCTGACAAGTTTGTTGGCCTGGCCATGTATTCATAAAGTCATTCCAGTCAGAGACTTCCTTCTGATGTCCTCTGAGAAGCAGAGAGGCTTCAGCCCGTGGGAGTGTGTGTGCTCCCAGTGCTGGGGCAAGAGCCTTGTGTGTCACAGGGCAGGAGTGATGTGTTTGGGCAAGTTTCTTCTTGCTTGTTTTCCAGTGCCTCAGAATTGCTGCAGGAGAGGAAATATTTTGTTTTCCACCTGTATCTCTCAGATTCGCCTGGACAGACATAGATTTGAATTCCTCTCTCCAAATGCTGACACAGCACTGAAGTTGTCAATTAACAATAGTTGTGTCAACTCACACAGACACCAGAGTTATTTGGCTGTGCGCAAGCTGTGGCAAAGTCTGGAACTTGACTGTAAAGCCCAAAGGCCCCCAGCTTTAGCCCCAGTCCACACTACTGTGTGCAAAGCTGCTCAATTTACTTCTGCTTAGGACTCAAACCTTAGGGGCTGAACTGCCATGAACACATCTCTGACTCCCAAACATCCTTGGTGCACTCTGGGCTCTGTTGGTGTAACCCCTGCACCCTCAGCATGCTGAGATAACTCTTGTTTGGTTTGCAGATATCAGTGTTGATCACCCTGATGAAAAGTCAATCATCACCTATGTGGTGACATATTACCACTACTTCTCCAAGATGAAAGCTTTGGCTGTTGAAGGAAAACGTATCGGAAAGGTTTGCAAGTTTAAATTATAAAATTTTACAAAACAGGTGAAATATTTCTGATTTTCTTTTTCCTCTTGGTTGCTAGTTTTTTAGGAGTCTACTCTGTGGTAATTTTTATTTTTTTGCTTTTGAACGTGTTTTGAATGTTAAATATTCCCATGTGTCTGTGAGGAGTAGTTAATTTCCAGCTCCCTCACATTAGAGAACACTTGGCTGGTGTTTTATTTTTGCTTGTTAACTTTGCATCATGGCTACTTTTCCTTTCTCATTAACTGCTTCTCACCCTCTGGGCCCTCTGCCTCCTCTGGAAAAGTCCCTCATTTAAAACATGTGCAGTCATTCTCTATCCTTTGGCGACATTGCCCCCGTCCTTACAGCTGGCAGACTGAACGTGAATCCTTGTATGAGCCTCAGCTCTGCCCCGCTATTGCTGTGGGATCTTGGGAATTCAGTACTGAAAAATGCCAAGCTCTCATTTCTCAGGGATCCCGGCAGTGCTCTGATTCACAACTCAAGTCTCCTAGCAGTTCCTTTTATGTGGCCTGTTGGATTTAAATGACTGAAGAGCACTGCCCTTGTGACTCATGTGTGTTGTGCTGCTGTTGCAGGTGCTTGACAATGCCATTGAAACAGAGAAAATGATAGAAAAATACGAGTCCCTGGCTTCTGACCTGCTGGAGTGGATTGAGCAAACCATTATCATCCTCAACAATCGCAAATTTGCCAACTCCCTGGTTGGGGTGCAGCAGCAGCTGCAGGCATTCAACACTTACCGCACAGTGGAGAAACCACCCAAGTGAGTTTAATCTCAGTTTAACACAACAGTCAGTGGTCTTGTTTGGCTTAGTCACTCATTGATTCTTTTAAAAACAAACACATCCAAGTAATTTTAATTGTGGCTTAAGAATTTATTTTCCTGAACAAGCTCAGCTTTCATATTCCTGATTGGCATTTGTCGATATTACTCGGGGCCCATTTGCTTTGTGCTGTTCAATGTGCAGATAATAACAACAGCAACGAGAAAAGGATCTGGGAGTCCTGGAAGCTGTCCCTGCCCTGGGATGCCTGTCTTATCATATGAGTAGTAATAGCATACCATGGTAGTACAGTAATGTCACCACTCATGCTTTTAATAGCAGTGGGTAATACCAAAATGCTGCTATTAAAAGATCCCTACTGCTTATCCAACATGAAGAGGAAGCGTGTCTGGCTTTGTCAAACAGCTCTGCTTACTCAAACTGATACAAGCAAAACTGGGCAATTTATTTCGGGAAAGGCTCTCTTAACATCATGATATCAAATCTGTTTATTATTTTTGTCTAATACAAGTTCTAATGGATAATAATCACAACCCAAAACATTACACAGGATCCAGACATCTCTAAAATTGCAGACTACTCCCTAATGCCCATGGAGTTTGTTTATTTCCCAGGCGTACAACATAGGGAAAACAGTAGGAAGAGTTTATTGACTGCAGTGGGCTTTAAATAAAACTTCCATTTCTTGTGCTGATGGAGTAAACTAGGACAGTGCACGTACTACAATAAAAAAAAAAGCCTTTTCCTGTCCCCCAAGGGGTTTCAATCCAAACACTCAGACAGCTGACTTCTGTGAAGTTGCTTTTGCTGTCTGCCCCAACTGGCCCCGGGGGAAGTGTGGGTTATTTCCATTGCTCCCAGCTTCCACACAAGATGGAGGTGTTTATGTGAATGCTCCATTAGTCATGTCAACATTTTAAACAAGTACTTTATTGGAGTTTATTGTTGTTGACTATATTCAATATTTTATAGAAGTGCTTCCCTGTGAGGGTGAGGAGGCCCTGGCACTGGTTGCCCAGAGAAGCTGTGGCTGCCTCATCCCTGGAAGAGTTCCAGTCTGGGTGGGACAGGCCTGGGAGCAAGCTGGGACAGTGGAAGGTGTCCCTGCCCTGGCAGGGGGTGTAACTGGATGGGCTTTAAGTCCGTTCCAACCCAAACCATTCTGTCAATCTGTGATTCTATGATTATACCTTAGCAGTAATGAAAGTTTGATTGTAACTCAATTATCATGAAAATTTTTGTTTAGATTTACAGAGAAAGGAAACCTGGAAGTGCTGCTTTTCACCATCCAAAGCAAAATGAGAGCCAACAATCAGAAAGTGTACATGCCGAGGGAGGGCAAACTCATCTCTGACATTAACAAGGTAAACTGAGCAGCTCCTCCCCCGTGACTCAGAATATTGCTGTTTTCTCTCAGAAAACTGGGCATAAAAACATTTGTGATCTCCAGCCTCGTGGGGGCTGTAAGGGATGGGTGAGCTGGGGTGACCTTTTCATGTAGCTCGGACTCACTGCCCTGAGCCAGACCCTGGGTGTCCTCAGCATCTGTAGGAGCTTCCCCTCATGGTCCTGGGTGTTGGAGAAAAGTGACAGAAGGCAGCAGCAGTAGGTGTTGTGCCCTCCCCTTCACCTCCCAGTGTCCTGCCTGGGCATCGTGGATCCCTCTGGGGTCCTGCAGCCTGTTCTCTGCTGCTGCAGCTGGCAGGGCAGGGCGGGGCTGGGCACAGCAGAGCTGACAGCCTCTCTCAAGGATAACAAACAGCTCCAGCCTGGCAGCTTCCTCCTTTGTGTTTGATCATGCTTCGCATTCCCAGACCAGCTGTTGTGGGTGTCTGTGGCCTCATCCCAGGGAGCAGCAAACTGCTGAGCTCTCCTGGGTGCAGGAGGAATGCCCAAAATAGTCGTGTTTCAGGCAGTTTCACATCTGCTCAGATTTAGATTTAGTTTGTGTTTAATTGAGGGTATTTTTTTTGTCTGTAAGATCTGAAGGGTGATTAGCTGACTCTCAGCATGCTTCTAAGACTTCTGATTTTTGTATTATTAGTGTCATGCATGTGAATAACTCCCAGCTTAGGGGAAAAAAGGACTTGTGAGCACCAGAAGTAACCAAATTCTTTTTGGTTCTATTTCTTTTCCAAAGTATAATAAAGAACAACAATTGTATGTTGATTATAGAGGTGAGAGGCCATGAATCTCTAGTTCCCATTTCCTAAAGGAGGAAGCAAGAATCCTTGCTTGTTTGGCAGTAGCACTCAGGAGATTTTATTTTTTTAAACAAACACTTTCTTACACATTCAAGCCAGGTGGTTTCCTTAGGCTCTGTTGGGAAGGGGTGTAAGAAAGGACCAGAGAAAATGCATCTGAGGTAAACAACTTGCTCACAAAACAACTGACTAAACTGAGACCAGATTTTAAGTCATGTGCTTATATTATCAAACAAGGTGTAGGGCCAGCCAGTGCAAACTGGATTTATTGGCTTATAAATAACTGAGTCAGTTTGGTGAAAGTTGCCTGTGGTGACTTCAGCCCTGATTTCATGCAAAGGAGATGGGATTTATCATAATCTTGTAAGAATGTATGTTTAGAAGCCGTGTGTTTTTCCTCCACGTCTTCAGGCCTGGGAAAGACTGGAAAAAGCTGAACATGAAAGAGAACTGGCACTGCGAAATGAGCTCATCAGACAAGAGAAACTGGAACAACTTGCACGGAGATTTGATCGCAAGGCAGCTATGAGGGAAACTTGGCTGAGTGAAAATCAACGTCTCGTTTCTCAGGTGCTGCTCTCAGAAATTGTCTGGGTGACTAAAATGGTTCCCATGAGTAATTACAGGATGTAGTTCTTGCAAGGAGAACATTTTCTTCCTCGTGCCTCATATTTTACTGCATCTATGTATGTGTATATTTATTTATTGTATTTAGTTACTCTGTATGTGTATGTACTGTACATCCTCTCTTTTACACATTTGGGATTCCCTTCCTTGAACCTACCAGCCTGTGGTCAGGAGATTTGATGAGGAAATAACTACCCACAGTCAAGATTTTCTTTATCTGAATATTTTGGTGAGTTCAGTGAAATTAGCCTAGGAATTAATTTTATTGTTTAATAGTAGAGATTATGATATTAGATTAGCCCCAGTCTAATCCTGATGGCCACGTGATTTTTCCCCCAAAGGCAGTGAATAATATCTCTGATTTTATCAGTGGTTCTTTATTATCAGAGGTATCTCTTCTTTTATTAAAGAAGACTCTTGGGAGCATTTTGAGATCCCAGATTTGTTAACAAGTGTGTTTTGCCAAGTCAGAACTGACAACAGAGGTTGAGCAGTGGGACTTTTGTCCTCAGCAGCTGTTCCTGAAGAAGTGCCTCTTCTTTGCAGGACAATTTTGGCTTTGACCTCCCAGCAGTGGAGGCTGCCACGAAGAAGCACGAGGCCATCGAGACGGACATCGCGGCGTATGAGGAGCGGGTCCAGGCCGTGGTGGCAGTGGCCAAGGAGCTCGAGACTGAAAACTACCACGACATCAAACGCATCACTGCGAGGAAGGACAATGTTATCCGCCTGTGGGAGTATCTCCTGGAGCTGCTCCGGGCACGGAGACAGCGGCTGGAGATGAACCTTGGGCTGCAGAAGATTTTCCAGGAAATGCTGTACATTATGGACTGGATGGACGAGATGAAGGTGGGTGGATCCCTTTGAGAACACAGACCAAATATTCCTCAGAGGTATACGTGTCCTTTTCTGTCAAGTTTTAAGATTCATTTTGCCCCTCTGATTTGGTAGACAGACCCAGAAGATCCACATTCAAGAGCAGTGAACAAATTCCTAATGATAATTTGTTAACAATAAAGATTAAAAACAAGTAAGGAAAAAGAAAAAATAAGGAAAAATAACAAGTTCACTCCTATAAAAAGCTACTTTCCAGCTTCACATCTGTCTCATAGGGCCCAGAGGTTTTGGTCACAGTGCTTGGGTAAAGATGACAGATTTGGTGAAAGGGAATTAAATAATCCCTCTCCATCATGATTTACATGGGGAACAAGTCACTTCTTCACCTCTCTGCTTTAAGAAGCTTGAATTTCTTCCTGTCTGTTCTCCTGGGATCTGGGAAGGGAAAGGACCATGACTTGTCCATCAGCCAGCAGAACTTGGAAGCGGTTGGAGGAAAGAAAGCTGTGTGGCACTCAGCAGGAGCTCACAGCACCTGGGCTGAGTGCTGCTCCTTGGCCCTGCTGAGCTAACTCAGCCTCTCAGCATCCTAGACTGAAAACTCATTAAAGAGCAGTCAAGTTCTTCATGGTTGCCAGTGATTTCAAAAACACTGGCTCAAATTTGTATCAGCCATGTCTCTACATTTGGAATTGCTGTCCTTATGGGCCTGGAGTTTCTCTGACCTAATGTACCGACAGATAACAATGCCATGCCTGGAGTCCCAAAGAAGCAAACAGCTCATGGCCTTCAGCCTGTTTTACTTGTCTTTCTCATTTTGTTCAGGTGCTTCTGCTGTCCCAGGACTACGGCAAACATTTGTTGGGAGTTGAAGACCTGCTGCAGAAACATGCTCTGGTGGAAGCTGACATTGCTATTCAGGCTGAGAGAGTGAGAGGAGTCAATGCCTCTGCTCAGAAGTTTGCCACCGATGGAGAAGGTAAACCAGCACCCAGCATATCCCTTTTGTCTTAATTACCTATGAGGTTATCTGTGAGACGCATTAGTTCTGCAAGATAGGTTAGCTAAATTCCCCACTGGAATGAGAGAATCCAGCTCCATTTGTTCCTTCTGTACTCAGCGTGTCAATGATTCATTTGTCCAGGAACCTGCTCAGGAATTGAGTGTGGCATTGTGCCTTGCATGGGACGTCACGCTTCTCAGCAGCAGCTGCTATGGCTTAGTAGAGGTCACCACAGTTCCCCATGCTGTGTTCCTAACGCAAACAACACAGATTGTTGGACCCAGTCTGATGGTGTCCCAATTTCTCCTAAAAGGAAGCAATTCCCCTGAACCCAGTGTCGTTAACCAGAATAAATGATGCCCATGTTGTGCAGTTGTGTATAAATTTGAATTCAGTGAATTTTGTCTCACTGGAAACAGTCATGAATATCTTTCCTTTTGGGTTTTTTTTGACATTTGGAAAGAATAGTATTTTCTGATCTGTGTTGTTTTGTGGTAGAGTTTGAACACTTCCCACTCACTTTCATGAGACTAACTATGGATTCTTTCATGTAAACCTTGTAGCTGGAACACGCAGGAATTCAGAGCTCCGTGTAGACCCCAGCTGTGGGGATGGGAAGGAGTGAGCCCAGGTGGTAACACACATTCTCTGTCTGAGCAGGTTACAAGCCCTGTGACCCGCAGGTGATCAGGGACCGCGTGGCTCACATGGAGTTCTGCTACCAAGAGCTCTGCCAGCTCGCAGCTGAGCGCCGCGCACGCCTCGAGGAGTCCCGACGCCTCTGGAAATTCTTCTGGGAAATGGCTGAAGAGGAGGGCTGGATCAGGGAGAAGGAACAGATCCTGTCATCTGATGACTATGGGAAGGACCTAACCAGTGTCGTCCGACTCTTAAGTAAACACAAGGCGTTTGAGGACGAGATGAGTGGCCGCAGCGGCCACTTTCAGCAGGCGATAAAAGAAGGTGAAGACATGATTGCGGAAGAGCATTTTGGGTCTGAGAAGATCAGAGAAAGAATTAAGGATATCCGGGAGCAGTGGGCTAACCTGGAGCAGTTATCTGCCATTAGGAAGAAGCGGCTGGAGGAAGCCTCTCTCCTTCACCAGTTCCAGGCTGATGCTGACGATATTGATGCATGGATGTTGGACATCCTCAAGATTGTCTCCAGCAATGATGTTGGCCACGATGAATATTCCACTCAGTCCTTGGTCAAGAAACACAAAGATGTGGCCGAGGAGATTGCAAGCTACCGGCCGACCATCGACTCTCTTCACGAGCAGGCCAAGGCCCTGCCACAGGAGCATGCGGGGTCCCCAGATGTGCAAGGCAGGTTGTCCGGAATCGAGGAGAGATACAAAGAGGTTGCTGAGCTGACCCGGCTGCGTAAACAGGCCCTGCAGGATACCCTTGCTCTCTATAAGATGTTCAGTGAGGCAGATGCTTGCGAGCTTTGGATCGATGAAAAGGAGAAGTGGCTGAATAATATGCAGATTCCAGAGAAGCTGGAGGACCTGGAAGTGATCCAGCACAGGTGAGAATGCCCTTACCAGGAAGTTTGGGGAATACTGGGTGGAAGGTTTTTTACCCCAGCTACCACTCTCAGCTTGCCTGTGGCTCAGATTCTCTAATGCCTGGGGGATCTTGTATTTGTTTTCCCCCACTCCAGGTTTGAAAGCTTGGAGCCAGAAATGAACAACCAGGCATCCCGTGTGGCCGTGGTGAACCAGATTGCCAGGCAGCTGATGCACAGTGGCCACCCCGGTGAGAAGATCAAAGCACAGCAAGATAAACTCAACACAAGGTAAGTGCAAGCCTCGTGCTCAGGAACATCACACCAGCTGAAACAAGTATGGTGGGGTCATTTGTGTTTCCTAGGTATGCTTTTTTAAGATATTCTGATGCTGTTAACTGGAGTATCTTCAAGGCAGGCCTTTAAAGCTTCAAAAGGAAAGAGTTGTGCCTTTCAAATACTTGATTATCAGATGGAGTTTTGCTCTTGACTTAATCAGGCCCTGAGTGTGTCAGTACCTTGATTTGAGAGCTGGAAATTGACTGTAATAATTATTATGATAAAAAAGAAATCAATATAGTTTTATGTAAAGTCCCTCATTTTTTTAGCTTCAGAATGAACCAAGGGAGTGTGAAAAGTTGATGTAACTGCCAATTTTTCACTTGAGGAAAAATTATACTCATTGTGCTGGTACTTGTCACATTCTAATACACACCATGTCCGGGTTGATGGTTGCTTTGCTACAAATACTGATGGTATGGGAAGGACTGAAAAAACCATGAGTAGCTGGGTTACAGCAGGGCTTACCATGCTGGTGGGAGCAGCTGCTCACTCAGCAATGCTGCCATATCCTTTTCCCACAAATCTCAATTTCTCTGCTCTCTTCTCCTCACACATTTCAGGTGGAGCCAGTTCAGAGAACTGGTAGATAGGAAGAAGGATGCTCTGCTCTCTGCTCTGAGTATCCAGAACTACCATCTTGAATGTAATGAAACCAAATCCTGGATCAGGGAAAAGACCAAAGTAATTGAATCCACACAAGACCTGGGTAACGACCTGGCTGGAGTGATGGCCCTGCAGAGGAAGCTGACAGGCATGGAACGGGACCTGGTGGCCATTGAAGCCAAGCTCAGTGACCTGCAAAAGGAGGCAGAGAAGCTGGAATCAGAGCATCCTGACCAGGCACAAGCCATCCTTTCACGGCTTGCAGAGATCAATGATGTGTGGGAAGAAATGAAGACCACCCTGAAGAACCGGGAGGAGTCCCTGGGAGAGGCCAGCAAGCTGCAGCAGTTCCTGAGAGATCTGGATGACTTCCAGTCCTGGCTCTCCAGAACACAGACTGCAATCGCCTCTGAAGATATGCCCAACACCCTGACAGAGGCTGAGAAGCTGCTCACTCAGCATGAGAATATCAAGAATGAAATCAACAACTACGAGGAAGATTATCAGAAGATGAGGGACATGGGTGAGATGGTGACACAAGGGCAAACTGACGCTCAGTATATGTTCCTACGCCAGCGCCTCCAAGCTTTGGACACCGGATGGAATGAGCTGCACAAAATGTGGGAGAACAGGCAAAATCTCCTTTCCCAGTCTCATGCCTACCAGCTGTTTCTCAGAGATACCAAGCAAGCAGAAGCTTTCCTTAATAACCAGGCAAGTGGTCAAGATATACCTGACTTCATTTCCACAGGTTGACACTGTGTACTGCAAGCAATTAACAGACAAAATCTATTGGCAGGAGAGCCACAAACAGACAAACTGCCCTTTTCTGACTGTATTTTACTTCAAACTGTTCTTGGGAGATGTTTGTTGTTGGAGCAGCAGCACAGCCTGAGTGTAACGATTTTCTCTCTGTTTTCTTTAATCCCAGGAGTATGTTCTAGCACACACAGAGATGCCAACTACCTTGGAAGGAGCAGAAGCTGCTATTAAAAAGCAGGAGGACTTCATGACCACCATGGATGCCAATGAAGAAAAGATCAATGCAGTTGTGGAGACAGGCAGGAGGCTCGTTAGTGATGGAAACATTAACTCTGATAAAATCCAGGAGAAAGTGGACTCTATTGATGACAGGTAAGGGCAGAACAATGGCACAATGTAGCTGTTCCTGCTTTAGTTCTGTTCTTTGCGAGATGCCCTTTTACCAGGATTCAAAAGCAAAGTAACAGCTTAAAAAATGTCTATTCCAGACTGTTTTCTTTGTCTCATGGAAAAATAGGAACTGTCATGTTTCAAGAATGTGCCAGGCTAATCTTAGTTAAATAATACCTCTCCACTTTCTAGAGGCTTGGTAGGTAATGAGCTCCCTACCCAGAATTTGGCTGTTTGAGTGTTGTCATGTAGTTTTTGGAGTATGAACAGACTTGATGCTCTGGTGGGAGCTGTAGCAGTTGGCTGTGTCTGGTTCCACAAGTCTCAGTTTCCTCTGCTGCCCCCGAGCTGGTGTAATTACAATAACGTATTCTGTCCTTCCTCTGGAGAAGGAATGTGGCTCTTCAAGGGTGTAATTGGCATTGCATCCACCCCACCAGCTCGCCTTTGATCGCCTCTTCCAGCTTGTCTGGCCCCTCTGAGATCAGATTAGGAAGCTCTGGTACAAGTGTGTCTTTCATCCCAGAACAAGTCCTTTGCTTTCTCTCTCTGGCTGTGGCATGGATGTTATAGAACATTGAAAGTTTCTTTTTCTTTGAAACCCAAATGTTCAGTTTTGATGGCTGTTGTTCTTTCTGCTTTTGGTTTGGATAACAGTGGAGTCTTTCAAGGCACTGTGAGTGTTGGAACATAGCAGTGAGCTGTGAAATGTCACTGATGACCCTCCCATCAGACTTGCTTTCCCCCACAAGCTGTTAAGCTCAGAGTTCTCCAGGTGCCTTCATCTCCAAGGAGAAACTGAACTGAAGTAGTTCAGAAAATGTTGTACCTTTCCTGTATGGGCACCCACTTTAGCCGTGCCTCCTGGCTTCAGGAAAGGCAGCTCCTCCTGTTCCCAGAGCTTGCTGAGGGCTGCTGAGCCCTCTGGCAACTGAACCCCCAGGATACCCCACGTTTCCATTCTCTCTCTCACCAGCTGGGCTCTAGATCCCAGAGAGAACCTGCAAAGGCCAGGAAGAGGAGATTATATGAAAGCAGCCAAGGGGACAACTAGGACAGTGATTTTCCTTATTTACCCTCTCTGAGGGTCCTCTGCTCTAAGTTTTCCCATCTGTTTAGGAAAGCAGGAGAGCTCGATCCCGGCCTTCTGGTCAGGTGTCCTCTTTCTGCAGCTTTTGGAATATTAAAAGAAAGCATCCAAGGATATCATAGCAAATGGCCAGCAGCATCTTGCAGCGCTGTCTGAGGTGGCTGGAGAGCCTCTGCAGAGGCTCTGGTGACTGTCACCCCAGTGCAGCTGCTCCTCTGTGCCCCATTGTCCCTGCTGTCCTGCCTGGGGGACGTGTGCTGGAGTTCCTACTGGAACTGAGCATTTCCTCAATTCCAAAGCTATTTATGCCGAGCGCTGCAAAAACCATCCGGTGCGCTGCTATCCAGGAAATCCGTGTGATTGCTCTCTGAGTCTGTGGGGCTGATAAGCCTCCAGAACAAAGCCTTGGGGCTGTGTGCACTGGGAGGGGTAGCAAAGGAAGCCTCTTTGCTTTCACAAAAAGTGGCTCTCCCAGCCGAGCTCCACCTGGATGTCTAACAAAGGACCAAAACAAACAAGCACAAATATGTGCAGTGGCTCCGTACTTCCCATAGGGAGCTCTTTGTAGTTTCTGGTATTGTTCAGAGTGGGTTTTGGAGTTGTGCTTATGAGCTGTTCCCGAGGAGACCCCACTGGCCCTGGTGTAGCAGACAGGCTCTGCCCTGGGATGGTTCCCATCTCAGTAGGGATGGCACAAGGGGGAGGAAAGTGCGACAGGAAAGAAATACTTCAGCATAACCTTGTAGAGCAGCTCACAGGCAAGAATGAATGGGAATAAGGACATGGAGTAAGGGTGAGAAAAGGAGAAGGCGGGTTTGCATCAAGCTATCACTAGGTTTTCCAGCTGGGGAGGAAGCTGGTCTCCCTATGCAGCTGTCCCTGCTTGGGTGACTTCTGCTGCTCTGAAGCATTTTCTTCTCCATTTTCTCTTGGAAAAGTGTTGGGGAACTGCCCCAGTCTCTGTACTTGCACATGGCCTCTGATTCTGCAAGGGAGACTTAGTCTAAAGACAGTGGCAGATCTGGCACAAGTTGTGATCTGAGCCTGTTTTACATCAACTTTTGTATTTGTGCAACTTTCTGCTCAACAGAGAACAGAAGTAAGTTTTGTTCTTGCCCATTCAGAAAGGAGAGTGCCTCATTTGCTGGAGCAATGAAAGAAGCTAAAACTGCCTTTCATATATCTCAGGATTCCTAGCAGCCAGCTGCATTCACACCACGTGTAAGATTTATTATTTCTGCACAGGCTTTGAAACCCACAGGCTTACAGTTAAACCACAAGTGGTTTTGTCAGTTTTCAGCACTGTCAGCATTTTCAGGGGCCTCTGGGAGTCAGCCTGGGGACACTGGGCAAATTCTGGATTAAATTGTGTCAGACACCTCCTTGTGCTGAACAGATCTTAGACTTACAGTGTAAGTCATATGTGTGATACAGAATTCAAAGTCATTCTAAATAACTGGAGTCTGCAGAGCAAACTATTATTCTTCTGCAAACTATTTTAGCAAATTTGTAAGAAGCAGTCATTGACAACCTTAAGTGTGAATTCTTTTCAAGAATTTAGGGATATTTGAACAAGGATACAGCCAGTCTGGAGCAGGAGAACAGACTAAATAACTTCTTAAAGTCCTTTATTCCTATAAAAAAATGTCAGTGATGAAAACACAGGCATTCCTGTCTGTTCCAGCAGTGCCCATCCTCAAAATGCTTCTACCTTGTTATGGTTCAGCCCTGTTCTTCAGAGAAAACTCATTGTCCAGTCTCACTCCAGGTCATCTTGAACAAAACAAGCTTTTACAATTACATAGCTCTAAGCACCAAAGATCATAATTGTTATGCTATGGCATTGTCTGTTTGATATCCCTGCATGGTTTCCTCCAAAGCCCTTCAACTCAGTATTTCCAACACTCCATGGGAGATATTTTTATTAGTTTTTTAAAATTCAGGTTTTCTCAAATGAAGAACTTTTGTACTTAGTCTTAAATCTATTCCAGTGCCATGAAGGTTCTCCTTTTAACTTCATAGCTCGTGTCCTCTCTAGAATACATGAGTCTGTAATGTAATCTAGCCTCAAATCTCTCAAATCAGCCTGATAAAATCACCCAAGCAGTTCTTTGCTTCATTTTAACAACCTGAGTAATGCAGTGTGTTTGCCCAGGCATATAAAAGCCAGCCAAGAAAGAGTGGAATCAGTCCCAGGGATGTTTGCTTCATTAGAGAGGTTTTTCCTAAGGCACAGTTTGTCTTTTCCTTTGTGTTCCCTCTGTCAAAACTTCAGGCTTACCTGGGCTTAGACTCCAGGCTCTTGCTTTGATGGTTCCCTGTGTCTTCCTTGCCATCCAATCTATAAATCATTTTCTTGACTACACCTAGAGAGATGCTGCTTTCCTGGTTATTTGAAGGCAGCTGTTGAGGCCAAAGAGAAGCAAATTGTAGTCCTGTAGAGGGTTTTCTCTTATTCCTCTGCCTACAGACTTTTTGCTTTTATAGAAATCATATCTCCAAGTATTCTTTGTGTTTCTGAAGTCACTAAATTGGTGCCAGAGAGCTTGCTGTGGTAACTTACTGCAGATCAGGAAAAGTGGTGTCATAATCCAGTTGTCATCAAAATGTAATTTATGATCTCCTGGAGTATCATGAGTCTCTGGAGATCTCCACTAACATGGATTTATTTAGCTTTTGCCAGCATGTGCTGAGCTCATCTTAAAAATTGCCACCCTTTAAAATAATTTCCAACTCTCAATCCGTATTTATCTTATTACAAATGGCAGCAATATTTCACTTTAAACCCCTGTACAGTGCAGTAGGAATAAGCCTAACACAATGAGCAGTAAATAAAAATTATCTTCTTTACTCTGTCTCTTCCGTGTAAATTGGCTCATAAATAATGAAAGGATGGAAGGACAGGGGTAACTACTCCAAATAAACATTTTTTAAAACATGCCCAGAAGTACCTTGGGAATCAACCCCATTCCATTTGAAGGACCCACCGCAACCTTTGGGACTGCCAGCGTGACTCATCCTTCAAGGGGCAAAAGGTGATGAATCAATTTAAGGCTTCTGGATTAACCTTTCCTTCTCTTCTGGCTGCTCTTATACACTCTGAAAAATATGTTCCAAGTGCATGAAGCTTCTGTGTGCAGAACCACACAGGGTGCTGCACGTGGTTAAACACAGCCTTGGAAAGGTTCTGTGGCCCAGCTCAGCTTTGTGCAGGACAAGGAGGCGCTGAAGGTGTTCTACAAAGAGCATTACAGCAGCTGCACCCTGCAAGGGCCACACAACGTCATCTTATTGTTGCAATTTGCAGTTCTCTCATGTTTTTCGGCAAACAGCCTGAACTCTCCTGTGGGCTTGAAATGAGTGGGCCAAATTCTGTCCATAACACCTTGTGAAACCCTGCTGAGTTCAGAATTTTCTCTGTGTATTTAACGGGTCACAAAACAGGGAGATGCTGAACTTCAGGGAGCCCATTAAATAACACACTCCAAAATGTCCTTTGAAAGGCAGCAAAGGACACACACCACAAACTTACCAGCACCTGTAGTCCAAAGAGGCTCCAGAAACCAACAGTGACAGTTTTTCATGAAATGCCTATTTCATTTCCTTTCTCTACTGTTTTTTTTCTGACCAGGCATAGGAAGAACCGTGAAGCAGCCAGTGAACTTCTGATGAGACTGAAAGATAACAGGGATCTCCAAAAGTTTCTTCAGGATTGCCAAGAGGTAAACCATGCCCTTTCACTTTTATTGCTGAAAGCTGCATCCTGCAGAAGAGCATTTTTACTCCATATTTTATGAGGACTGGAATGCTTAGTCATCCAGTAGTATTTAGTGTGGAGTAAACATAAAAAAATCCCCTGACCATACCACTACGAAAAAGAATGTTTGTTTTTTCTTTTCTTGTGAACCAAATTTTCTTTTGTCATATCAGCTAAAGACATAGGAAATTGTCAAAAGCAGTGAAGATTTTTTGCTGTGGTATAAATTATAACCGTGTGGAATGTGGTGGGATTAGCAGTGCACTTACTAAGAGTTTTGTCTACAGCTCTACAGATGTATGTGGCCTGATGCAGGGGATTTCAATGATTTCTAGCAAACATTAGTCAGAAGAATAGGAGGCTAAGAATAAAAAAGGAGCAAGATTAAGCTGGGTCATTTATGTGTGATTTACCTGATAGTTTACATGTGTTTAAAATTCAGTATTATAACATTTGAAAAAAGAAAATTTTTCCAGATTTTTTGATCGCTTACATGGACTGTTCACACTGAAGAAAACATTTTAAAGTTTGGAATAGTCCTGTTCCTAGCACAAGGAATTAATCAAGTAATTTTCAGGTTATTTCATGGAGTACTGGCAGATAATGAAGAGCTTTGTCTGTGAGGTTTTGATCCTAAACTGGGCAAGTGGTGTTTGCTGCTTGGTTGCCTGGATTCAATCTGTTTACCAGCATTACATAAGCTGTCTATGAGCTTGCCTTCAAATGCTCCTTCCGTGGTAGTTAAAACATGACAGATTAGCAAAAATTCTGCTGTTATTAGCAGCAGCTTCTTCCTTCCTCTGTGACAGCTCTGGTACAAAGATCCCCTGGCTCTCAGGGCTCTCCTGGCCTCAGTGTCAGTGTGGGTGTGTTCCCTAGGAGCTGTTTGTTCCCCTATATAACTGGAAGAAAAAGGAAAGCATAAAAGCTCTAGTGTTGGCTGCCTGAATGCCTTTCCTCTCCCTTGTTTCTCTCCAGCCACTAAAACATGGATGTCTCGACTGCATGGTTCAAAGACAAACTTAAAATTACCCAAATGTCAGGGATTTCTCCAATCCTCTTTGCGAGGACATTAACCTTGGTGATAATTGAAGGACTGTTTCCTGAGAAAACTTAGAATTTACATCAGTGTGGGGCCTGCTGACACCTCAGTTGGGCTGGAGGGTTTGTGATGGAGCAGTGATGGAGCAGCACTGTCCTGCAGGGTGGAAGGGAGCCAAGGCAACACCTCCCCCTTGGCTTTTTCCTTAGCGCACTGCCTGTGAAGCTGGGAATTATTAGGGAACAGCTTTGAGCCAGTCCCCATTTCACCTGGCAATGATCCTTTGGCCTTTCTGCCTGCTGCTGCCTTGGGGATAGTTTCCCATCTGTGTGTAACTTGAGGAAAGGCAGAGTTTTCTGCTGTTTTCTGCAGCCCTGCCCTTCCCCAGACAGCCACATTGTCACTGTCTCCCCGTGCTGAGGTGTTGTTGTGAGTGGAGCCTCGTGCCCCTCATGCCTTCCTTCAGAGCCGGGGAGCAGCAGGATAATGCTCCTCACGGCAGCTCAGCAGTGATAAACCTTCCCTCCGGGGTCACAGGTGAGGGAAAACAGCAGATTTTGTTGTTGTGAGGAGTCAGAAACACTGTCACAGGTTAGTCCTGGGGCGCTGCTTTTCTGGCTGTTTCTTCCAGCCATCGATGTGAATGTGTTAAATAAATTTGCCCAGTGAATGAAACAGTGACAGCAGAAAATCCTGAGTGGAGGAGATGTGATAAATGTTGAAAGTTAGTTTTCTTTGACTTCCTGCTCTTTCTCAGCTCACCTTTGAGGAGTTTACAGCTGACCTTCCCTCTGAGTGCTTGGAAGTCCCAGCACTGTCTCGGCTCATTTCTCCAGGGACATGGTGAAAGCTCTTGGCAAGACTCCGCACTCCAAAGTTTCTCTCCTGGAGTGTGCTGGCAGGATTTGCCATGTGAACCTCCCTGCAGGATGGGCTGTGTCAGCTTGGCTCCTGGCACAGTCTGGGAAGTGCAGCAGCACTCGGAGCCCTTTCCCCTTGCCTTGCTGCTGTCCCAGGCTCGAAAGGGTTTGTCTCTGCATTTCCCTTCCTTCCTGCCGGGTTGGCACTGCAGAGTGGGAGCCAAGAGCAGGAACAGGAACTTGTGTACAGGTGCAAAGGATGGGAGGAAGCCTCATCCTCTCCTGGCCTTAACAACTTCTGGAGAAATAAATATTCCAAGTGTCATTCTGAGGCAGTTTAGGGAAATGCTTTCTGAAAATCTACTTTCACACTCAAGGTACTGACTTTTAGTGCCTGTAGCAGTTGCAAACCCCAGATTTTAGCAGTGAGCCTTTAAATACTTTCTCTGCTTTTCTGTGCTCCGAGGGGTTTATCCCGACAGGCCCTGCCTGTGAACCACATGTTGTCCCTGTCTTGCCTCCCCCCAGCTGGTAACAGGAATGATCCAGCCTCTCCTTGGGAAGCACTTTTAAATCCCCAGAAGCCTTAATGATGTGGCTGAGTAAAAGCAAACAGTGAAAGCCAAGCAGTGCAATTTGCAGAGCAGAGCAGCTGTCTCCTCCCCAGAAAGGCAGGAGTAAAACCACTAATTCTGGGTTATATCCTAATCCCCATGTAGCCTTTGAGTGTTCAGCAGCACAGTAGCCTGTTCTAATGTAAACTTCTGCCTAAAGAGCTCTTCACTAACATGATCGTTTTTCTGTTTAGACTTGATGGGAAGATCCAATGAGGAGTTTCTCTGATTACTCTAAGTTTTCCCTTTTTGTGGAAGGGTGCATTTAAGGGACAATTGAAATTTTAAAGGGCAATTGAAAAGAAGCTCATGAGTGCTCACTTGGAATTTGTTGCCCGGTGTCCTGAGCACACAGCAGAGGCCTCTGTTCCTCTCCTTTTTGGGCTGCTTGCTCACCCAAGTGCTGTTCTGGAAACCAAGCTAAGATTTGTTTTGACATTTTCCGCTCTAAATATGCAGAAAATGAACCTTTTCAAATTCTATAAACATTCCTGTGAATGTGGTTTTTATCCACACCTCAGGGATAGATGAGGCACTCAGATTCACCCTAGGAGGAAATGTGATGTTGGCTGCTAGGATAATTTTCACATTCCATTTGCCCTTGGCAAATCAACTGTCTCTTAAAGTATTGGTTTTCTCTATTGGAGATATGGAAATGGTCCCCAGTGCCTTTGCATTTGCTGAAAACCAGAAAGAAACAGTCTTGGATTTTATATAATAGGAAAAGGAAAGTCTCCAATACCAAAACACACTTGGAGATTGGACAAATAAACAAATTACTTATGTAAACCTATACAGAGAAAAGGCTGAGGGGAAAAGGTACAAATGTGCTGTGAATTAATGGTACAAAATCATCTCTACCAATCTCTACAAAACCATCTGACCAATAAGTAGGACAGGTGTCCCTGTTTCTCTTGCTGTTGAACTGGGTGAGACCTGTGTGTTTGATTTTGCTTATCACAGAGGTGATTCCTTTCTGCTTGAATCATGGGTTATTTATGTATTGGAGATGGATGTTTGAATTGAACTGTTAAAGAGGCAGATCCTTGACTGAACCCTGAGTAAATCCCTGAGTAAGAGCAGTCTCTGAATCTCACACAATTCTTCTGTAGAGGCATCCTGTGTTATTTCACACCAGGAATGTTTCCTCACACCCCCATGTATTTTCCTTTCCAGCTCTCCCTCTGGATCAATGAGAAGATGCTCACAGCCCAGGATATGTCCTACGATGAGGCAAGGAACCTGCACAGCAAGTGGCTGAAGCATCAGGCATTCATGGCAGAGCTTGCATCCAACAAAGAGTGGCTGGAGAAGATTGAAAAGGTAAGTAAAGAACACCTGAAAAATGCCCTCATTTTTGTCCAGGGTGGTTGTGCACCAAGATGTGATCTGCTGCTCTGCAGAACTGGTCCTTAAATCATCCCACAGCTGAGGCTAAAGGAGATTTCTGGTGCATTGTGTCTCCACCCAACCCATTTTATTCCTCACTGATGTTAAAAGGCTTCTATCCAAGACATTCACTCAGACATTGGCTAAGGTGCTGGTTTAGTTTTGTCTAGTCTTTCCTATGTGCCAGAAGGAAGGCATAGCCTAAATTGCATACTCGAAGGCTATGTGGGGCAAATGTTGGGATTTGAGCCAGTAAAGTAGAGGCACTTCCTGGGAAATAACAGAATATAGGGAATAGCCGAGTTTATTCTCCTGTGCTGCTAAGCTGGTTTTCATTCATTCAGGACTATAACCAAGCTGCCTTTACCCATGCAAAATTAGGGCATGAGGTAAAGAACATCCAGTTTTGTGATTAATTAAGATTCACGGCTCTGTATCAAGTTACTTTGAAGCCTTAATATGCTGTGATGAGCTGTACTTTCCCCCCCATTTCTCCTGTGCAGCTCTGGAGCACTGAGGAGTCTCCTCTTTAGCTCTGACAGTGGGTTTCTGTTCAGTGTAAGTTAGCTTAATTGCTCATTTCCTCTCCCAGTTTGGCACTCCATATCCCATTAGAGGCTTTTCTGTGATCTACAAATAGTAATACCCTTTAATGGTGTAATTAGAAGGCTGCTCTTAGTACTGGAAGTTCCTTTTTAGTGATGCTAATACATCCTCCTCCTTTGGCTCTGAAAAATCAGATTGCAGCAAAGGACCAGGGTTGTGTACAGAGTTGTGACAGCCCCTGGATTAACATTCATATGGAATGTGCTGGGTTGGGGGCAGCATCCCCATCTGCACCCAGGTGCAGAGATAGAAGGATAATTAGAGTAAAGACAACATTTCCCAAACTCTCCCAGCATTATGCTGGGTGTTCATGGTTCTCTGGTGATGTGGCCCCCGGAAGCTGGGGCCTCAGAACACCCAGTGTGTGCAGCTCTAGCTCCCTGCTCCATCCTGCCTGAGCCATAGCCCCAGGAGCTCCCTTCAGGGAACATGTGCAATGGAGAAGAGAAAGGAAGCGTTGCTTGACCTTCCCATTGCTAAAAAATGCTCTTCAAGGCAGCAGAGGGACCTGGGAGCTGATGTTCTGGAAAGAGTCACTGGATAATTGGAGATAGAAAATGAGTGGTTGATGCTGCCAGCAGATGAGGGATCCTGAGTGCTTATTAATCAGGATAATTGCCGTAACAGGCTGTGAGTGCTGCCGAGGAGGTACCATTTGGTTGCTCTTTGCTTTGCAGGAGGGAATGCAGCTCATTGCAGAGAAACCAGAGACTGAGGCCGTGGTGAAGGAGAAGCTGACAGGTCTCCACCAAATGTGGGACGAGCTTGAATCCACCACCCAGACCAAAGCTCAGCGTCTCTTTGATGCAAACAAGGCAGAGCTTTTTACCCAAAGCTGTGCAGACCTGGATAAGTGGCTGAACGGTTTGGAGAGCCAAATCCAGTCGGATGACTACGGAAAAGATCTCACCAGTGTCAACATCCTGTTGAAGAAGCAGCAGGTAAACAGAGCATGGGGCGCAGAGGGCAGGCAGCAGATACCTGCTCTCAAAGGAACAGGCAGGGCAGGCTTTCAGTTTAGGAAAGAAAGAACTGCTTTTCTTTCTTCCTATTCTTTCATGTATCTGTAAGAAGAACAAGAAATACATCCAGCAACAAATCAGACAATAATTATTAACACGGTAAATCCTCACTGACCAGCATCTGTTCTCCCCTCTGAGGAAGCTGTTGATGTGCTTTAATCATATCAACAGCTTTTACCCCAGTTTTCAGGGCCTTTTTGCCATGTTTCTGTTTAGATGCTGGAGAATCAAATGGATGTCCGTAAGAAGGAGATAGAGGAGCTGCAAAGCCAGGCAAGGGCTTTGAGCCAAGAGGGCAAGAGCACAGATGAAGTCGATGGCAAACGCCTTACTGTAGAAAAGAAATTCTTGGAGCTGCTGGAGCCTTTGAATGAGAGAAAGGCCAACCTGCTGGCCTCCAAAGAGATCCACCAGTTCAACCGGGATGTGGAAGATGAAATTGTGAGTATCAAAGAAATCCCGTTCCGCAGCCAGTAGGACAATGTTGGAATACTGCTGCTTCCTGCAGCTCGTGTGCAGCAGCCTCTCTCTGCTGCCCCAGCTGTATCTGGGATCGCTTGAAATCATGTGTTCTCTCTCTTTCAGTTGTGGGTCGGAGAGAGGATGCCCATAGCTACATCTACTGATCATGGACACAACCTCCAGACTGTGCAGCTACTAATAAAGAAAAATCAGGTATTCAGGTGCTGTTAGAGCTCCATTATTTCTGCTGCTATTTCTCCTTACTGCTGACTAATTCAGGAAGGAAATGTTTGGGGTAAAACAATGGGTGCTGTGGTGTGACCACAGGTGGTGGCACAGCCCCAGGTTGTCCACATGACCTCATGGCATTGTCTTAACATGAGTTAAGACCCCTGACTTGCATTTCCTTTTCATTTGTGCATTGTCTCATCAGTCAATTTTCTCCCATGTAGACCCTTCAGAAAGAAATCCAGGGCCACCAGCCTCGTATTGATGACATTTTCGAGAGGAGTCAGAACATTATCACAGAGAGCAGCCCCAATGCTGAAGTCATTCAGCAGAGACTTGCAGACTTGAAGCAGCTGTGGAACCTCCTCATTGAGGAGACGGAGAAGCGCCACAAGCGCCTGGAGGAGTCTCACAGGGCTCAGCAGTATTACTTCGATGCAGCCGAGGCTGAGGCCTGGATGAGTGAGCAGGAACTCTACATGATGTCAGAAGAGAAAGCCAAGGTGAGCATCTCCACTGTGACACTACTTTGAGCTTAATTGCTTTGCTGGAGGGAGGCAGGTGACGTAATTTAATGTGGTGCTATGGAATGGTAACACAAACAAATTTGACTTCGTGGTGAAGCTTCAAGTGGTCATGGCTTCTATCTGTTCTGACATCTCTGATAGTGTGCAGGATAGGCTGTGCTGTGTGGAGCCAGGAAAGCATCCTCACACTGCAGAGAGCAGCTCTGTGCCTGCCTTCACTCCAAGGCCAGGATTGCCAGTGCAGTTCAGTTAGGTCCAGTTTTCTGTTAGGTTTGAATGACAACACAATTCACCTGGCTGTGAAACAGGGCCTGGTGGTCAGTCAGCTGCTACCACTGTCACCAGCCTTGACTCCCAATGACCATCAGCTTTGACTCCCAGCTTCAGACCACACCAAAAAGAAAGTAAACTCCTGTTTTCCAAGGAGATGTTAGTGCTGGAGCTTGTTTGTTATCGACATAAATACACCATGTTCATTGCCCTGATAAAATAAAGCTCAGCTTTGTATCAGAAGAACACATTCCAAAGGTGTTCAGTCGCCAGTTAAAAATAGCTTGTTTTCTTTTTTATCTATTGCAAATAGCTCACGATGCAAAATATTGTATTGAAAAGATTTATTGACAATATCAGTTAACACTGAGAGTTGGGGGCTGTTTTTGTTAGCTATAACAGTGCATAAAAAGTTTTGATTGGAACTTCTCCAGGCGCTTTGGTGGAGAATCCATTGGCATGGGCTGTGTAGGATTTCTTTTCTTTGCCCCATGCTGTTGTTGAGATACCTGACAAGTGGTGTGTCTTAATCTGTTCCATGTTTCTGAGCCCTGCACCAGTGTTGTGGAAACACACAAAAAGCTTCATAGAAGAGGAAACTCGACATGCTTAATGCCCAGCTGATGTAATTTTGTTCGGCACCCCAGAGGGGTTGTTGCACTCTCTCTTTCACTCATTATTTTGCTTTCTGGGGGTACCATTTGCTGTGACATCAGCTGTTCTATACCATTGACAGAAGGACTCGTCTTCAAGCTGTACTTGGGAGCAGCTCCATATGATTCTTCCTGTCATTTTCTGTCACCCTTACAGGATGAACAGAGTGCAGTGTCCATGCTGAAGAAACACCAGATTTTGGAACAAGCTGTAGAAGATTATGCTGAAACTGTGCACCAGCTTTCAAAGACCAGCAGAACTTTGGTGGCAGATAATCACCCAGAAAGGTATTAACTGCCAATTTTAATTGGATCATGAGTTCTTTTAGTAATTCAGTCCCTTCATTGGGTGGTTCTGACACACGAAGACCACAGCAAAGAGTAAGTAGCTCAGAAGCTCATACAGAGGAAGAGGAGTTCAACCTCACTCAATTCAAGGTGCGTGTTGGACCATCCTGATTTGGCCAGAGACAGGGTCAATATGTGCAGCTGCTGATTTCTGGTGGTTCTGGACACCTGGAGTACCTATCTGTTGTGTCCCCTGTGTAGGCTGCAGTGTCAGGTCTGTCAGCACTGCTGAACCTCACAGAGGTGGAGCAGTCCTCAGGGACAAGGTCTAGATCCACTCTTCCAACCAACTTTTATGTCCAGCACAGAAGGACACAGTCATTAATCCTTCTGCAGTGCTCCCCAAGATCTGCCTCTTCTCTTTGAGATTTCAGCAGAATCAGAGCCTGGAATCAGATGCTTTAAACATGGGCACATTAACATCTTACTTTTGGTAAATTTATCTCACCTTTCATAAATAGCTTTCCCTTGGGGAGAATTCAGGAAGCTTAAGAACCATTTTGCTGTAAGAGCTGCAGCTCAGCAGACAGAATTCTCCACCTGGCTTCAGCTGCAAGGTTGATTCCACTCTGAGGCTGGTGTATTTAACTGCTCAGCCTGCACAGGCTGTAAGGTGGCACTGGCCTCGGACAGACACACTGCCTCTGGTGGAAGGTTGTTATTTAACTCTAAAGCACTCTCTTGTGGTCATGATTACTTCTGATGAGAGCAGATTTCCTGGCTGAGCTGTCTGAGTACTGGAATAACATCATCAGCTTTACAAGGCAGAGGGAAGGCACTTTGATAGCGCTATATGGCTCAGACAAAATAGAGGCAAAAGATACAGCAAGTAGAAATATTCATCCCTTGTGCAAACGCTGAGCTTTAAGGGTGTAAGAAGCCCATGAGTGCTGCCGAACTCGGAAGCAGAGATTAGCTGAAAAGGAACTGCTCCCTGCCTCAGCAACTCAGATCCTGCCTGTAGCTTTGGGACAAGACTCTGGTGTGATCTGTGGCCAGACAAATGGAGAGCTGGATTCCAGCTCCCCTCTCTAAAGCCAGGGGGTTATAGTACAAGTTTTCCAGCTATTGCTGTCACCTCTGCCAGCAGAGGATCAGTCCAGCATGTCTGAGTCGAATTCCTGACTGCAGCAGATGTGCGTTCTGTGGATTAAATACCCCGAGTGACTTTTATTCCTTGCAGTTTTGCCCATTTGGTTTTGCTTGCAATGGCAATGCAGACTCAGTGCTGTTTGGTTTTCCAGCGAGCGCATCAGTATGCGCCAGTCCAAGGTGGACAAGCTCTATGCGGGCCTGAAGGACCTCGCTGAGGAGAGGAGGGGCAAGCTGGACGAGAGGCACCGGCTGTTCCAGCTCAACCGTGAGGTGGATGACCTGGAGCAGTGGATCGCCGAGAGGGAGGTGGTGGCAGGGTCCCACGAGCTGGGCCAGGACTACGAACACGTCACGGTGAGTCCTTGGAGTGGCCCTCTCTGGGTGCTCCTCACAGGGGGTGGCTGGGCTCGCTCAGGTCTCTCTGTAGCCACAGTGCTGCATGAGGCTCTTTCTCTGCCTTCCAGATGCTGCAGGAGCGGTTCCGGGAATTCGCCCGGGACACTGGGAACATCGGGCAGGAGCGGGTGGATACTGTCAACCACATGGCGGATGAACTCATCAACTCCGGCCACTCGGACGCTGCCACGATCGCCGAGTGGAAGGACGGACTCAATGAGGCCTGGGCGGATCTCCTGGAGCTCATTGACACGAGAACACAAATCCTTGCAGCCTCTTATGAACTGCACAAATTTTACCACGATGCCAAGGAGATCTTAGGACGTATCCAAGACAAACATAAGAAACTGCCCGAGGAGCTTGGTAGAGACCAAAACACAGTGGAAACACTACAGAGAATGCACACGACGTTTGAGCACGATATCCAGGCCCTGGGCACCCAGGTGTGTGGCAGGTGAACTGTGGGTGTGGGAACCTGAGCTGCAGAGTTTGCTGCTGCCCTTGGCTGCTCCGTGGCTGGGAGACAGAGTGCTGCCAGCTGCTTCCCACGTATAGTGCTGTGGGAATAACCTCACCTGCATCCTTTTCTTATCTGTCTGTCTGCTGCTCTGCCATTGCATTCAGTTGATTATCTAAAATAGCAATCTGTAAGTACACGGGCTTCTGAACATGTTGGCAATTGTTGGATGTTATTCCATTTCCTGTCCTTGGTTGAAGAAGAAATGAGAAAGGCAAAGAGCTTCTGTATTGATTTAAAGTACAAAATATGAAGGAATGTATAAGCCTGGTTGGCTTTTTGAGGTTTGGTTTTATTTTCGTTGGTCAGTTTGGGTTTTTTGGGTTTTAAAAACACCAAAAAGCCCCAGTCAAACCCTTTGCGCCAGGCTCTGTTTATTTTTCCTTTCTGAGTGGCAAAGACCTACGCAGAGGCTTTCTGACTTGGTTATGAACCTGGGTATTCTGAATTAAATATGGCCTTTCTTGGTGCTTCCTAAGAGCAAAAGAGATTTAAAATCCACAGTTCAGGCTAAGATTTTTAAAAGCATCCCAACTTGATCTAATTCTGAATCTTTTGAAGCCAAAGTGTGTCAAGTAGAAGGTGGCAGCTGCTCATACAGCACAGGGGGGATTCTAAATCAAAATACCACATTCAGCTGCCACAATTTGGCACAAGTTGCTTAAGGAATGGAGGAATTACAACTGACTGTATTTATCCCAGTAGGTCAGGAAAGGGCTTTCATGGCCCAGCTGCCAGCCAATTCTCAGTTATGTAGCAATTTACACTAAAACAAAGGAGATAGAGCAAGCATTTGATTTTCCCGGTGTTTTACTTTCAGAAGCTGTAGATTTTATACAGAAAATGTGAGACATTCACAAAACATTAATCCCAGTCTCTCAAAAAGGTAATTATAATCAAGACCTAAATGAAGGAATATGTAATCACAGCACAGAGCTGTCGGGAAAACACCTAGGATAATTTCTGGGTGAAACAGCCAGAGCACCAAGATAGATAATTATGAGAGCAGCATGGTCTCTGTGCCTGTAGCTAGAAGGCTGTTTGATTTAATGTTAAAAAAAGTAATTATTAGACTAGAGCTAATGGAATGTTTCCTGGCTTGAAAAATATGGAAAACAGTCAGGAATTAGCATTTGCCATCCCAAGACAGTGTTTGAAAGGAAAAGATTTCTAATAGTAGCAGGTTCTTAACATTTCCAAATTTTCTTCTCTTTGAAGTCATTATCTACATTTTTGAAAAATGACCTCTGTCAACTGGAGTAGTGGTTTAGATACAGAGTTCCCAAGTGCCATTGTCACTTGTGTGAGAGGAAGGGAATTTGATGATGAAAATGGTCCCCATTTGCCCTGACATGTAACAGTCACTTTGTTTTGGCACCGTGTCTTGCAGCGAGTTCAGGCAGTGGCAAATCTTTGCTATTTTGGGGGTCCCTTGACCCTGCAGTGTTCTCTGAGGGATAATACAGGCTTAATAACAGCTCAGACCTTTCTAGTGTCAACAGACCAAATGCATTTGCAGTGACTTTAGGAAGCGCCTCAAGTGATGAATTAGCAGATAAGTGTCCCTGTATCTGAGACTCAGGAGTCACAAACTCGCTGATGGCCTTGTCTCTCCCAAACCGCCGCAGGTGCGACAGCTGCAGGAGGATGCAGCACGCCTCCAGGCTGCCTATGCTGGGGACAAGGCCGATGACATCCAGAAGAGGGAAAACGAGGTCCTAGAGGCATGGAAGGCACTGCTGGATGCCTGTGAGGGCCGCAGGGTGAGGCTGGTGGACACAGGAGACAAATTCCGCTTCTTCAGCATGGTTCGGGATCTCATGCTCTGGATGGAAGATGTTATCCGGCAGATAGAAGCCCAGGAAAAGCCAAGGTAATGTGAGGCATCTCTTCTCCATCAGAAGATAAGGCTGCAGGTCAGCTGAGGAACACCTGTAGGGCTCAGTATCACTGAGAGTGGCTTTCAGAGCCTGCTGCTGCAGCAACTTGTGGGTGGCTGCTGGAATAATAGCCTTGGAAAACTGTACCCAAAGAAATTCGGTCTCACACTGGGGTTATTTGATCTTTGATTCAGGGCAGAATGGTGCTGTTCCTAAGGAAAGGCTTCCTGAACTGTAAAGACAATCTAGGAATCAGTTTTTTCCTCACTGAGTTGTGGGTCAGTTTCCAAATGTAGCAGCTGTTAAATCCAAAATCTCTGTTTCTGGTCATTTTAGGGATGTTTCATCTGTGGAACTCCTCATGAACAATCACCAGGGAATCAAAGCAGAAATCGATGCCCGAAATGATAGCTTCACTACGTGCATTGAGCTTGGCAAGTCTCTGCTGGCTAGGAAACACTACGCATCTGAGGAGGTACCGTGCTCCCTATGTACAGCCATGGGCTCCTGGGGGTTCTTTCCATGGGAGAAACCTGCCCCTTGTCCTCACAGAGGAATAATGACAATTGTCACCTCAGGGACTGGTGCACTTATGTGCTGCTGGGAAATCAGGGTGTAACTTCACTCTGGGAATTCATGGCGGGTAGCAGAGGTGGAATCGAGGTTTAAAGTGTCATTTTCAGCTCAAAAAGTGCAAAGAAGCCACTGCATTCCATTCTGTAGAGAATGGCTCTGGGATCGTCTTCCTTGAGCGAGGGCAGAGGCAGCTGTGAGACAGCCTGAACTTCCTGCAGGGGAAATGGAATGCTGCAGAGAGGCCTGTTAGGGGAATGAGCACGAAAATGTTTGTTGTGTAGGAAGTAAATTCAAGGAGTATTAAGAGAACCATATCCAACTGTGTAAAGCCTTGATTTATTTTCTGATTTGTCTAGGCCAGAGGATAGAGGCTTAGCCCTTGGTTCTCCTGCCTCCCTTTGGGGAAGGGAGGATAACCAAACATTGGGAGGCACTTCTCTCTCAGAAAGGGGAGAGCCTCTGCAACAATCCTGAGCATTGCATTTTGCATTATTCCCTGTAAAAGGGCAGAAGATTCAGTGCCTGATTGCACTATTTACATTTGTTTGCCCATTACACCCTTTTATCAAATACTCTGGGTGCTGTAGCTTTTAACAGACACTGAATACTTATGCAAATGTGATATTTTCATGGAAATGTCACATTTATTTATACTTGGAAGAGAAAAGCAGCTGTTGTTTGCACGGTGAAGTCACTTCCTGAGGAACTGCGGTGTCTGTCAGTGCAGGGTGGGGGGGAGCTGCTGCCTGGTGCTTGTATAACAGCCCTGCTCTCTGCTCTCCATCCAGATCAAGGAAAAGCTCCTGCAGCTGACGGAAAAGAGAAAAGAAATGATTGACAAATGGGAAGACAGATGGGAGTGGCTGAGACTGAGTAAGGAGACCCTGGGATGTCTTTTGGGCTGGGCCGTATCTAACTCTTCATTGTGCCTTTCTGGGTGTTGAAAAAACCCTGGAGCTCCTCACTTTTCTGTTACAGTGCTTGAAAGTGTGTTTGTGCTGGAATAGCTGCAAGGTTCACACCTGTTGGTTGTTAAATAATGGAGAATTTGAAACCAAGAAACCTGCACCAAAGGTCTTGCTCTATATGATCAAATTTGGAGCTTGGTGCAGTAGCTCTACTGTATTTTGCAGGTGTCACATTCCAACTTCTATGCTGAAGTTAGTAGGTTACAGCAGATTAGAACAAAGAAACCACCCTAAACTTGCAAAATGAAACTTGCATTTTTCCTTAAAGCAAAGCCAACAGGAGAAATTTCTGTCTTTTTAATGATCAGTTTTACTGAACTTAGCTAAGGGGAACACTTAGCCAAGTGCATGTACTTTGTTCCCTGAGCTATGTTTAAGTAAATCCCAAAGCTGCCTGATGACTCTGTGATGCTCTTCTTTGTGACATTAATGGCACTGACACCTGTGCCCTCTGTGCTCAGTTTTGGAGGTGCACCAATTCTCCAGAGATGCAAGCGTGGCTGAGGCCTGGCTGCTGGGGCAGGAGCCCTACCTGTCCAGTCGTGAAATAGGGCAGAGTGTTGATGAGGTGGAAAAATTAATCAAGCGGCACGAAGCGTTTGAGAAATCTGCAGCTACCTGGGACGAGAGGTTTGCAGCGCTGGAGAGACTGACCACGGTGAGTGTCTGAACCTTCCTGGCCATTCCTTTTGGCTGATGGTTTGGAATAACTCCCAGCATCACCAACCTGATCTCCATTTGTTGGTTGGTTGTTGATCGACCTCAGCCAACCACACAGAGTCTGAAGTTTCATGTTTCCAGCCATACTAAAAAACCCTCTCTGGATAATTTGAACTCAACGACCTGCAAGGAAAAAGCTTAAATGATAAATGACCTCAAGAGTCAGCAGGAGCTGTCTCGGGCCTGGGAGTGATGACCCAGAAGGAAATTTCAAAGCTGGGCAGTTTGCTCCAGCCTTCTGCTGTACTGGTTGGGCTCTAAAAGGGAAGGGTGAATCTGAGTGAAGGGACCCAGATCCAAACACTTAAAATTATTTTTGGTTAAAGACGACAGTGGTGGGAAGGGGGTGGTGACAGTGATGTTTGTTGTGCTGTGACTGCTCCAGTGCAAGGCTCTATTGTCCCCCTAGGAAGACACAATAAGCAAAAAAAGCCCCAAGCCCCATTTTTAACACAGTTGCAATGTCAGTCATTAATGCTTGGAGAGCATTTTACCATCTTTGGAGAACAATTTGGCTTTAGACACTACAGTTGAAGTGGCCTGGGTTTTCACACACACTCAGCATCACAGCTGCAGACAAAAGGAACTGGAGTTTCTCAGCATCTTCATAAATCAGGCTGGTTTTATGGAGACAGGTAATTTCAGGGATTCAGACATGGAGCATTTTATTTCTGTGTTTGGCAAGCACACAAGAGGATGTCACTTTTGGATACTTTAATAACTTGGGCTGGTTTTTTTGTTTGTCTGGGTGTTATTCTAATAGAATGAATTAGAAAATAGACATGGCCAGTGGTGGGCTGCTGTCAGAGGGTCTAATGCTGATGCCCTCCCTGACAAATTCAGTGCCACAAATTTGGCATGAATTATGCTTTTAAAGACTGATACCTTCCAATTTTATCCCCATTCACTTTAATTTCAGTAATGTTTCAGAAAAACACAGAGTTATTGTTAGTTAGAACACCCCATGACAAATGAGCAGTGTTTTTAAATAAAAAATGTTTCCTCTCCCAGCTGGAACTGCTGGAAGTCCGTCGGCAGCAAGAGGAGGAGGAGCGGAAGAGGCAGCCGCCCACTCCAGAGACCAAGGCTGCAGAGGATGGAGACTCCCAGCAGCAATGGTGAGCTGCACTCTGCACTTCCCTCAGGGAAGCCTTGGGCTGAAACTGTGCTGTAAAAGGAGAGGAGGTTGTATGGGTTTGTAACACGACCCTTGTTAGAAGACTTGGTGGTTTATGGGGACAGGACCTCTCCCAACCCCCTAAATTCCCTGCTAAGTTCCCATTTTCCAGTTGTCACTGCTGAGGCAGCCCTGGCCCAAAAGTAGGAATGCTGGTTTTACACCTGCTGGGCCATGAATTGCAGTTTCTGAACAATCTTGGCATTTTTCCTTGATGAGCATCAGTTACAGATTTTAAGCCCCATCTGTGGAACATTGATATTTATGAAATTGCTTATGTGATAGGAGGAGGTGTATTTGTAAGGTAACTGTCAGTAAAGTCTGGTTAAATCTCACTTCACACTGGATTTATTCAGTTGGGCCTGAGGATTCTAGGGACATGCTTAAATTTCTTAAATTAATTTTCAGTAAGAAAAGTCTCATTTTGTTGAACAAGATGGGTGACTTTCAAGAACCTTATACAGTTTCTTTTCTTTTTCCTCTCTCCAACAGGGATGGGACAAAAGGAGAACAGGTTTCCCAAAACGGTTTGCCCTCAGACCAGGAATCTCCACGGGTTAGTTACCGCTCCCAAACCTACCAAAACTACAAAAACTTTATTAGCAGACGGACAGCCAATGACCGCTCGTGGTCTGGACTGTGACCCACAGAATGACTTGCAGCAACAGAAACCTTTTTTCAGTATGGTTTACTGGTACTGGTTTAATCTTTTGGTTTCAGATTTCCCTGCTGCTTTTCTTTTCCTTCCCATCAGTTGACTTTTATTTAATTAGCAGCCCCTTGGACATATATTTGCTTCACTTTAATCTTTGTTTATTTGAATCTTCCCACTGACACTCAGTTGCTTTAAGGTGACACATTTATTTCATGTTATTTACTGTGAGTTTTTCATGTCACTAATAGTATTAAGATTTTCCAGCAAAAGCGTCCTTTATATGAGTAATTGAGATGTAATGAGATTACATCCTAATGAAGAAGAGCACTAGGACCTGACAGGTATGACGCATCGAGTTATACTAACAGGTCTCAGCACGGCAACTTTATTAAATCAGCTGCATTAGAAAGAGTTATGTACCAGGCCAAAGATAATCCACACGAGTGAGCTGGGCAGGAAGGGCTGGGAGGGGGGAGTGTGACTGTGGACAAATAAAAGCCTTAAGATTAGTTTGTATAACATTCCATGCAGAATGGACTCATTGACTGCAGAGACAAATAAACGTGAAATAAACCATTCAAAACCAGTATCTAGATTTATCTGGGGTTTAGCCCTCATGGAGAGTTGTGATCTTGCTGTGTTGGGGCCCTGTTTGGCCTTGGTCCTGTCCAGGCAGCACTACAGCAATCTGACTTCTGGGCACCAGAGAGACAGGGGTGTAAATGAGAGTAGGGTGTAGCCCCTTGGGGAGAGGTTGTGATGCTTTCCTTTAAAAACTAAATAAAATACATTGTCTAAGATCCCAGCTCTTTATTATATATAGGTGCAGGCTGAATGCTCCATGCCTTACTCGCTCCTTCTTGATAGGGGATGTCCCAGTGGAGTCAGGGTGCATGCCAAGAATCCTCACGTGCAGCCGTGACAATGCCAGTAAATGTCTCTGGAGTTAATGCAACACAGGAGCTGAATCTGGCTCCCCTCCCCATCCCCTTCCTGCAGAGCCTCCTTGTTTCACTTAATGCTTTGAGTTAAAGGACACTTCTCTTAGTTACGGAACCCGGCTCTCTGGGGTCACTTTCAGTGCAGGAAAGGCTCCTGGCAGGCTGGGATCTGTGGATACCAGGGCTCTTGCAGTGCTGCAGAACAAACACAGATCCCAGCCGAGGGCTCTGGCACAAAATGCCTTTCAGCACAAGTTTGGCTTTAAGAAGCCCATCCCAGTTGGGTGTGAGTCTGCACACAGACTCTGCCAATGCTCCAGAGTACATGGCAGTTCCACCTTTCTCTTTCTGGAAATAAAACCTTTTGGTTCTTCTTCAGCATTCAGTCCTGGAGTGAGCTGTTGTACATTCTAATGTTTATAAATTCTGTACAGTTGTGGCAGGGAATGTGAGGTGATCTTCAAGCACGTCCCAGATCATCATCTTGTTGGTTAGCACAGCCTTATACTTCACCTGTTTGCTTCTTTTGAAATTTTGTTTTATTGCCATGCTACATAATGCATTTCCATGTTCATCTTTGCCATCTGCGCTTCAGTCTTCCATGAGAACTTTTGAGCTCAGTTTGTTGAGTCCTGTGTTGCAATACCTCGGGTGTACAGAGCTGTGTCGGTTCTGCTGTGAGGCACAAGATGTGCTGCTGTTGGTCAGAATTTTGGCTTCTGACAACTGGCTGAGCAGTGCAGCTGGATTGTTCTATGTGGGCTGAGCTTGTGAACTGAGAGCGGTGATTGAAAGGATGTGCTTCAGTAACTGTACTTTTGTCTTTCCACTTCATGATGCATGTTTTTTTTTTTTCTTTTGTCAGGATAACAACATATAGCTTCTTAATGCTTTTAAAAATTCCATATGAATTTATGGGGCTGCTCTGGTGACTGCCCTGTGCCTCGAAAGTGTGCCAGTTCTCAGGGCAAGATAGCTGTAGCTTCAAACTCCACCATCTGCAGAGCCTTCACATGTATTCTGGCGAAAAAGTAGTCTATAGAGGAATTTATAGAGATAGATTTTTTTATTTGTGTTAGTACACTTACATAAAAATTCCACTTTTATGATGAAGAAAAAGTAAGTCATTGATTAAGGTCATAATTTCAGGCGCTAGAAAAGTAGGATTTCACCTATTTATTGCAGCCTGTGGGTCTGGCTAAAGGCATTAGGAAGATCCTTTTGCCAGAAGAGCCTAGAGGTTGGCATCTGCATCTGGACCAGGCAAATCATCTGGTTCTTCAGCTGTGGGGCAGAGCCTTGAGTCGATGAACTGAGCAGATGCTGCTTCAAGCACTGTGAAATCCAAAGGGGCGCCTCTGTCATTGTCACCACCTCTCTTGTTGCATGTCTCAGTCCTGCTTTAAAGATTTCCAGAGTAGCCTGTAAAGCACTAAAGCACTTCCAACTAACCCCTCAGGCCCCACTGAGAGAACTCTATCATGTACACGAGATCTGTTGTGTTGTAACAGGAGTTTGCTCTTGCTGTTTGTCCTCCGTGGCATTGTCTCCGCATGCCGCACGCATGTTTCCATTAAAGTGTGTTCAGCTCCTGTTTTTTCTCCGTTTTCATGACACATCCTTTGCAGAGCTGTTCATGATTTATTTTGCTTGTTTTCTGTTAATTGTAGATAACACGTGAAAGGAAATAAAACCTGAAAGAGCATCAGAAAAGCTTTTCATAGGCCTTTTACAACCAGTAGAATTTGACGTAGAAGGTGCAGGTCTGATGGTGTGATTGAAATTGGCAGTGTTCAAAGTCACAGGGTTGCAGACTGCAGCACTGAATTCAATATTATTTCCCATAAAACACATTGAGTAGCTGTGCAGCGGCTGCTGGTTTGAAACTGGTCTGGTTTACCTCAGATTAGGGGTTCTAGGTACCCCCAAATCAGCTCTATTTTCACGTCTGGCTGGTACCGCTCCAGCAAACCTGCTTTCTGTGTCAGTGCAGGGGCCAGGTACTTCTGGGGAATTTACTTAAATTTTGGAGATGAGTTCCTGTGGGCTGTGTGATTCCTCAGTGCTGGTCAGAGGTTTCAGGTCCCTCAGACAGGGCTCCAGCCAGCGGCAAAGCAGAGTTTGAGGTTCAGGAGCTGTCATAGGACAGAAAGGTGTGCAAAGGGCTCTCCTGGTTCTGAAGGGATCTGTTGGCCGTGGGTGGTTGATACGAGTGATGAATGGTGACTCAGGGGTTGTTCATTCCACTACCTGTGTTCTGGCAGTGTTTGGATAATCTTCAGCCTCATCTATTTACCCTCTCCCCCTCTTTAATGCAACATTTTTGTTCTACTTTGAGATTTGGATACAAGTAGTTGATAGCTTAGATTGATCCTAATTGTGAAGGAGCAGCGTAAGGCTACGTGTCTGTAGGGACAGGGTAAACCAGATCTGACTGAAGTGCAATGTGAGCTGTGATTCTCTCCCTGTTTGAGGGTGTAGTGTCTGTACTCTGGAGGTTTAGGTTGCTAAAGGCAGTTAACCAATCCTTCCCATGTTCAGAGCAAGCTGACACTCAGATCTTCCTAGGCCAATGGTGAGGTACAAGGTGTGAGGCACAATAACGGATACTGGGCAGGTATAAGGAGTTCTAGCAAATGGTGGCAAAATTGAGTTTGTTGCATAATAATTCGGCTGCTTTTGATTTGTCCAGGCCATGTGCAGAAGTGGGAATGTCTAATTATTGTGCCATTCACAAAAACCTGCTTGTCTGCATAAAACCAGTCCAGAATGTTTGTAATCTACTAGAGCATTAGCACCACTGAGCTTTAGTAACTTGCTAATAATAATACTACACACTGGTTGTGTAACTCCTGAGCTGCTACAACGGCTCTACACGTCAAAGTAATGGTACAAGAAAAAAAAAACTGGGACCAAGCTGCATTTCAAAAGCTTATAGCCATTAGGATTCCAATTTAAATGAT
>VWZT01007831.1:18957-47791 GCA_013397055.1 Pachycephala philippinensis | reverse complement strand
CTTATCTCATTGCTGTTTCCAGTAAATTGTTCCTATCTCAACCCATGATCTCTAACTTTTGTACCTCCAATTCTTCTCTCCAGCCACCCACAGTGGGGAGGGGGAAAAGGGAGAGAGGAGTGAGCAGCAGGATGGTTTTATTTGCAGTACTAAATTGGGGCATACCATTCCTAAACCATGACAAGAGGAAAAGAAACTTTGACTTGGTTGTTACTTTTCAGTCATCAGTAATTACCATGCTTATCTTAAAATGGTCTTGGTTTCTCACAGATACATTGTTCTTAGATAAGCTAGATCATTGATGGGGCTAAGTAAGGGTGTACCATGCTGTAAACATAACTGACTACAATATGCAGCTATTATAGAGAGAACAATTTGTCTGTTTATGAGGTTGATGTAAGTCTCTCTTTTTATTGTGCACATTTTTAAATGTTACTCTCTTAGCTTTGAGAGAATGCTGTGGCAGTGTGGACTGTGCCATTAAAGGCTGAGGTTGGCAGATAGAGATCATGGACAGGGGCCTGTGAAGGTCTTTTTTTTGTTATTCACAGCTAATTAAAATCAAATAGAAATAAAACCAGATCCTTTGCAAGAACCTTAAGCCCTTGAATGATTGCTAGGTATGTCACACATACTTTCCTAAAGAACTTGTAGTCTTAAGAGAAGGAAGGAAGTCCTGGATGGGGACAGGGAGTAAGCAGGTTAGTTTACCAAAATAAGACCAAGCTCTGATACAAGGCACTCTAGAAAACTCAGGAACATTTTCTAAACTGCCTGAGCTCTAATCTTTACTATGTAGGCTGAATTTTCTGCAAGAGCTTCTGTTTTTTCAGCATGCTTGTATGGAGCTGGCTTTGTAGTGATGACAGTGATAAGCAGCTGTGGTGATACAGATTACATATAGCTACTTGGTCCATTGCTTTGCTTGGCAGGCGTCTTCCATTTTGTTTCTCCTTTTATTTTCTTTGACAAGAAGGATGCTGCATGTGTGCAATCTTGCTGATTGCTCCACAGATTTTTCAGTGGTCCTGAATATCTATGTATGGCCTCCTGTCATGGTTACACAAAAAAGGATGCCAATATGGGTGTAACCAGACTGTGTATTCTACTCCCATCTACATAATTTCTGATGAACTCTTAATAACGGGTCGTTCACAGTAGCTGCCTGGTGCACACCCGATGCCTCAGGCTGCAAGCTGGATGTTAGATGAGAAGAGGCAAACCTTGCGAGGAGCGGTAGTGTTTCTTTGTCTTCACCATGACTCAGCCATGATAACTCCCTCCGGGGAAGCAGCAGCACCACCCATCCTGAGGGGGTTATCTCTGCTAATGGGCCATAATGGTCCAACTGCACCAGCANAACTGAATAAACACCATCAGAATAGGCAGCTGGATCTACCATCAGGGGCTCCAAAAACACCCTACGGCTCATAGGATCACATCATTCCATTGTGAACTCCCCTGCCCTGGGGGCGATACCACCTGAGCTCCACTGCATATAATCTTGAGGTCTGGGGGCTTGGGACACCACCACTGCTCAGTGGAGCCAGAGAGGACCCGGACTTCCACAGGACCACTGCTTTCAACGAGACTGCAACCTTCACTTCAACAACACTGCAACCACAGCTTGATCGGACTGTGACCACCACCTGACCAACAGGGTGCCAGATTGTACTCTCTGGGTTTAAGCCAGTTTTTATGTATCTTTGCATTTATTGTAATCTTTCTATTAAATTGTAACTCTGACCTGAAATCTTTCTCAAGGTGTTTGTGTGGGATTTGTTTTTCCTGTTGGTTTACTTTCCAACTGGCACACCTGCTTAAAAGTAGTATAATATTGGGAGCTTTCTTTCATTTTATGTGATAGGAAAGTTTATTTCTGTGGGGAGGAGAGATGGGAGAATTAAAAGCAAATCCATTAGCTTAGCAGAAATAATGGAGGATAAATGATGTCTCCTTTCTTAAAAGAAATCAGTGGACTGAATGCCACTCTTAATCTGAATTTCAGGTGTTTTCTCCCTAGGCAACCATGTATGGCCGTCAGTGAAGACAGAATGGATATGCTGGAAAAACCTTTTGTCCAGTTTGATGTGGTAGATCTTTTGTTCTCTGTGCCTGGGAGTTGTGAGATTTTGGAGAATGAATAACTCAGCTGTGTCTTGGTAAGCTAACATAGCTCCTAGAGGGTCAGAAATGTAGCAGAGTTGTTGCTAGTGCACCAACTGTACACAGCTGGAAGAGAGAAGAGGGTTGTCTGAGACCAACCCTTTCCCGTAGGGCAGCTGCTCTTTGTACTGCACCTATGCTATCCTCTGGATGCTCCCGCTCCTTGGGTTTTTATTGGGATACTCATCTGGTCATCCAAAATACCTGCCCTCAGAGCTTGTAAGAGAAACTGCAGATCAGTGATGTCTTTAATAAGAGATTTCTTGACCTCACTATCTCTGTACCTAAATCATGTTTTGTTAAATATTGAGTGCCTAAGAGATAGGGTAAGTTCTTGTGTTTCATTCTTCATTCTCTAATTCTCTAGAAACCCAGTATAAGTCTCAAGATTGTCAAATGGATTTCGTTTTTCAGCCTTCATTTTTCATTAAGAAAAAATGAGAGACTAGCCAATTTCGGTATTTTTTGGTGACTCCACATGAGACGCTTTCCCTTGTCTTCTGTGAATCCAGGGGATCTCTGGATCTTCACACTGGCACCGGGACTGTCCTGGCGAAGACCCTTGGATCAGTCTGGGACATGGGTAAGATCCCACTCAATAATAAGGCATTCTTTTGGGAATCCTGCCCATATAAGACATGTGGATCTTCTGGCACAGTGAGTGGGCTATTTGGTATTCTGAAATTTGGTATTTGACCTGGTTTTATTGATTGATAATTGTTTTGCATTTGTGTTTGTATCTGTACTGTAACATATTGGGTCTACTATTCGAAAATGGGTGGTGGACAATCTAAAGGGGGCGTTCTGACACGTTTGGTTGCATTTTGTGACATTGGAGAAAGATTGGCAGGCTCTCGGGGGAAAGAGCTATCAGGGAGAATTTGATTTAGTATTCTAATCAGTGGTGACCATTGTACAAACTAGGCTCTGGAAAAAAGTGGCCACAAAATGGAACCTTGAACTATAATACATTGTTACAGTTAATGTTTTTAAGATGGGAACAGAAATGGGATGTGGTTATGTACACTGATATGTTTTTCACTTTGCAGAATCAGACGGAATGGCAGAAAAATCATGGCTTGAATCCAGCTCCCTCAGACCCTTCTGTGCTGGCTTTTGAAAAGGAGAATCAAGGAAAATGGTTAAAATGTTGTTGTTCTATGTGCAGCATAGAACAAATTTGTTCTAGACATCTCCCCAATAAGGAGGATGATTTAGATCTTATGGTCAGTCCTAATGGCAGCTAAGAGAGGAGAACAGATAATCAGGCTGCCAAGACTGATATTACAAGGGAGCTGGCACGCAAAGAGGCAGATTTAGCACACGTAGAGGAGAGGATAGAGGAGATAGGGAGGATGTATCAAAGAGCAGAGGTTTTTAGTCTGGTTGCAGGGAGAGCTAGAACTAAACACAGAGATATGACAGTAGCTGCCTCCCTTGGACGGTAGGTGCCAACAGTCTAATCACATTAAAAGTGCTGTTTTCAATAGCAGACCTTAAAAATTGAAAGTCAGTGCCTGGCACCTACCTTCTAATACTCAAGAAAGCCTCCAAACGAAAACAGAAGGTTTCAGTCATAGAAGGATTTCCAAAGGAATGGTGCCCCTGGGGAAAGGAAAGGGGCAACTTGAACCACCCGGGAGAATTGGTATTAATCAATGTGCATGCTGTAATGAAGTTGGGCATTGGAAAAGGGATTGTCCGCAGTTGAAACGTAAAAGCCCCCCATCTCGTGGTCGTCACCGATGATGACTGAGGGAGGCCAGAGGATTCTTCCCTGGCAGAGCCTCTGATAACAGCTGAGCTGGAAAATGAAGAGGTAAATGATGAGGTAAAATTTTCAGTAGATACAGGAGCTAGTTACTCTGCGCTAAATACAGTAAAAGGAAACCTGAGTGAAGGTTCTATAACAATCATTGGACTTGAGTAAAGGTTCTATAACAATCATTGGTGCAATAGGGAATTGCAAATCTTGGCCGTTTTTCAAGCCCATTGGTTTTGAATTAGGAAAACAAATTCACCTTTTTTAGTATCTACCCAATTCACCAAAGCCTCTTCTTGGGAGGGATTTATTGGAAAAATTAAATGCTGAAATCAAATTTTAAAATGGCAAAATACAGGCAAAACATAACATTCCAGAACCTCTTTATGTGGAAAGCTCTATTTTTGCACTACAGTCTCCGAAATGGGATGTGATCCATCTGCCAATATCACTTGGGGGTGCAGTGATTCCGATAGTCTGGGCTGGAGAGGTCACAAAGCAATCCAAAAGAGCAGAGCTGGTAAGAATGAAGTTGAAACCTGGAGCAGGACTGGTAAGTCAAAAGCATTCTCCTTTGAAAATAGAAAATCATAAGTGGTTATTTCCCCTTATAGAAAAAAATATAAAAATATGACCTATTGAAAAAATGTGAATCCAAATTTAATACCCCTATTTTGCCAGTTAAGAAGGCAAACAGAGAGGATTACCAGCTGGTACAGGACCCCAGAGCCATAAATAAAATAGTAGAAGATATATGCCCAGTAGCAGCAAACCTTTATACCTTGCTAACAACCTTAAGTGAAAAATCAAAATGGTTCACAGTATTAGATTTGAAACAAGCCTTTTTCTGTGTCCCTTTGAGTACTGAAAGTGAAGAGCTTTTTGCTTTTGAGTGGGAAAATCCAAACACAGAGAGAAGAATCCAAATTGGATGGTACTACCACAGTGGTTTAAAAATAGCCCTACCATGTTTGGAAATCAATTGGCAGAAGAACTGAAGGAATGGAAAAATTAGAACCCTCTTGGAGTCTTGTTACAGTATGTAGATGACATTCGGAGAGCCACTGAAACTGAACAGCAGTGTTGGGATCACACTAAGTGGATCCAGAATATCTAAAGACAAAGCACAAATAGTCCAGACCATAGTAACATAATTGGGATTCAAAATCCTCCAAGGACAAAGGACGCTGGGACAGGAACAAAAAGAAGCAATTTGCTACCTTCCACAGCCACAAAGAGTAAGAGAGTTGTGTGTATTTCTTGGGATGGTCGGATGGTGTCACCTTCGGATCAGCAGTTATGGATTGCAAGTAAAGGCACTGTGTGAGTTCTTGAAGACAACTCAGGAAGACCAAACTTACTTCATGGTTACCCAGCTGGATTTGGCTAAAACATTTGTTTATAATCCATAATAATTGCTTATGTGTTTTATCTTGCATCATGATTCAGTGTCATGTTGTCATGTCTTAAAACATGTTTATAAAACATTTATAAAATGAAATACAGATATTAATAGACCAGTTCCCATAAGGAACTTAGTCTCAAGAAAAGGGTGGACTTGATAAGAACAGTGGAACAGAACAACATTTTATTGTCATAAGGACAGCAGAACAGAACAGCACAGCCTTGGAGAAATAGATAAAGGATGTAACTTAGGCAAACAGAAGTCATGCAAATTGATGCAAACGCAAGCAGGATGCCAGCTCAGCTCTGCTAGGCTGACAAAGCAGAAGTTATGCAAAACAATGACATTGCACGTACTCACAATCAGGGATCAAGGAGCAACCACCTAAAAAGGATGCTGGACGTTGAACACAGACTCCAAAGAACCCTGTAAGGACTTCCATTAAGGGTACAACCATGTAAAGTAAAGTAATACATATACATCAGGTAATCAGGGATAGCTGATGAATATGTAATCAGTGTGTATGATAAAAGCTGTTTACCCGATGCTTGGGGCACTCGATTAGAGGAAGGATCCTCTGAGTGACCAGTGCACTGCAATAAAGAATGCTTGATTTCTAATACTCAATACTGTGTTAGAAACTTTCAACCTGGATGATTTCAGTATCACTTCAAAAACCTCTCAGAAGCTGAGTTTGTGTTTTCCTTTAATAGCCATTGTTTAGAAATTAACACCAAAAAGAGTGGGGCTATTTGATGTTCACACCCAATCACTAATTAGCCAGAAGGTTTTTGTAGAATGAGAGTTGAGGTCAGTAGTGGGGAGTAATCCTCCATCATGGACTGCAGTGCCTCCCTGGAGTTTTGCAAGGTAATTTGCAGCATCAGTCAGAAGTAGGATGAGTCAAGGTTTTGTTGGAGCCTTCCACTGATTTTGCTAGTTTCTTACAGGGGGGAACTGTCCAGCAAAACCATGCTACAGTTACAAACCAAAATGGTTTCCCAGAGGAAAAAAATGCAAAATACTTAGTGTATTGATAAATACTGAAAAACAGCAGTGCTCAAGAACCAGGCAGTTTTCCTTCTCATTTTCTTTCAGGGAGTCTGAATGGAACAAGCAGCTAATGGTTAGTAAATGCAGACCCTTCATGCAGGAATAACCATCCCTTTGGATGTATCTCACTGCAGATGGAAGACATGGCACTGGAGTTGTGATACGAAAAGGTTTATCACTGGCTGCTTGTGACAGAGCATCAGATTGCTGCTTGTGTCCTTTATTTCTGCCACAGAATAAAAGAGAAAAGAAACAGTGCTTTTCACAGAACACTTTCTACATCCCTTTATGCAGATCGTGTGGCAAGTCATAGCTGAACTCTTAAAACAACCCAAGAATTCTCTGCATAAAGAAAAGGTTGTGTACTGGTTGTGTGCTGGTTGCTTTCTGAGCCACAAAAAGAATGAGGTTTAATGCATCTGTGATATCTTGTTGTGTAGTCTTATAAAGTTGAATAGTAGATTTAAATTTTTCATCATTAAAATGAACACTTTTAATTTCTTCTGTACTAGGATGTGGCTTGTAGTGTCAAATCTCTTGCACTTTTAGTTACCATACAATTCTTTTTAAAGATGTGCTTGAGATTATACATATATATACACACAGTCCAACAAACAAGAATGATAAGTGCCCTAGAGGTTTCATCAGATGTTTTCATATCATCCCTGTAGTTGTATCTCAAGGAGACCATATTATCCTTACAATGTATGTGTGTGTGTGTGTACTGTTTTTTAGAAAGCTTCTTTATTTAATCCATAAATATTTAAAAACATAAAATCTAATTTCAGATAACTTTGGGTTTTCATTCAAACCTGAAATGTAAACTTAGTTTATAGTCAAGATAATCTTTGATTACCGAAAGATTTTTAAAGTATTTTATGAATTTTTAGGAGGCATGGGTAAAACTAAATTTATCTTCCTTTTTTCAAATATTTCAAAGTACTACTGCAAGTTGCTCAAGCAGTAACATGACATATCAGTGCAGACAGGATCTGTCATATCTAATTCTTCCTTCATCTATGCTCATCTGCCTCTGTTGCACTTATCCGCCATTCTTTTGATTCTCCTTCTTATTCCTTCAGTAATTCTGGCTCTCCCTCTCCCCTCAGTTCTCTAGTCATGCTGAGGGAACTGTGGCTTCCACAGTGAAGGTCCTTGTCTCTCCATAGTGTCCCACCTATGCTCCCTTGCAGTCTCTTGGGCTCATTGCCTGGACGGATCCATGCTCTAAGCCAGGCATTTTGATTTCTGCTTACTGCAGTTTTTCACTGAATTACTTTATTCTGACCCTCTTAACTATTTCACATTCTTTTTTTTAGCTCTCCTGCCTGATCTTCTGTCCTTCATTGTTCCTCTTGCCTTTTGCTTCCTTGGAGTCCTTTTAAAAGGCACGTTTATTTGCATATTTTTAGTATTCCTTATTTCTTTGATTTCATCCTCCTTTAATATCACTGTGCGTTGCTGAAGAAAGATATTGTAAGCATCATGACGTTTTCAATTCCACAAAAAACTTTTCTGTTTTTTATCCATTTCTCTGTCCCTTGACCAATATCTGCATTTTACATCAAGTTCTTGTGCTCAATCCCCATATGGGCCATTCATTTAAGGATTGGACCCAATGATCCTTGTGGGTCCCTTCCAACTCAGAATATTCTGAGATTTTTCTTTTTTCTTAAACTAGCATGACCTTTGTCCCTTCAATTCTTTGCTATTTCTGAATTTCCTCTAAAACATCCTGCTCCGTTCCTATCTCCTCTGCTAAGCATTTTCTGCCAAAGAAGTTGTCAGGCTTTTAAAAGATGGAAAAAAAGTCGTTGCTTTCCCTCAGGAACCTTTCCCTTTGCTCGACCTGGCAGTCTCCTTTCTTTTTCTTATTTTGCCTTTGTCCTTCCTCTCACCTTTAAGCATTCCTCCTAAGTTCTTTCTTTTACATGTACTCCTCTTTGTTCTCTGCATTTCATTTTTGATGGTCATTTCTTCATCCCAAAAAGACCCTCACTTTGGGTCTTTCCTCTTCTTTGGGTTTTTTACTTCTACTGCTTATCACAGAGCTCTCATTATCATGCCTTTATTTGATTTTAACTAACAGTTATCTTACAGCTGATAGTGTCAATTGATCATTGGTATTTTTCCCTTAGTTTGAATATATTGCATTGCATATGACTAATGTCCTTCTGATGAAAACACAAAATTCTATCCCTGTTTCAAAATACGCATCCTGTCTTTGCTCTTGCAGATGTTTGAAGTGAATACATTTAACCCATTTCTGTGGAATGAGCATTTAAATTCCACTTGTTATTTAGGTGGATGACACTGATTCAAACTTCCTCCCATAGTGGCTGCAGAAAGAAAATATAAATTCAGAATGATACCCTAGTAGGATCATTTAAGTTATGCCCTAGACTCATGCAAATAAAAATATTGGTGATATTTCAACTCAGGGAAGTCAGAATACATATATTTGTAACACTGACAAATACCTTTTCATTGTGAAAAAAGCAGCTTTATTCAATAAGTCTGGACTTTGCATATTAAGAAATGGAATTGGAAATGTCACTGAGGCAAAGCCAGGATAGAAATGGAAATCCAAATGCTTCCAAAGGAAAAGCATTGCATATAAACTGGAAACCTGATTGTGTAAACCTTACATATAAGGGATACCTTTGTATGACTATGCATGTGAAGGGTTTGAAGGATTCAGTCCTGTGGTTTGAACTTAATGTGAACAATCCTTGCTCAGGCAGTGGAATTTGTATAGTGAGAAAGGAATGCAGATTTCTGGCACGAGAAACCATTCACTGAGGTGGTAAAGGTCACAGTGGGAATCATCCTAAGAATTTTAAGGGATATTATAGTGAGAGAAAGGTTATTTAGGAAAACAGGCTACGTAGAAATAGACATATATAAATAATGGAAGATTAGAAGAAATACATGTACTGAGTGTGGAACATTAATGAATCAACAAGAAGTGAAACTAGCAGCTCATTTTTGAAAGTGAGGATGTGAATCCTCCTGAAGAAGAGAATTTGAGAGTACTAGTGTGGCTGTATCAAGGCCAGACCAGAAGTGACTACTCCATTTCTCTTTTCTTTTAGTTGTTAATTGCTTGCTGTTTTCTTCTGTAGCAAGCTTCTACTTCCATGCCTCTTTGGAATTCCTCTAGAAACATTGAATACACAGAATATTAGCAGTGTATCCTGGTGGGGTTTTTGTTTGNTTTTTACTATCTAAAGAATAAATGGAAATACTATCCAGAAGCATCAGATTCTTGAGATTTGCAAAGGTGAACTTCAATTTGCTCTTTTTCTTTTGATGTGGTAACACATTTTATCCTAACACAGGAATACAAACATTTTGAATGCTGTGTGCAAATACATGCACATGGTTTCACAGATATATCTTTAACTCCATTATTTCCAGGCTTGTGAGCAGAAATAGATCTGAAAATATTTATGAGCTATCATCTGAGCTTAGTTTTTAAAAAATTTCAAATTGCATTTTTTAGAAGAAATATTTGTGCCAAAGTTGTGAAGTGGTTGTTGCAATTGGTCTGTTTGAAAGTAAGTTTGAAAGAAGGTGTGAAAGTTTATTTCTTTACCTATAGACCTTGTCACATTGTTTAATGGTAAACAGGAGGGTTAATAGCCACAGGTCGGTGGAGCAGCAAAACATCTTTTGTAGTTTGTGTAAAGAAATAAGACCTCACAGAACAGTTCCAATGGAATGATCTTGATAGAGCAGCACGTAGTGTACAATAAACTCATACAAACCAAACAAAAATTACTTCAGCTAGCTAAAAGCAAAAAAGCAGGCTAAGCCTATCCGAACTTTCTGTTGGAAACTTTATCTTAGACTACCTGTCAACAGGTCCAGTGCCATTTGTTTTAGGTAATGCGATATCTAATAGGAATAACATACTTTATGGGAAAGACTGTGACCATGAAGCCATGCTGTCTGTTCTGAATGCTCCTTTTAAAACATTTCATATGTTCAGGTTGAGGAACATCCAGACAGAGGTAATTTTTATAACCAGAAAAGATAACAGTGAGAAAAGGGATAAAAGGTTTGAGGATGATATTTACCTCCTATTCAACTTGTCACCTGTTCTAGAGAGAGAATTTAAGGTTAATAAATGCTGTGAACTTATTCATAAGATTTCTGCACTCCAAAACATGCCATTCTCAATGGCTTTTTATAACTAAGTGTTAGATGGTAGAATAGGAGACTGAAGGAATGATGACTGGCTCAGAATAACTAGGTAGAAAAAGGAGGGGGGGCAGGGAAAATTCTGCATAGGTAGAATGATGCACATGCTGCCCCTGGAGCCTCTGGTCCAATCCCAAATTGGCTGCCAAGACACATAGCATGTAGAAAGGGCTCTGTCTGGCCACATGGGCCCCCATGGAACAGTAAAGTGCAGGCAGGTGCCTGGGAGAGGGCCCTGGGAGACCAGAGCAGATGAAAAGCAGTGGCACAGGTGGAACACTGATGGGCCCCACTGCCTTGGATTTACAAGCAGCTGGGACCATGCTGGATATAAAGCGACGGCTCTACATACATCTTTATCTCTCCTTTCTCTTTCTCCTAACTTCCTCTTCTCAAAATGTGGATAGCTTAAAGTTGGATGGGTTACTGTTTACTGGGTCAATACTTTGTGAAGTGTCTTACTTTGACTGGATATTGTTTTAAATTTGCCAAGTGCCTTTTTCTACCTTAATGTTCTCAGATCTGCAAGTAAAAGTTTCTTATTCAACCTCCTGAGAATTTTGCTGTTTCCCCTGTGCATCACCAGAGTAAATTTAAATCTAAATTCCTCTTTGAAAAGTACTGAGCAGGCTTGGGTCTTAACAGGCACTTACATCCTTTACCTTTCAAAGAGTTTAAAAATCCAAATGCAACTGTTCCACATCCACATATTTATCAAGCTTCACTCTTCCAAGAATGGCATTTTATCTTGGTATGAATTGAAAGGGAAGTCAAGAGGGATCATGAGAATCTTCTAATGACTAATTTGCAGCATTCATATAATACAGTCTTTCTGCTCACTACTACGTTCTTACCCCATCTGAGTTTGCATCTCTTGGGGTAAGAGAAACCCTTTTGGTTGCAGTGTTCTTGTTTTAAAAGTGGGGAGAATTTCTAACTATTTTATTCTGTTTACAAACCAGTTACACACAGGATCCCTAAGAGAGCCCTGCTATGTTTGTGGTTTGTATGGGAAAGTGAAGTATCTTGCTTTCCTAAAGAATCAGTGGGTCAGGTTATTTTTAAGTACAATCCAGGAATTGTGGAAGCTCTTCAGGCATTAAAACTGAACAGAACATACTAAAAATCTAAGTAAAGGAAAATGTTAAGTCCCAGTGCCAAAAGCCAGAGATCTCCTTTCTTACCTCTAGAAGCAGCAGTATTTCTTTGCTTTTTAAATTATTCTAGTTGCTAAACATTTCTACCTCCATTTCGCTCTTTCAAAAGCACCTTTGAAACTTGGAAAAGTGAGACTTATCTCTTCTTTACTCTCTGTTCCTTGGATAGTGTAGATTTGAGGACAATATAAATAATTTATAAGACAGATTTGAGACTTTGTGATTAAGAGAAAAGGCTCATTTTCCCCTGAAGAACCTCTCTCAGTCCTAGTCGGTGTATTTCACTAAGCTGCCCAGGTGATGCAGTGAACTCCTGAACAAGTATCTGACCCAGAAAAGCAGCATGGTTTGCACCTTGCTTTGATTTTCTGAAACATTATGTCATCATGAATTATGGGTCTTGGCTTCCTAACATCAACAAAGCACTTGAAGATGACCAGATGGAAGGATATAAAAATACTTTGCATTTATATTGTTTTGTATTAAAACTGTAATTGGAATACATTTCTAATGGTGTTAATATAACAATATAAACTCATTGCAGTGTAAACTCAACCATAATGTCTCTGGTGACGTCACAGTGGAATGGCTGTTTCCCTGATGAAAGTGTTGGCAAAATCCTTGCATTCTCTCTTCTTTATCTTATCTGGTTTGAGCAGAGTTTGAATAAAGTGTACAATAGGAAGAGATTATTTTACTCTCTTTATTCCACAAAGATATTTAATATGGCACCCTAGTTATGAAACAGAAGGCAAGAAGGCTGTTCCAGCTTCTTGTTTGACTTATTTTCTGTCCCGATTTATTATTCTAACATATAACTCTGTCTATATCTTGCTTTTCTCTTTTGCTTGTAGCAATAAAAGGTGTGAGCTGTAATCATTTACCTTCAAAACAAAACTTATCAATCAAGGGAAAATGCCATTTTTTAACTGAAAGAAAAAGTATGTATGTACTATTATTTCTACCCAGAATGGATGCTTTGAAAGTAAAAGTATACAGCATGGAGACAGTTTACTGCCTGTGTTAGATGGCAGATGCAGAGATAGACTTGAGGTCTCAGTTACTTAAAAGTATGGTTACTTAAAAGTTCTAGAGGTGGGGTAATGTAAATTCCTCCAATGGCCCTCTGTATTAAGAGCTGACCCAGAATTCGGATACAAATGTTCCTTTGCAGTGTTAGTTCTCTCTCCTTTATCTTGAGGCCACCTGTAAGTCAGTGGTGTTAGGGATGAAACGACCTGAACGTTAACAAAACAGTGCAGCTCTCATGTGGATGAATGAAAGCTCTCTGTCATTACAGTCAGGAACAATCAGTGGCTATGACACTGGTTTTGAAGCATTTTATATCAGTCCATTATCTCATTTGACACATTCAGAAATACTGTTACAGTCAGGGGAAGCAACTTAATAAGGATTTTTTATGTGATTCTCTAACAAAATAATGCCTGTGCTATAGTGTCCATTCCCTGGAAAAAAACTTTTTCATTCTTGGCCCGTTTGCATCAAAGACAGTGGTGCTGCTGAATGTTTCAAGGGAACTGCTGACTTAAAAAAGGACAGAGATCAAAATTAATATCCTTAGGAAGTCAGTATGTTCATAACATTTTAGCTATTCCTGACCTCTCTTCTGCCCAACAGCTGTTTTGAGGGCACAAGGAACAGTGGATTGACAGAGGGTAGGAAGCACAGTTAAATACAAGAACTGAAAGTGAAGTTATATTTAAAATTAGTCCTCAATGAAAAGAGTGGACGAAACAGTTTGACCCAGCAAAAGTAGCAGCCTGGACATGGTGCCATTCTACACTCCTTCAGCATAAGTAAAGAAACCCTTCACTTTCATTCAGAACTAAACTGTACTGATGCACAGTTACAAACTACAGCACAAACTGTATGTAGAAATGCAAACAAAAGAACAATTTGTATGTACTTAGATGGCTCAAAACCTAAATTCAGGCCATGTCTTCTAGTTTACACAGAAATAGAGAACCTGTGAGAGCCAGCTGCTGACTGGAACATGAGATGGGGCATGGCAGTTCCCTTTGGCTCAGAGGGCAACAGAGAAGGTGGGCATGCAGGACCAGCTCAAGCTAAGCTTTTGGGAGGTTCAAGAGGATGCTGATGCCATCAGACAGCAGTTTTGGTTAGTCATGTACACTTTTTCTTCTATGTTTGCTGCCTCCTCCACATTTCTTTCAGTCTTTCACTGTTTCTCACAAACTCTTCTTTTTCAATCCCTCAGATTTCTCTGTCCTTCGATCTTTTCCTGGTTCTTCTTTTCTGTCACTCATTTTTCATCCCATTTTCTTTGTTTGTAGCTCCTTTTAATGCAATCCACAGTTCCATGCTGCTTTAGTCCGTAAAAATTACATCAAACAAGCTGGTCATTCTGACTAAGCCCTTAACTAAGCTGTCCAGGCTACCATATGGTATAGTTTTCCTCATACATTGCTCCTGAGTGCTGTCTAGGCCATGAGCGGCAGCAGTAGCTTTTGCCTTAGATTTTCTGACATGCTTTCTAGAAAGCACTGTGCTTCTGGGAAAAGAAATTTGCATTTACTTGCACTGCACTCAAGAGACTCACATGGACGGTGTGACTTTCCAGTGGTTCATACTCTCTCGTATCTGAAGAAGCCTTCCATGTTTACCCACAGAAGGAATAGCTAGCAAAAAGAGAAGCAGAAACAGGCAAGGTAGGAAGTACCTTCTTATCCATTCTTTTCTCAATTCATCCATGACTGTGGATCGCTCCTTAAGCACAGATCAGAATGAACCAGCTGTATTTGGCTTCATGCAGCTTTTCCAGCAAAGCAAAGCCTTTTATTCTAGGAATTTTTTTTTAACTTCTTCTGTTGCTCCTGGTCTCTTCTATTTTGTTTATCAGTGTATTTCTTTGGAAGGAAAAAAAGATAGCTTTTTCTTAACACTCAGATTTGGTTTTCTAGAGAGACCATTTATGTGTTTAATATCCATACCTGTTTATCAAGTGGTTCTATCCATTTCATGTGTTTTTATCCTGATCCAAACTGTCCCACCAGCTTACTTGTTGTTTGTTTTTGTGGTTTTTTACCACCCCCTCTTCAGAGTTGAAAAACTTGTTTATTCCAAGTGATAACCATTTCTTTGTCACAACTTGTTTCATTAAAACTAATATGGAGCCGTGTAATTTCAAGCAGATTATATATAGTTACCAAGGTAATTGGAGTTAAGCACTCACTTGAAAGAAAAGGAAGAGTCAAAGACCTCTGGGTTGTAGCATATTTCCCAATATCTCTGCATGTGTTTAAATTGAGATTTGTGTCAGTCTTTGAGTTTCATCTGTCTCCACCCATTGTGCAGTTAATGTCCCCTCATCTCATACAGGATTTGCACTTGTGAAATGCTCCTCCGCCTTTTATTCACTGTTGCAGTTGTAAGTTTTATTATGAAGAGGTGTTCTGCAACATTTGTAAATCAACTTGTGGAACCAGATAAGTGCCAGTGAAGCACAACAAGGAGTAGGCAATAGTGAAGAAGAAAGAAGAGACAAGAAAAAGTTCAGTGAATTAATCTTCTTGTTTAAGTTTTAGTCTCTCCAACTGCATGCTGTTTCAGCCTGTACCACACTAAGGCTGAGATCTGTAACTGTGAAGATTACGAATGATAATGATTTTATTTGGGAAGTCAGCTCATTCAGGTGCAGCCACGCTCATGACAGTCTGTGCCATCCAAGCTGCAGAAGGCAGCTGTATTAGGGAATGCTGATGCATAAGCTTAGAGAAACTGTCTCTGGTTAAACAAACTGCTCATAGGTTCCACCTTACCACTTGCACCCTTAATTTCATAGTTCTGCATTCTTGAGGAGCAGATCTGTGTCTTACCTAGGTCCTCATCTGGTTCTCCTGGGTACGTCTTCAGAGGACTACTCTGAAGTACTTCTACTTACTGAGGTGGGGAGAGAACAAGCACCTCTCTCTAAACATGCTGAATTCCTCTATTTAGGGCTAGACTGTGTTAGTCATCATGGAGGATGTATTGGTACTGCATCTGTTTGAAGGAAAAGCAAGTCTCTGTCACTTATCCAAGTTTAAAATTCACCATCACATGTAAGCACAATGAAGACATACAGAACAGGCAAGACAAAAAAGCAGCTTTTTGAAGCAGGTGGTCTGAACTTGAAGCAAAAGACATAAGATACCTCCTAATCCACCCCTTGGTACTGTGGTGCCCTACCAAAGACACATTTAGTGCCTTATATGCAGTCGCTTGCCAGCTCAACCCCTGCCACTGAATTTTAAAAAGTGAAGACATAAGCCTACACATGGAATGTCCCAGTCTAACAGAAGGCAAGCAAAATGCAAAGCAGTGCAAGACAGTAATTCCACGTTCTCAAATGCCTTGCAAGAATCTTTTCAGAGGTACTTATTGTACCTTTTAAGTTAAAGAGAGTCAAATCATGAAAATTCCTGTGATAACTGCTTCTTCTCTAACTGGTTTAACAGGTATGTGATTATAACAGAGAAGCTGATACTGATCCCTAAAACCTCCTATGACAAAAGACCCCTGGGACTTTTTCAAAGGTATGCTGATTCCATTGTTTATATCAGGTGTTTGAAAGGTGAGAAGAGAAGCATCCTAAGGGTAAAGAAATGTGGGTTTTTTCCCTTAAGGGATCCAGTTCTAAGACAACTTGAGAATTAAAACACTAGGCTCAGGTTTACGTGATATTAGCACTCTATTTTATTGAAGAGAAGACAGAGAACTGCAAGGGTTATATTACTGTTCTCTTGTCCAGTACAGAAGAAGGAACTGACTTTAATCTCTGTTTTCCACGGATTTTTACTTGGCTGCTGTGGAGTGTCCCAGCAGGAGAGGTCTTGCTGTAGACTGAGACTGCAAGTGAGGTGCTTGCACTAGGGACCTCTTCATATACTGTGTCCAAAGCTAAATGAAGCTTACATTTTACAGCAGTTCTCACACTCTTCCCTTCTACATCATTTGGCTACAAATCTTCTCCAGTGCTGGGGACTGCCTTTCACCTTTGGCATGAAATAGGGATGTAAGAGCAAGCTAATAAGATGCAACAGATAACTGCAAGTACTTTGTGGGCATTATGTGCAGTTTATGAAGTTTTGCTGTTTGGGCATTTCTTATATATGTAACCATAGTGTTACAACAACTGAAATCAACTGTAAAGGTGGTAATGGTCAGGGAATAGGATTCTTACTTCCTTCTCACTCTGCATCAGCTGAATATGGGGTTATTCCATTTTAAAGAAGGATGCAAAGTTAGGTGGGCTCCTTAACCTCTCCAAAGGACGAATGGGGCTATTAAAAGGGATTAAAGGGTCCTGAGAAGCCAGCTCAGAGAAAAAGGGAATGGCATCAGTATTAGCCTCAGCGATAAGATTTGGCTTTTGAAATTTCATTACATATGCATATTTTTTAAGCTCCAATTGAGAAATAAAATGACAGGCTGTATTTAGAAAGAAAATAAAAAATAAGTGAGAGAGTAAACCAAAGATGCCTTCGTAAGGCAAACATTGACACAAGTGTCACATCAGAGATCTCTATGGCCTCATAATCAGGTACACCTGAGGCCCAAGTTTGCAGCCCTCAAGGGTACAAAGCATGAGCAGAGATGCTGCAATTAACTTTGATTGATGTCAGTCTTTCCGCATTTCTGCCAGCAAACATCTTCATTATTCTGTGGCAGCATTATCCTCACCACTAAATAATTTCTTGGGAAGTCTTCACAGAATGTCAGTCTGAGACGTGTGCTCTACTCAGAAGGTGTAAATTCTTCCCCTCATCCCGCTCGTCTACCTTATGCTCTTAATTTGTTATCTTTGTGTTGTGATTAAGGAATGGTACTCCCCGATTTATTTCTGCCGCTGAGATTTTCCAAACCAAACTCGCTCACTTCCCCTGCCCTGGGAGAGTGGCCCGGGGACAGAAAAATTGGAAGCACACAAGACAAAGATCATGGGTTGAGATAAGAAAACAAACAGTAACAGCAACAATATTAATAACAAAAGTATACAAAAAGAGAGAATGATTCACATGCAAGAATGTTTACTGCAGGGCCCGGCCTGATCTGACCGCAGCCACATTTTTCCCAATTGGAAAGGAATTGCTTCTTGGAAGCAAGAGACCATCCCTTTCCCCTGCCCCTGGCAATGACATAAGGTGGTATCAAATAACAGAATGTCTTGCCCATGCCCCCTTCCCGCTGATCTGGGCCAGAACCAGGATATTTTGCAATCTCCCTTGATTTTTAAATGTTTTGCTCAATTGCTCATTAAAGCTAAAGGCTAACAGCACTTATTGTGAGCAGGTGTGAAAAAGCAGACAGGCACTTGTGTTATCTATGTATGACATTTTGCTGATAAAACTCAGGAAAGATCCATGCCTCATATACTACCAGTACCAGACTGGACTCCTAGGAGTGTTTACCTGACACAGCACAGAAGGAATTGAAGGTCTAAGAGACACAGATTGACAAATGTACTGTGGTCAGGAGTGTTTCCCAAATCCAAAGTTGTAGTGTATTCGTGATCGTCCTGTATTATACTCTTCCTGTGTATCGTATTTCAGATGCCAAGCTTTTTCAGTCAGTATGCAGAAGTTTGCACTAACAAGTGGGCAGCAAAGACAGTTTGATCTCATCTAAACTGCTTTTAAATGAAGAACAAAGTCTATCAAACTAGTTAGAGATCTAAATCCATTTCATGTCAGTGAAAATTTGGTGCCTGGACTAGATTGGACCAGCAGAAATCCTGTGCATTTCAGCTCCATCAATTACATAAGTACTTTAAGAAAATATTGTTTGGAAAGAGCAATGTAAATTATACTCATTATCTAAAAGAATTTGTATGTGTAACTGGGTGACTGTTTGAGATTATGTCAAAATCTATTTATGTTGAAGATGCACTTGAGTATAAAGAAAACAAATTAATACTGGAATTCAGCCTAGGAAAACTGACTTTGTTGCCTGAAACACATTTTAATTATGACATTAAGCCTTTTTTAAAACCCAAAAATGATAAATTATGGAAATAAAAAAAATGTTGTAGTTGGATTTCTTTTTGAAAAGCCTCACAAAACATACGGTTTAGCAAGTATCTGTAACTCAGAGACTAGATAAGTGGACTCAGACAATACCTGTATAACTGAATTTACAACTTGGAGTCTGTGCATAAGACAGAATAACAGGCATAAGTTTCACTGTGTGTTCTTTGAGACTGGCGAGAGGAAGGACTGGTGCTTTTCCTTTCCCCTATGGCCAACTCACCTTTGGAGATAGGATCTCGTTTAAATACTGGCTCCCTCTAGCGTTCATTTGCAATAAAACTTGTAAAGTGCGTTGTTGAAATAATGTTTCTCTCTCTTTTTTTTTTTTTTTCTGGCAATACATGATTACATCAGAATATTCCTCTGTAAGACCCATGGCTCTTCTTTGTCTCTGTTTGAGACTGCCCACCTCAAGCCTCCACTCATGCATTAGACTACTGTAATGCAGCAGCAGGAGTTACAGCACTGAGACAGCTGGCCTCCGTTTCTACTGCAGTATGAGTTACTGTGATGTAGAAGGTGTCAATTGCTGAGGATGTTTATTTTTCCTTCTGGAATGTGGTTGTTAATAGGAACATGCGTTTTCCTGGAGAATGTACCTGTATGCAAAGGAGTGGAGTGAAAATCATTTTACAGACCTGTTTTAGAGCATCACTCTGTGGCCATGGTAAATCAGCCCCAAAAAACCCCAATTTTGTTCAAAAATGACAGATTGAGGAAATTATTTAAATTATCTGTGGGCTTTTGGGATTACAGAAAATAGTTGTGTGGCTCACCTTGGCTGTCTTTTTTTCTTAAATATCTCCTTAACTCCGGAGGTTTCACAGGTGTGATAAATAGTTAAGTGAATCCCTAGAGATTCACTTAAACTCTCTAGAATACCTAAATTCTTAGTATTTTCTGAAGTCACAGATAAAAGGCATCTGAGATTAATTGCCCAGTAAAATTCCAGAATTTTGTTGTTCTGTGATGCATGGATTCTTTTAACACCTTTTAAATGTTTAGTTTCTTGGGGTTGTGTGGGTTTTGACAGGAAGTTTTGGGAAGAAATAAAATTCCCACCTTTTCACTGATGACATCCAGCTGCTGAAAATTGAAAGATTTATTTGCAGCATTGTTCATGCATGAACATGTGTGACGTGGCACCTTCGTAAGATAAGGTATAAGTGTGGGGAGTAAGCAGCAGTAATGTAAATATCTGTGTGGAAAAAGTTGGGAAGTGATGTGAGGAAATGAATTTTAAAAGTCACAGTAAGGTTAGCACAAACCATTCAAGTTTATGTCTTTGTGATAACCTGATACGTAGTGTTCCTCTGTAAGAAACTGTCACTTACATTAGGAACTGTTGGCCAGCTCTGAATTTCTACCTGTTTGTCAGCATGGGTTCTCTCTTTAGTGGACATCTAGAGTGGATGTTCCATAAAGCCTGGAAGTGCCAGCTGCAGAAAAGATGCCAATCTGCTCCTTAAATGTGGGTTTGACAGAGTAACTAATATTTCAGACTCCATCTCTGCTGAAGTTAATGACTTCCTTTCTGCTGACAGGAATCTCTTTCACTGCACAAGGCTGTTGGAGCATTGCAACATCATTTGGCTGAGGCAGGGCAAGTGCCAGGGACTAAGGCTTCTGGGGTTGTCTTTTGAGGCTTTAGGTTGCTTTGGACTTTTTATTTTGTAAGGCCATTCATGTAGTCCGATTTTATGCTGGTAGCTTTCAGGTATTTTGATTAGAGAAATAGGGATGTTATTTGATCAACAAGCATCCACAACAGACTAGGCAAATGTCTCCGTAAGGGTTGTGCTGTGATTGTTTATCACATAGGTAGACAAAAGTTACACAGGGTGAAAGAGCTCGGGGAGAGGCAAGGGCCACAGGGTAAGCTTGTCTACATTCACCTCAAAACCTATTTTGATAGTTCCAAACTCCTTCTTCTTCAAATGATTTCTGAAGGAGTGGGTACTTAAAAAAAACCAAACCCAAACAAAAAACCAACCACACACACAGAAAAATACCCCCACAAAAAATAACCAACCAAAAGATTAGGTCTAGTTCAGCAATAATTTCCTTTATTATTTATTAGTAATATTGTTGAGATATTATTTCAGTTTGAGAGAGTAAAGACTTGCAGATATTCATCCTTCAGTAGAGAGGGAACTGAGGCACAGAGAGATGAAGCGGTTTTATCAAGGGGATGCAGAAAGGCAAGAAATTAATGTAAATCTCCCATGCCCAAAGACACCACACAAAGACAATTTGTTTCTCTTTACTACTTCAATCAAAGCCTATCCATGGTGTACTAAAATAAAGGCTATTAAATTCTTATGCTTCAATTACGATGCAGCAGCATGAAGTTTGGACACGATCTGGACAAAACAGAGTGTCCTACCAGGAGAGGTAGCTCAATACTAAATCCTCATTTTTTGTTGGCTTAGGAAGTATCAAGATGTAAAACTTCTAAGAGCAGGGTAGCGGATTTATTCTTGTTGGTGTAAAAAACATGAAAAATTGCAGTATTCTGGATACCTCAAATCTGTTGCTGTCTAGACCCAAGTCTGCATTGCTTACACCGATGCATGGATGCTCTACAGGCTATTAAGTGACGTGAGGAAAGCAGGTAGAACTCTTCCTGTAGAGTAGCAATCCAATTAAATTAACATCTCTATTTCTATACATCATGTGGAAGATCAGAGCTGCTGGTCAAGGCCAATGCAAGCACAAGGAATTCACCTTCATTCCAAAAGAAAATGGATAGGGTCTTTAGGAGGCAGGTCTGCAGGGCCTTGCAGAAAAGGCAATTCCCTTCAGATCTGCCATGTTACCTGAACTGGAAATAAGAGGCTAACAGAATAGCCAGGGGTAAATTACATTGATACTGAGTCTTTTACTCTGCTTAGTGCTGCTGTAGGAGACAAGGCACTGGACCTAGGCTGTACTGGGGGTTTTTATGATAGTGAGCTGTTCTTACATTTTAATAAGCTTCACCACCCAGCTAGGATCGGCCTTGTCAAGTCCATATAAATTATTTGACTGGAAAAGGAAAAGGAACAAGGGAATTATGATTCTTGTAGTTTTGAATGCCACTGATGGTGGAAGTGGTCACAAAATCTGAAGCCCAGAAAGCAGCGTGCACTACAGTTGTAAAAATTAGTGCTAACCTGACGGTAGATTACCTGTGCTGGTTTTTCTGGTTTGGGGGGTTTTTTTGGTTTCTGTCCAATCTGTTTATCAATTCTTTTAGAGCGAAGAAGTTGGTAATGGACGCTCTGATCTCTCTCCCTCACAACACATTTTCCGTGTGACATTATTGTGTGTGCATGCAAACTACCAGAATGGTTTTACTGCATCTGGATCAGTTGCCAGTGTCCAAATTAAAATTAATAAAAACTCAGGCTTAGCTGAACAGTCTCTACTCTGCAATATCCAATAGTCCTACAAAGAGTTTGAGCCAATAATGCCACTTGTGGAAAAACTTATACTTTACAAACCTAGCTTCTGCAAAATACTGAAGGATGATAGTTTTTTCCTGAAGGATGAGACTAGTTCTCTCCCTGCATGTTTCTAAGTGTGTAATTACTGAGCTTGGGTGCCACAGCAAATGTAACACCAGTATTGCAGTTTTAAGAACTTCTGCCTTGGGTTTTCTGTGCAGTGCACTGTGTATTCTTTATTTAATAAAATTTGAGACTGGACAGGGTGACTGCTTTTGACATGGAAGTTAATTTGCTTCAGGTCTTGCTCTGAGCAGTCTTGATCTGAGGACTTTGTCCAAGGCGTGGGTCATCAAGATCACCACATAGTGTCTAATCACAGACTTCGTTAACATCCTGGAATTTCAAGACCAGTATACAATCATTTGTACCATCATAAACTGTTTTCTTTGTTTCCCTTGACATACTTTTAAAGGCATTTTTGCTCTTTCTCTTGTGAAATTTAGATATCTCTCCCCTTTCTTGTCTCCTCATTCTTTTTTGATGACTAAAATTGTAGAAAATACTGAATTAAAATAAAAGAGCTTTGCCTTGTCAGAAATAAGATTACCTTTCTGGTGTGCTAGTTAGGATTGCAGATAAAAAGTTAAAGGAATACTGCAGGGTTTGTCTATCTCTCTGTCTATCTATCTATCTATCTATCTATCTATCTATCTATCTATCTATCTATCTATCTATCTATGTTTTGGCTACCAGAATTTCAGTTCAGATAAAACTTCAAAAAGTTCTGGGTTTCTCATTAGGAATATTTTCCTGGTTTATATTTTTCCTGGTGCCATGCCCTGTAGACAAATGGAGGTCCATTGTATGAAGTGTTTCCTAACAGGAAGTTTTGTCATAGGAAGTTCCTAATAGTGTAAGGGCCAGGGTCAGAAGGCTGGGGTCATGCCACTGCCAGTGATAAGGCTTCAGAGGAAACACAGTTTCTCTGAAGTCAGCAGTGTTACACAGGTGCTATCAAAAAGAAAATCTGGATACTTAATTCTAAACAGTTGCTGAAGATTTGGGCAGGAGACAAAGGGGAAAGAAGTATAGGGACACAAAAAAATATACCAAACACACCTTTCACAGCAGAAATGGATACTTTGCTTTTTTTACTGTAGATTAAGTGCTTGCAAATGAGTAAACCTGTTAGCCTGAAGTAAAATGTAAAGGACACGATTACTTGTCTCAAACACTGTCAAGGCCACAGAAGGAACTTGCTGTAAGATAAGCCACCACAGCGGGAACTTGAGGTAAACACAGAAGGGAGAAATTTGTTCCAGGATGGCACTAATTCCAGGCTTGGCAGAGAGGAGATCTGGTTCCCACATCCTGGTTGCTGCATCCAGACAAAAACTCCCACTGTGGCAAACTGTGTGAAAGGAAGCAACTGCACATATGCCTATCTCTAGTCAAACAAATATTACCCCGAGTTATGGGACAGATGGCATCTGCGACCCCCAATGGCCACCGAAGCAACCCCCCTTCTACAGCACGTGGATATTTTGAATGGGCAGGGCCAGCTTAAGTGGTAGAGCCTCGGGTGTTAAATAACCAGGTGGCCTTTGCTAAATGTAGATCCCAATGTGTGAAGGTCCCACCCCCCATTGCTTTCAAAAGAGTGGTGTGAAGCCTCTGAGGATATGCCTGCCAAGTCTCTTTTTAGGAACTAATCTCTCCCCTCCTGGTAATATTGGTAGTCTTAGAAAAGAGCCTGACCCTGCTTCCTTTTTCCCCAGTGGAACAAGACAAACTCTACCATGACTGTTTCTGTCCATTGAAATGTTCTGTGTTTGGTCAGGAGTTATACTGACTATTACAAAATAGCTTTTTGTTACAACTGGGTGATGACTTTATAATCAAGTGCAAGTATATAGCTAACACCTAAAAGGAAAAAGTTATTTTGTGCACGTGCTATCTGCTACTACTTGAGCAAAACGCTGGGGAGGGGAGGCAGGTCTTTTTTAGTATTTTTCCCCCTTTACTATTTGCATGCACAGGTTTGATCACAGGCTGTAAAACAAGATCTCTCTGACAGTAGAGATAATCCTGCTTCATCTGTCTTGTTTTATGTCTCTCTGGGGAAAAGAAAAGACATTGAGAGAGTTTGCAGGGCAACAATGTTGTCAAATGTTTGAAAGGAATCTGATGTGATTCTTCTTTCTTTCTTCTTTCTTCCATATCTGTGAATTATTTTGGGACTGATGTTCCTGTGAACGATACGTAAAGCAAATTTGCATAGATCCTTTGAAAGGATTAAAAGATTAATAATGACTGTCCTGTGGAAACAAATTTACTTCTGTCAGTGCAAGGCAGTGGATATTAATTCAAAACAGACATTTCACCTTTCTCACCTTGAACAGGAGTCCTTCAACACCCTGGGGATATTTGTAGAAAATGAAGTGTCCAGCAGCAATGATGGAACCTTTGTACTTGCAATGTCTCAGGCTATAATAAATATTATTTGATTTTAATGTGCCTAATCTGTGTACTTCTGACAAGAAATGTGCTGCTTTTCTTTACACTATCCTCTGTTCCTTTGAAATGTTTGCTTTGGCTTTCTAGATAGTACATACACAGATTCATACAGACATGCACAGACAGACACATGCATACACACGCAGGAAACCAAATAATGCCACGTCATTTCCTGAAGAAATATCATTGGATTACTTTCAAGTCTTACACCAGAAGCTAAGAACAAGGTAGTTACAAGCAATTGAAATTTGAGGCCAAATTCAAATTCCTGGTCATTTCCAAAGATTATTGCCTCCCTCAGGTGCATGCATAGGGATTAATTGGGGAGATAAACTCAAGAACATTTGTCTGTATAAGAAGATTTCCAAATACAATTAATTTGCAAATCATTCCTGAATGTTAATGAAATACAGGAGTTAGGTTGATAGCACCAGAGGATATCGTCTTGCTGGTGTGGATCAGGTTTGGCCCCTCTCAGTTGTCAGAAAAGATACAGTTACAATGGGTGTATACAAAGAAGAACAAGCTTTGCAGGGCATGTGTGGAGAGGGTGTTCGTGGATTCATTAGTCCTACTGACCTATTGAGAGCTTAGATTTGCCTTAGATCATGGCCTAGATTTTAAACATGAAGCAAAATGACTTTCCAAATGTAACGGAGGTCCAAGTTTTTTAGTATATTAAGACATTCACTAATTATATTTCTGTCTAACAACCTCTTCAGCACTGAACTAAGATTACTCTTCATGGATGCTGCAATTTCTTTAACCTTGGGGTAATACATTCTTTTTTTACCTCCCCACAACACAATCCGCTATTTTAGTTTTGATTATTAGGCAAACCCTGGTATTTGACATAGCTCCCTCACAGCTGCTGCAGTCCTTTAGGGAATGCTGGATGATGTACCAGCATGAAGGATCCTTTTCTTCCTCACGCCTGTATGCACATCTATACACCACACACAGTAACACAAATGTAGCACCAGGCTTTCCAAGTCACCTGCATAAATCATTAGGAAATCAATTGTATGGACCAGAACTCGCAGCTGTCTTCCCTGTACCTGTAACATGATCAACAAAGGCTTTATCCTTTTACTGTCAGAGGTGAAAGGCCAGAGTCCACAAAGCTGCCTAACGCACAGCTATCACTCAACTTTCAATTTTGGATGAATAGCCTTGGGAAAATGCTTCTTCCTAGGGCAAGTAATAAGAGATAGATTTTCTTTTTTCAGGGGAAAAAAAGGCAATGTGGAACAAATGCAAGGAATACCAGACAGAGTTCAATTGTAAGGCTTAGGGGACAAGTTTTGCTAACTTTACATGAATAGCACATGTTTTCTTTGTGCACTGCAGGGTGTGTAGGAGATGTTTCTTTATCCCAGTGTGTAGTAAAACTCATCTCTTTTTAGAAGACCAAAGAATGTAAAGAATCTAGTCAGAATGGAGGTAGATGCACTGACTTGCAGGTTTGCAGGGGATGGATTTGTTTTACTAGGATTACTCACATGAATGATCTAAAAAGAAGTAGTCATTACATGAAAAACTCAGGAAGATGATTTGTTATTTAAATTCAGAATGAATCTCCCTGAGTATTTCTAACAAGCTTAACTAAGGAAGTTGCACAAAATGGTCAGAAAATCATCAGGAAAAAAAAGTAAATACTTCAGGTAAGCAAACTGCAAACTAAACATTTTTATTATTAACAACAATATAAAGTCAGTATAATCCTACTAAATCCATGGGATTTTTTTCAGAGAGCCTGAGAGCAGACTTGGACCCTGAGTGTCAGGGCAAAAAGCTGAACATGTTAAATAGCTATATTAATTGATTATTTTACCCATTGATAATCAGTTGCCAACAATTATATTAATGAGGATCCTACTGAACTATGAAATGTAAAACAATGAATTTAAATAAATGAGGAACCTTCTGTTGACTTTTATACCAGTAACTTGCCCAGAGGTTTTTAGCTTACCTGACTGGCTTCAAAAAGATGGAACTTGACCCCGACATTTCGAATTGCAGGCCAACACATTTGGTGTATGTCTTGCTTAACAGTTCTAGAGCACAATACAGTGCTGTAAGAGATAAACAAAGGAAAAAAGTGAAGAATTTGTTCACAACAAATGTGTCTGGAACCTTTTGTTTCTCTGAATTGTATCACAGGTCTTTTAAGCAAGGGACAGGGGAACTGGCCGTAGCTATGGAGATGGGAATTATTAGGAAGTCAGTGTCATTTTTATTCTCTATTTCAGGCCCACAATTTCCAGTGAAGAGTTCAGCAGGGTATCTTTATTGTCATTGTCACCCTTTAAGAGGGTCTCATGTACTCAGTCATAATTTGTTTGGCTGTGATAGTATCCAAGGTTTTGGGTTATTGGTATCATAAGGGCAATAACCTGAGACACCTCTTCCATTTCATGCCATATAATATCTAAGGAAAACCTGTGCAAACCCACCTATACAGACTGAAACAGCATCACTTTTCCATTGATAAAAAAGTTTGTTACTTTATTTGTGCATAGGTGATCTTAGACTCAACAGTTTACCCTCCCTATTTGCCAAGATTGAGTGTTGACTGTATTAAAAAAAAAAAGAAAAAAAATGTTCTGCCCCTTTTCTTGAGGGAGCTTATCCCAAGCCTGTTAAGAAAGTAAATCTTTTAGCAAATTGTGTGGCTTTTGGAGATACTCTGGTACTCAATGGTTGAACAAATTTTCTTCGCTACAGGTGTATATGGGTCATAAGACACCTCAAGAAGAGGCATCAACAATTGCATCTTCTGTTTACGGGTGAGATGTAGAGAAAATAGATTTATTTCTGTGATTGTAAGGAGGAGGAAGTTGTTCTGCCAAGATGAAAGCCTCCAAGGACCTGGTTTCTTTTCTGTGTTTAAAACACCTCTTACATAGTAAAAACAATAGTAACTTACTGTAATAAATTCCTCCCTTTAATAAGCAGGCATTATTAATTTCTGCAGTGAAAAGACTTTTGTCACATACCCTGACTTTGCACATGAGAAGTGTCAATCTCTGATGTGCTCTTGCTTTCCTTGTTAATGCAGAACAGCAGCTGATATTTGGCAGTTAAGTAATTTGGGGAAGGGCCACAAAGGGTTGTGGTCTTCTTACCAGCTGAAGTCAGCTGAGTTACATGGGAGCTATTAGATTGCCTTTGCCAGGCTGGTGGAAATATCAAATATATTTGAATAGTGAATATCTTCATCGGAAACAGGCCAGAAAAAAAGGCTAAATTCACTGGACAGCTTGTTTGCAAATAAGTTTCTGGGTCCTGATAGAGCCTAATGATGAGAATTTGAAAGATACTGAAAGACAGTGCTCTATCATTTTGCTGCAATGCCTGACACTGAAAGTGATGCATGTTGACTCAATGCTTTTCATTGCCACATTATGTCAGGATAAGATAGCAAAAATTTTGGCTGTCCTACTTTGAGTCCACCATACTCATTCTGGCTGCTTCAAAATCTGGATATAATTCCTACTCAATCCATCCATTTCACTAACCCAATTTCTAGCTAAACCAGCCTGGCCTTTACTGGCTGAAGATGGGTGTTTACATTACCTTTGACTATTTCTTCGTTGGGGAAAAGAGAAAACAAAAGACACATGAGTGAGATGAAAGCAGTTTGTTTGCATTGCTAGGAGAAAAGGAAAATTGCATTTAGATTACTTCTGGTGGATCAGGGTTGTTTTTGTAGGTTTTGTCACAGTGAAAACCGATATTTCTGAGCCTGACACTCAAGGTGGAAAGCTGAGGCTGTTATCATGAGAGGAAGAGCTGACACAACTTCTTCATAAACTGAATAATCAGAAACCTGTGATATGTATCTCAGTGCATAATAATGAAGGTTTTAACAATTTTTGTTTGATATTCTTGGTTATGAGACATATACAGCTCTACTTATGAATGTGCTCTGGACAAGTGGGAGTTTATCACTCTACCTTTGACTGACTTTGGTGCCCAGCAAGATAAAGGAACAGATCATCTTGAGTGCAATCACATGACACATACAGGACAATCAAGGGATTAGGCCCAGCCAGCAGGCGTTTAGGAAAGGCAGGTCCTTCCTG
>VWZT01007831.1:0-18594 GCA_013397055.1 Pachycephala philippinensis | reverse complement strand
ATTTGCAGATGACACCAAGCTGGGAGCAAGTGTTGATCTGCTGGACGGTAGGAGGGCTCTGGGAGGGACCTGGACAGGCTGGATTGATGGGCATCAGTGGCACGAGGTTCAACAAGATCAAGTGCCGGGTCGTGCACTTTGGCCACAACAACCTCCTGCAGCTACAGGCTGGGGACAGAGTGGCTGGACAGTGGCCTGGCTTAAAAGGACCTGGAGTTCCTTGACAGATGGCTGGACATAAGCCAGCAGTGTGCCTACGTGGCCAAGAAGGCAAAGGGCATCCTGGCCTGTATCAGGAATATTGTGGCCAGCAGGACCAGGGAAGTGATTCTTCCCTTGTACTTGGCACTGGTGAGGCTGTGCCTTGAGTGCTGTGCCCAGTTCTGGGCCCCTTATTTTAGGAAGGATGTTGAGGTGTGTCCAGTGAGGCATGTCCCGAAATGGGCAACAGAGCTGGTGAAGGGTCTGGACACAAGTCCTGTGGGAGAGGCTGAGGGAGCTGGGGTTGTTTAGCCTGGAGAAGAGGAGCTCAGGGGTAACCTTGTCATTCTCCAGCTGGAAGAGGTTGTATTGTGATTGGAACGTGACTGTAGCCAGGTGGGCGTTGGTCTCTTCTCCCAGGCAACAGCAACAGGCCAAGAGGACACAGCCTTAAGCTGCACCAGGAAAGGTTTCTACTCGACATTAGGAAAAGTTTCTTCACAGAAGGGGCGATTAGACATTGTAATGGGCTGCCCAGAACAGTGGTAGAGTCACAGTCTCTTGAGGTGTTTAAGGAAAGACTGGATGTGGCACTTAGGTCATAGTCTGATTGACATTGTGGTGTTTGGTCACAGATTGGATTCGATGATCTCTGAAATCTTTTCCAATCTAATTGATTCTGTAGTGTATACAAATATCTTAATGATGGATGTCAAGAGGACAGGGCCACGCTCTTTCAGTGTGGCCCAACAGCAGGAAAAGGGACAACAGGCACAAACTGAAACACAGGAGTTCCATCTCAATATGAGGGGAAATGTGTTTACTTTGATGGTGACAAAGCACTGGCACAGGCTGCCCAGAGAGACTGCAGAGTTTCCTTCTCTGGGGATGTTCAAATCCCACCTGTACACAACCTTGTGCAACCTGCTGCGGAGACCTGTTTGAGCAGGGAGGTTGGCCTAGATGAACTCCAGATGCGCCTTCTAGCCCAAACCATTCAGAGATTCTGTACCACTAGTTACCATTCCCTTGCACCCCTCACCCTTTGAAGTATCATATAAACTTGAATATAGTTCATTTTATTATGAAGGTAGAGAGACAGAATTTGTCACAAAGGGAATTTACTAACAAAACAAAATAGCTAAAGCCAATTAAAGTTTTCAGAAGGAGATATCCCCTATCACTTTTAAGATGATCTGTCTATCCTTTGTCTCCCTTACTAGTATAACTGAGAATAAATACATTTTACTTTATATTACCTGCAAATATCCAGCACAATTATACATGAAATACCTTGTTTCTTCTTTTTGAACTATTTTCTTTGCTATTACCTTTTGGATAATAAATGGAAAACAATGTTTTCATCATTCTTGTTGCTATGCAATGAATCAAGATGGTGTATATTCATTCAGAACATGAGATACCCAAGAAAATAGGTAAGTGAAGAGAGAAGAGCGTAAAATATGGGAGACAAAACATGTGCTATAGAATACAGAATGACATGGAGCTTCATGAGAATGTTTTAAGTTATAGAGGACTTAAAAGAGAGAACAGAAAACTTAATTAAAACATAAATCCTCAAAATAACTTTGTTTATTATTGAAAAAGTTATCTCAAGCATTATCGTTCCATTTATTCACTGCACTGAGAAGTACTAATTAAGATTTTGGGAACTCAGCCTTTAAAAGCTGTACACACACACACACACACACACACAGTTTCCATACTGAGGTTTAAATTAGAAAGTGCTCAGTCCTGAATCATCTGATGTTTCTTAAAGTCTGGCAGGATTTTCAACAGCTGGTGTGCTAACAGCCAAACCAGGGTGTCTGAAAAGCTGTGGCACTACAAGAAATTTGCCTCTGATTTTTATGGTGTCTTCTATCTATTTTTCTAAGAAAGGACCCTCTGAAGGCTTTTAAATATATAGAATCAGGGCTGTGTCTCTAGCAGGACAGATCTGACCAGTTCCAGATAAGCTTAAGTTTTTACATAATTGGAAAAGTAATCTTTTTTTCTCCAGTTGTTCTCATAGAGCATCAATATTTGATACAGAAGTTGATTCATATAGAATCATAGAATGGTCTGGGTTGGAAGGGACCTGAAAGTTCATGTAGTTCCACTGTTTGCTGTTTATTTTGACTACACTTCCTTCTGCTCTGCAGAGACTGTCTACTCACAGGTATCTGGAAATATAGGGCTCAAATTCATGTCTGCCCCTTGGCTGGATATTCAACTTCTTTCACAGGAGGAAAAAGATAGTAAAACGCAAATGTGAAATCACATACATCCAGCATTCATTTGGAGGTGCCTCTTTTGCTTTACTGTTTGAAAAAAGTCCTAGAATTTAAGGATGGTTAGGAATAAGTCCTCCTGTCCACTTATTAGTTGTGCTTAACAGACTTCTCATAATGGTGACTCAGTGCCACATTGGACATTGTTGACCTTTAACCCAGCTACTCAGCATGCAGACACCAAAGTGTCTCTTGGGAAGGCCAAATGGAAGGCTACTGCTGCACATGGGTGTCTTTTCCTTATCTGCTATGTCCTCTGATAAAGAGTCACTACAGTGATAAGGAACCGGGTTCCTGATTGCTGTTCTTCCCTTATGTGTAAATGAGATGAATTAACAGATGGGATGAGCTTTCCAAAATTACCACACATATAGTTGTTTTTCTGTGAATGTCTCTGGTCACAACAGTACTACAGTTTCTTCTACAGAATTATAGGAAATCCTACTTCACTCTGGGCAGGGGTGTTGCTGAAATCCTCCATAATCATTAGGATAAACATGACTCTCTAACTCTGCCTTGTTAATGTAGGGAGTGAGGCATTACTTTCTTCTTGGCCAAGAGGTCTGTGTGGCTGACAAAGTCCTGACCTCCACAAAGATGCCAATACAAAACTTTGTCACTAATTTATACATTTTTAGCAAACAAAGAAATATATGTTCACTGGTTCTAATTTGCGTAATTCTTTTCATTAATTAGTATTCTATCCTCTATTTGTTATTGATTTCTCACTCTTCATGCTAATTTGGCCCACATTCTTTAGTCTTTTTATCATCTTTGTCAGANCTCTGCCTTGTTAATGTAGGGAGTGAGGCATTACTTTCTTCTTGGCCAAGAGGTCTGTGTGGCTGACAAAGTCCTGACCTCCACAAAGATGCCAATACAAAACTTTGTCACTAATTTATACATTTTTAGCAAACAAAGAAATATATGTTCACTGGTTCTAATTTGCGTAATTCTTTTCATTAATTAGTATTCTATCCTCTATTTGTTATTGATTTCTCACTCTTCATGCTAATTTGGCCCACATTCTTTAGTCTTTTTATCATCTTTGTCAGACAGGGAGTCTCCAGCTTTCCAGGCCTTAATCTCCTCTGTAACTTCTGGTTACTCCAACATCCTTGAAGGGCCATAAATTTAAGATCCCAGATGTTCAGTCTTCAACTCCCTTTGTCTCTGTTTATTGACACTTGCCAGGGTTAGTTTTAGCAAACTTAGAGTTTTGGTGATTTAAGTTATAAGTGTTACTAGTGCCAATAAGAGTCTCTGAAAAAACTTAATTAGTTCTGGCTAAAAGTGGGCACTGCTTACAACAATTAATTTAAACAACTAATTAAAAATTAGTTAGGAAAATTATACCATTACCAGCTGGGGAAAATAGGTCAGTTAGATAGGCCAATCAATTAATTTTTTTTCTTTGAAGATATAATTTTGCTGTTAACGTTATTTAGTTTTAGAATTATACTTCCATTAGAAGTAAATGGAAGAATTTGCTCAGTCATCTTGGCTCCTGAGAGGGTCTAGGGAACGAGAAGGTCTTCACAGGACTGCAGGCCTGAGTTAGCATGGGAGGATGTTGTCCCCCCGGTTCCAGTGTCCTCTTTTAAAGGTTTCATTTAGTGGACATGGTACCGCTTATGTTAAACCATGCTCTGAACAGCCCTGTGCTGGGCTGTCAGCAGCTTTCACTTGCATATCTGAGTCTCCTCATCAGACCTAGTGCAGTAGCTGTACTCTCATTCTGCCATGAATTTGGGAAGGGAAGTCTCATTGCAGTACAATTTCACCTCTTCACATAAATATGTTCTCTGCAACCAACTTAAAACATCCTGGTTTAAACCAAAGCTGGCCAAAACCTCAATGGATTTGTTCTGTCTTTAATGGTATATAAGATTCAACTGTAAATAAAAATGTTAGTTTTCTGCAGACACCTGGGCAATTAATTTTTTAATAGCCAAAGTGCTCTTGGAAAAACTGAGAATCCAACAAATTGATCATTCAATTGCTAGTCTGTCAATAACAATAAATAAGATATTGGCTCAGATCCCATCTCTGAGATGAGCTCAGTTGGTTAGAGCATCAGGGTTCTGAGATCAATCCCTATTTGGGCCATTCACTTAAGAGTTGGACTCAATGATTCTTGTGGGTCCCTTCCAACTCAAAATATTCCATGAGTTTGTGACATTAGTTATCAAACACCCAATAATGGGATAAGGTCTGCTCATGCAGTTGAATAAGAAATATACATGATGATTTATATGACAAACTGGAGATTTTTTCATACCGAACAAACATTTTGAAATCAATTATTTAACGTTCATATCAGAATGCACTTATTTCAAACCATGAAAAAATTATTTTTGTGAAGCCAAATGTGGACATGTGAAAAGTCCATTTAGAAATAAACCTTGAAATTTGCCTTACTATATAAGTTTTATTTGTAGGCTATAGGCATTAAATGCCACTTACAATAAAGCCTAAAGAGAGATCACAAATCTCTAGAAGCAGAGATAATATTGCAATGGCAAAGGTAGTGGCACAAATTCTGTTAGCAATATGCCCCACAGTTTTCTAATGACTCTTTCAAAGCTCAGTCAATTTCTGTTACCTCAATGCTTTCATGTATTTACACTTTTGCAACAGAAAACATCTCACTATTTTCCAGGCTTTAATAGATCAAATCTTTCCTCTCTGTCTCTGATTGTACTTACAAACCAGTAGTACAGCTGTTTATCAACTTAAACCAGAGCTTAAGATCCATGTGTGTAGACTTTTTTTCTATTAATATCTGTGCATTGCTGTCTGGTATTTCCACTATGGATGTTGTGAGAGGGATAAATCTGAGCCTTTGTTTGGATTGGCATTGTTCAAGTTCCCTGTGCAACCAGTGTGATGGAGCGTGGAAGACTGAGCTCTGCAAGCAGCCGTGGCATGGACGGGTCTCTGCCTTCATGCAGCCTTGCAGAGGCAGGCTGCAGTCCTGGAGCTGGGAGAGGAGATACCAGCACCCGCAGTCTCACTATCTCCTCATCTTCTGTCTCTAAAACATCATGTGCTATCCAGAAGAACTGATGGGATAAGACTTTGGTCCCTTTAAACAGGCAGCTGGGAATGACGCCTTGTCCTTCTCAAATTAGTCAGTAGTTTGTAGTTAAGGTAGTCGAAGTATTTACTGGGTCTTAAATTTTGTGTTCTGTACCTCAGGTTAGAAAAACTTGAAGCTAGTTTGTGGAATCAAACCTTTGTTCTTTGCTGATAAGGAGCAAGACCTTTCACTGTGTTTTTCTGAGTTTGTTTTTTCTTTATATTGAATTTGAACAAGGTGTTTTTGTTACCCTGACTTGCTGGGGGAGAAAGAGAAAATTGGAGTTTCCTGTGTTCTGTGTCTGAGGTATTGATGGAGGTGTTGTGTTAGTACACTGGAAGGTAATGAAATGCATAAATGTATCAATTGTTAAAATAGCTGTAACTGTCTTTTTAGTATTTCCGTGATTGTTGGAGTCCATGATTATGATGATTCTCTAATTTCAGGAGTCAAATTTAAGCCTTAACATCAAAATGACAAAAAAGAAAAAAAAAAAAAAAGGAAGCCTCATTAAAAACCTAATCTTGTTGGAAAACCCTTGTCCTGTCTGTAGAAAGCAATGTTGTGCCAAGCAGAGACAGTGGTGTTCAACAAACAAGCAGGAACATCCAAATCAAGGGGTGACTTCTTTGCTCTCCTGCCTCAGAGCTATACCAAGCAAAGCCAGCTGAAACTGGGCAGTGATGCTTTCTGGGGAAATATGAGGTGCATCTGTTCTGAATGTGTAACAGGGCTGAGGGAGTGGCTGCTGTGAATGAGTAACTTGCTAACCAGCCAGGAACTGCTGTGCTGGTAGTTTGCTACATACACTGCTCCTAGGGCATATAAGTTATTTCCCTAGAAACACTGATTTCTTTAGGCTTGACTCTGAATAGGAGGAGTAGCCTGTGGATATGCACTTACAGCACTCTCTTGGGCTTCTCCACAGCACCAGAAGAACTTCCTGCGGTGATCTTGAGTTCAACTGTATGATCCTCTTTCTCTTCCCTTCAAAACACTTAACTTTTTAATAAAATATTAAATATTTCATTATTTCCAGTGGATAAAATGAAAAGTCTGCTGTAAAAAAAAGATAATGCATAACTTCTCCCCAAGTCAGTGCTGCCAGCTTCAAAAGTGAATGACTCTGTTATCTTCAGAGACCAGATTTTTTGATTAGTTTGCAGAAGAATGGAAATTATATTTTTTGATAAAGCTCTTGTGATGAATAAGTGGCTCAAAAATAGCAAACTAAGGCTTCTTCTCTGCTGTCAAAGAAGTCTGCCAAGTAATTTGCCTATGTAAACTGTGTAAAACCAAAAGCCCCATTGTAAAGCTGATGTTATTTTTAGAGGTAGATTTTATTATTGACCCTCACTTCCTTTCCCACCAAGGGATTTCTTTCTCTTCAAAACGAGGCCATGATGGCTAATGCATGTGATCTGATTAATAAGAACTCCAGGCAAGATATCCTGCAATTCTGAATTCTGCTTCTCCAGAACACGTGTGGTTTTTGCGCTGAATCTTGATCTGCAAAGGCTTCAGCACTGACCTTCTACTCTCCCTTCACTGGGAGGATCACTAATTTACTTGCAATAGTTGACCCATTCAACACTGATGGATGGAAGTTGCCTTTAGTGAAAGAAGTCATGAAGTAATAACCATCGCTTTATCTGCTTTTCTTGCACTAGCAGGGTCTTGTAAGGGGAATGGCCATGGTCAGGATTTTCATCCACCTCCACTATCTTCTCCTGAGTTCTGTTACAATGTTTCTCATTCATAATTTTACATATGTTTCCCTAAGCAGCACACTTCTGTTTTCAGAAGACATCAGACACTAATGTTTTGGCTAGTATGGGAAGAAGCAATTCAGATAAATTCACCTCATCCAATTCAAAAAGAAGACAGAAACTGCCTAAATCTAGTAAAACATGATAAAGCACAAAACACTTTGAGTGTCTCTGTTCAGAAAAACGCATCATTGTTCCAACATAAATATGTCTATTGCATGCAAAAATAGAAACAATTAAGAACAACTTTCTAGTTCTGTGAACAGTATTATTTTACAAGGTTCTCATGATATTTTTTTAGCTGCAACCCCTCTTCCCATACAGTGAATTTCTTGTTTTGCAAACCCAGTTCATTCCTGTATAAAAAAAATAAATCTAAGTAAGTGGTAAAGTGGTTTAATCTGCACATACTGTATGTGCAACTTCTATCACAGTACATGCAATTACTCGGTTTGACACCACATGACTGTAAGTGAACAAGGTCAATTCACTTTGTAAGGCTTTCTGGAAAAATCTTATGCTGTTATTCCATTTACATCAGCAGATTCAAATAAATTTAAAACTAAAATAATGACCAAAAAACGCAACAACCAAACCAAACCAAACCAAACCAAACCAAACCAAACCAAACCAAACCAAACCAAACCAAACCAAACCAAACCAAANTGTTATTCCATTTACATCAGCAGATTCAAATAAATTTAAAACTAAAATAATGACCAAAAAACGCAACAACCAAACCAAACCAAACCAAACCAAACCAAACCAAACCAAACCAAACCAAACCAAACCAAACCAAACCAAACCAAACCAAACCAAACCAAACCAAACACTGACAGCTTCTTTCAGTAAAAAAGTCTGGTTGCTCTTTAACAAGTAATTTTGCTCCATGATATTTTCAATGTTTCCTTCTTCATTTACTTTACTTAAAGCGAGTCTTTCCTGTGGATTTTATCAAGTATCAATCACTTCAAATACAATCTTTTGGAGCAGTATCTAGAAACGTTTTCCTACCAGTCAGTGAATGGTTTCAGGGCAGATTTCTACTGAAGGTGAAGCTCAGAAGTCTCCCAGATGGTACCTGAGGCACCTATTTCCACTTATGTAGAAGAATTAGTTGATAGGCAAACTCAAAGGTTTAAAAGGGGAAAAGATAGGCAAACTCAAAGGTTTAAAAGGGGAAAACCAAAGAGAAGGCCAGTTGATGACTTCATCAGACATGCCTCTCAGCTGGACTGCTCCCTTTATTCTTGTAAAGACTACACAGCAGAGGACATTGCACTGAATTTACTAAGTTTCATTTCAATTGTTTCTCTCTTAAAAAAAAATATTTATGCATTGAAATATCAAGTATCTTTAGGAAGCTCTATTCTACTGTGTCTTCTAAATCAAAATTTGTCCTCAGCAATGCTAAATAAGATATTTTTGAGAGATTTTTGGAAAATCACTAATACCATTTGATGCAGTAAAATTTTATTGCAAATATGTTTTCATTCTCTATTATTGTTGTGAATTATGACATTTTGCAAACCTGCTAATTGAATTACAGTTTATCTTTCACGTGTATCTATGTTTTGTTGAATATATTGGTTAATTTTATGTGGGGGAAGGAAATTTCTCCACATGACAGGGAATTTTGCCATAAAGTTATGGTCTTCCTGGATCACTGCTGTCCATCACCTGTGGAGAGTTCTGCCATGAGCTGATTTTACTTGGGAACACCCAGAGGGAGTAGAACCCCCTGTTCTGTGGTTAAGAGCTATACTGGGGAAAAACCAATATATTTTACAAATTTGAGCACTGAAAGTGTTGGCAGGCTGAATTAAAGCCATGTGATGAAACACAGCAGAACTGCTACAGGCCTGTCAAATAGCTGTGATTATGCAGAGAGGAATATACACAGCGTCTGGCTGTCTAGAACATACTGCAAGTCCCAGCTGGTGGCTACTCTAATGATTCAGAGACTGTGAGGCTGGATTAATGTAATGCATTTATGTGAACACATAGCTCTGCTCCCTGGTCTTTAGCTCACTAGAACCTGTACTTTAGTTCTAAACCTTCTAGCTCTTTTCTTGACAAAGATCTTGATAGGGTTTCCAAAATATAATATCAACAGATTCATCTTGTTAGTACATGAAAACTGTAATAAATAAAACCTATCTACCATTTACTTACCAAACATGAGTGCTCTTGGGTTTTCTTGCTTTCTTTTAAAGTCAAATATTTTGGAAAAGTATTGTGGTAGGTTAATTTTCTGTAAAGTGGGTGAGAAGGTGATGATCAATGAGCAAGTGTGGGTTCATGGACACGAAAATCCCATCTGTGGGTCTGCACAGGAAAGAGCACGTGCTTGCAAAGAAATCTGAGGGTGCTTAAGCTAGAGGTCTCTTCAGTCTGGAGTGACCATTGTTTCATCTTCAGTAAAGTACAAATAGTGTTGCAGGAAATAGGATATGAGCTGGGACTAAATTATTTAGTACCTAAGGTGGTTGTTATGACAGAAAACTGTTAATATGTGAAGCTGTTTATGTTAATGACCCAGAAAACATCCATGACTTGCAGTTCTGAGTTCATTCTAAATCAAAGATTACTTTATGAAAAAGCAGTGAACTGTGGGCATTTTTAATAGGATTCTGGAAGATAATTTGAATGCCATTCATTCTAAAAATGAAAAACATCTTCTAGGCCATTTATGATGGCCAATATAGCCTCAGCATTAAGCCTGGTCACGAGAACTGGTACTGCCTGGCACCAGCAATGAGCAGAGAAAGGGAGGAGAGCACCCGTGTACTTCTCCTCTGGGAGTGTTCTGCTTTGGGAAAATCCAGACAACACTGACTCAGTGTGAGCCTCTACCATGAATGGGAACTTCCCCAGTATTTGTTATCTCAACAATGTACCTTAATGTGATTTCCTATACCTGACAAATGCAAGGAAACCAAGTCACGTTCAGTTCTTTTTGGAATGGCAAGCTTAAGTATCTAATGTTACCTCTGGATCGCTTGCAGGTCAAGAACAGGAAATACATGTATTGTAGCAGACGTGGAAAAGTAATAATTTTCAAACGCCTGGTTGTGACTTTTAAAAGTTATTATGGACTAAGTAATTTCTCTGCACACTGAATCTGACTGTAATAATCAAAACTGGCTGTGAATTATGATTACATTTGGCAACAATCACCATTTCCCAGTGTAGTGAGAAATTAACACCGAGCAATGTAGCTGAGGCATTTATTGAACACGAGAGAACTGATTATACTACAGGAACTTGAAGAAAATCTCTGCTGTTACTTAATTATCATCACTACCAATGCATATGTTATAATAGCATTTACAATCACTTCACTAGTTAAAGGCTGAACAGAGTCTTCACTGTACTGCCTGTAATTTAAATAATAACCTCAGACTTGGAGACATATGTCTGCAAAATCAGGTTTGGCTTGCAACATGGCAGACTGTATTTCAGAATTATTTGTTTCTGTGACTAATTTTGCTTAGTATAAATTGAGCCTATCCTAAAATGAGTTTTCATACAAAGTTAATCTACACAGAATTTTTAATTCCATTTTATTGATTTCTCACTTTTATTCCTTTTCCTCACCTCTTCTTCCCAAAGTGGGCCTTTTTTTGGCTAATAGTGCAGTAGTTCCTGTGTTCAAACAGGGAATCATCTAACACCTTTAGAAGGGAACCTTTTCTTTATCTGTTTCTTTTGAGAAAGCTTTTCACAAAGCTCCTGTTTTTACACTGTGAGCTCAGGAATAGCATTGCAGACATGAATGTCATTGGTTTCTCTTGCATGACCAAAGCAGAAGTTTGTGAATGAAAGATTATATTTTTAACTCCTTTGACATTAGTTGAAAGTATTTTTGGAACATAGTTTCCAGCAGACTTTTTTATTAACTGTTAACAACTTCATACTCCTCAGTCTGCTCCTTAGGGGACTGTTTTTCCTAAACAAAAGGATAAGATGAAGTTTATTATCGTGACTAGTTTACAAAAGTTTTATTGAAAAATATATTGCAAGTGCTGGGAATTAAACGTCAGTAAGCAGTGAGAGAATAATTGGCTAAATGTATCTCAGGAGAGCCAGTTAGCCAAATGATATACAGGAGTTAATGTACAGGAAAATAGTATATATAATAATATACAGGATTGTCTTGTTGCCAGGATTTTATATACTGTATAACAATATCTAGAAAAATGTGTCTATATCTTCTGCATGTAGTTTTCTTTTAAAGGTATGCTTCTTCAAATGTGTTTTACTTGAAAATTTTGTGGTTTGCAGCAGAGAACAAAATACTATTGCTTTTCTCCACTCTTTGCATCTTACCAATATCTCACGAGATTTTTGGCTCCAGTTTCTGATTCCTTGCCTGTGCTTGGCAGTCGGTGATTCATACTAATACATTAGGTCAACCCAAGATCATGTGTGCTCCCTAACAACAGTAGGCAGAGACCTTGCTCTCCTCCCAAAGCCACAGAAATCAGACCTGCCCTTCTCATGGGACATTCATGAGCTGTCTCCTGATTCGCAAGAGATGGAGCTAATGGGACTCACTTGGTGACTCTCTTCTGTGAAAGAAAGGAGGTGATGTGATTTTGAGAAGTATGTTCCCTTCTAAATGTGTCTGCAGGGAGGATTTTTTCCAAAAGAAATAACTAAGCAAGAAAAGGGAAAGAAAACCCAGACAAATCTCTGCGCAAACAGTATATCTCTTTAATAATGAACGAGTGTGAGGCCTTCATAATACAACTTGGAGAAATGCACTTTTGGACTGCTACATTGTTTCACTGCATCTTGGGGCTGGTTTTCATTTTAATCCGATAGTAATGGTGACTCTGCACTGCTAAGAGTGGTTGTAATTTCATACACCTTTTCAGTCTGGAAAATGTCTTGAATTTGGCTTGATTCTGCACAGTGTTTCTCTCCAATTTTAAACTAAGGGTTTAAAAGGTTGGGTTTATTCATTTAGCCTCTCATGATTCTATTAATATCAGATAACTTCTATTTTAAAACATGCTTGGATAGTTATAACTGAACTCCAGGTGACTCTTTTCAAAATAAGCAAAGGACCAGTAATGTAATCTTCCTTACTGAGAAAATGAAATGTCCCATTGAGTTCTTTTTTATTTCAATTACTTTCCATTTTTCTGGTTGATCAATGATACTGTGAGAAACTTAATGCAGCAGAGTCTTTTATACTTGTCTAGGTCAAGAAAACATACTAAACTTATTCATAACAATTGGGTGTTTCAGCTGTTGAGAAAATGTTCCACTGCTAGGCAGGACTTTGCTATCAGCTTAAATTAAGATGAATCAGTCTAGGTGGTTAACTTTCTGAAAATCATCTGCTCAATAAACCCTGCAGTACCTGAGCAGCTGACAAAGGGAATAATAGATTATATAGATTAGAGAAAAGGTATCCAGGAACAACAGTGTCACAAAACAGAGAAATGGTAACAGCATGTAGCACTACATATTCAGTACCTACCTTTCAGGTGAAAGGTGGCTTTGGAAACCCTGTCCCAAATACTTGTCCAGTTCTGGAAGTAAAATATCAGGTACTTGAAGACTGACAGGGAAGAAGTGGTTTGGGAAGGCATAGGCATTTTCCCTCTCTTACAGACCAGGAATGGATCTTAGAAGAGAGTATTTTCTTACTTGGGTGTGCATGGTGATCTCTGGTCTTGACTGAGAAGACAAGTATAATCCCACTCATTGTTAGGGTTTCCGCTGCTAAAATTTTGCTCTAATAATTATTTGGGGGGGACCCAAATTTTAAAAATTTTGTGCCTAAATGTAAAAAGTTAATGTTTTAAAATAAATGGCAGATTAATTAAACTATTGGTTGTACGTTTTCTCCTCCTTTGCTCTCCTCTGATTTTCTAACCAGACATTATCTCTACCAATTCTTCACATTCCCCCCTGATTTTAGTGAACGCAAAGGGGAAAAAAATCTCTTCTTTATCATAGTGATAAAAGGAAGAGTGTTGTCTCTCCTCCTGCTCTTCATTATGTTATTTTGTGTCCTCCTTTTTCCAGTTTAGTTTTACAGTTACAGGAAATAATTCCATTCCACATACCCAAGAGAAAGACCAAGGATGGCTATAATAAATAAAAGACTGCTAAATAAATCAGGCTCAATCTGTCTTTTGCATGCATCTGCCATGTTTTATTCTGTCCATGTTCCTGGTATTCATCTACTGATGATGAAAAATCCCATTAGTGTAATGCAAGATGTCCACAGGTATTATGAATATCCCTTCATAGATCTCCATTGAGGAATACAATATGGGGTCAACTCAAAGTCAGTCCTGAATTATTGATGCAAACAAACATATTATTTGCACAGAAAATGACACTCTGTCCCTCAGTTAAAGAAAGATAAAGATGTTAATACCAGAAATAATGTTTAAAACAAAACAATAACTTTCTTTTGCAGGGAGAACTCTTTGCTACGTCCAGGAAATATGTCTTATTTCAGTGAATTTTAAAGGGAACATGAGGGCAAGGAGGTGGACAGAAAATGCACTTAAAATTTCTTGCATTAAATTTTTCATGGTAGTGAAGCCTGTGAGTAACCACACCAGTTTATGGAGAAGATAAAGTAAGAGGAATAAGTTTAAACTGAAGATTTTGTGCATTAAAGGGGAAAGTGCTTCATTTTCAATTATCTGTATGTTTATCAGTGCAGCTCTGTCTTTTGCTCTAATCAAAAGCACCTTATCTGTGAATGTGATCCCTAAGAGAAGAAAAATACTGATTTTTCTCAACTGCTAGTAGGGGGAGAAGATTCAATACTGTTGGGGAGATGCAGGCTGGAAAACCCTGACTTTGCAGGAAAAAATATCTTCTTCACAAAATGCAGTTATGAAGACTGAGGCTCTGATAAACTGAGATGAAGCACTGGCCCAAAGGCTAAATTAGAATCAAAGTTCATGGACAGCAACAAAAAGCACTGAAGTCTGAGGAAAGAAGTAGTTATTAGCTAAGAATAATGATTATCTTTATGTCCAAACTGATACCTATTTTCATCAATTTAAAGTGCCTGCAATGATGTCTTTGTGCATTGTGTGGTCTGCTGTTGTGAGCGTCTTGACCCTCTTCTCATCTGCATCAGATCCCTGTGGATAGCCACACTGGTAAAAGAAAAGGGGAGTAAACCTGCTTTGGTTTACTCTGCTGGAATTATGGAATCAAATATCGACTTCTATGGATGTATTCTCTGTTTCCATAAAAACATACTCTATTTCAGTGTTGCTTACAGTACTAAAGTATGCTCTTGGTCTACAGGTTTTCACTGGTGGGAAAAGCTCCCCATAACACAGATATAGCATGAGGTAGTCATAAAATAATAAATATTTGATTTTAAGCAATATGAACATAATGTCCAGATCTTCATGTGGTATAAGCAAAGAAAATGGCCTTTCAGGTAAAAATGTTCTGACAGCAAATGCCATCAGAGTCCATGTATGTACTCATCTTTTACTTAAATCTGTCTTTAGATATTTAATACGTACCATGATGACAAAGCTTGCATAATAGTTTTTTCCATCTACAATTACGGGAACATGATGTGAAAAAGTTAGACTTTGAGTTTTGAATATTCCAAGATAACTTGGTCATTCTGTTTCAAATATTCTTAATAATTACTTTTTTTTTTTCCCAGGCATTTGGTAATTACATTTATACAACAACAACAATTTTCAAAGGAGAGATGAAGACAAAAGTCCCATCAGTTAAAGAGAAATGAAGCTTACATGCTGCAGAACAGTGAAAATGTCTCCTTTGCAGTTAAAGAGTATTTAAATGTCTCCTGTCTTGCTCATAGTGATTTTTTTTCAAAATAGTCTCGTAACAGTCCTGTTAGCTGTCTTCAGGTGTGTTTCTATATGTTAGGAAAATATGTTACCTAGCCTGGTTCCTTGATGCATACAGCAGTATTCTAAAATCATCAATTTCTCTTCACTTCCAGCGTTAAAGAAACATGCTCGATTTTTGAACTTTGGTGCATGCATGCTGAATTTAAATGAAAATAAAGATGTTTTTTCTTTCCTCACTTCTACAGTAAAGAAATTATTAGTAGGTAATTATTTTTTCTCTCTCTCCATACTATTCATCTGTAAATACATACATAATCCACGATTGAACACCACAATTACTCAGATTGTAATTTTTTTTTCAGCACATGGGAAGCTTTTTCTTCCCCCAGCCCAACACACCAGTGTATCAAGGAGCAGAGGAGAAGCTGGAGATGGAAAAGATGTATCAGGGAGCAGAGGTTTTTAGTCTGATTGCAGGGAGAACTAGAACTAAACATAGATATGTGACAGTATCTGCCTCCATCAGGCAGTAGGTACAGACAGTTCAATCACAGTAAAAGTGAAGTTTTCAATAACAGACCTTAAAAATTGGGAGTCAATGGCTGGCACCTACTGAGCTGACCCAGATAAAATGGCAAAAGCTTTTAAAACAATGAATAAAAGTCAGGATCTGGTCTGGAAAGATATAGATGTCATGTTAGAAATGTTTTTTGAAGGTACAGAAAGAGAGTTGTTAAAACCAGTAGGAGGTTTGTGGAAGAGCAAATTGTGACGGGTAATTTGCTGGGTACATTGGACATAATTTTCCCACTGCAGATCCTAATGTGCCCATGTTTAGAGAGACATTAAATAGATATCAACAATGGATACTACATGGAATTAGACATGCCGTGCCAAAGGCTATCAATATGTCAAAATTATTTAAAATTTAGCAGGATTGCAAGGAATCACCTACCAAATTTTTGAGTCATCTGAAGGAAATGGCTCAAAAANGCCTGAAAGAAATGGCTCAAAAATATACTAATATCAATCCTGGAGAAGAGGAGGGAAAAACTTAATTAGCCCCCCTATATGTGGGGCAATCCTGAGATGATATTAGATGGAAATTGCAAAAAACTCAGGAACAAGAGTAGTATGATTTAGGGAAACCGTTAGATGTTGCTTGGGGAGTTTATCAGAATAGAGAAAACCAATGAGAAATAACTAAACAAAAAGTAGTTGCAGTCATGAAAGGAATTTCCAGAGGAATTGTGCCCCTGGGGAAAGGGAGGGTATGAGGGCATGGGCAACCTACCTCAAATTCCCCCAGGAGACTTGGTATTAAGCAATGTGTATGCTGTAATGAAGTTGGGCATTGGAAAAGGAATTGTCCGCAGTCGAAATGTAAAAGCCCCCCTCTCGTGGCCATCACTGATGATGACTGAGGGAGACCAGAGGATTCTTCCCTGGCAGAACCTCTGATTACAGCTGAGATGAGAAATGAGGAGGAAATTTACATTTTCTCAAAAACTGGGCTCAAGGAACACCCATCTAATAATTTTGGGACACTGGACATTGAAGACCACCGAAGAAGACACCAAAAGATCAGATAAGGACTACTGATAAGGGGTGTGACTATGTAACATAAAGCAATACATATAATATAAGTAAGCGGGGATAGATAATGAATGGCTAATGAATATGTAACCAGTGTATATGGTAAAATCTGTTTACCCAACACTCAGCACACTCGATTAGAGGAAGGATCCTCCGAGTGACCAGTGCACTGCAATAAAGAATGCCTGATCTCTAATACTCAAAATTGTGTTAGAAATTCTCTATCTGGCTGATTTCAGTATCAGAGGTTCGATGGCTCTGTGCCAGTCTTGCATGTGAGCTTTGGAATACCAGTCTCTATTTTGGTTTCTGTCTCTTTCCGGTTCTCCCTGCATCTTTGGAGTCATGCTGTTGACCCCTCAACAATGCATTGGATTTTGTTAGCATGGCGTATAACTCTCCCTCAAGAGACTTATATTCGAGGCAGTTTATCGAAAGTCCTCAGCACTCTAATTTTCATGGTATTTTGCTGTTGAATTTTATACCTTGCTACAGAGAACTTATGAGCTGTGCCGTATGAGTGACTGGGTGGGAAAACAGTTTTTGCTGTTGCTATTTAACTTAGATTTGCAGTGCATTTCTGGATCAAGCAGTAGATGTATTTTTGGTTTATGTTGAATTGTAATTCCAACATTAAGTTGGAAAGTGATTCTTCTGCTTTTCCAAGTATTCCTAGCAATGCTGTGGGCTGGAACATCCTCTCCATTGTTGTAGTTTAGAAATGGTACTCCCCAGTTTACTGCTCTCCCCCACTGAGGCTCCAAAACCACATGCTGCTCATTGCTTCCCCCCTCCCTTTTTCCCCTCTGCTCTGCAGCAGATTGGAGAGGAGAATTGGAGGTGCAAAAGGCAAAGCTCATGGGCTGAAATTAGAACAATTTACTGGAAACAGCAATGAGATAGGAAAACGAACAGTAACAGCAACAATATTAATAACAAAAGTGTACAAAAGAGAGAGTGCAGAGCTCGACTGCAGGCATGAATGACTGCAGCTGTGTAACCCAGACTGCTCCCTCCAGCTTGGGACAAGGGTGGCCTAACTGCTCCCTCAGCCACGCTTGCTCCACTGGAAGGAATGCTCTTCTCCTTGAAAGGGAGAGGGAGAATTCTTTCCCTGCACCCCTGGCATTGACTTGAGGTAGTATTGAATAACAGGGTCCTTGCTGAAACTAGGGATGCTAGATCCATCATTTTGGATGCTTTGCCAATAAGAGAGTTGCCATACGTGGGCTACTGAGACTGTATTAGCAAATAATTTTATTTTTTCAGTGGTGTGATAACCCATCCAAAATGACAAGATACCTTTTCTTGATCTGCAAATTGTCTTTTAATGACTTTTATTTTCACATGGATTTTTAGCAAGATTGGTGATTCTAGGTTAATTTTTCCAGTACTAGCTTTACAAGCGTAAGTTGAAATCTAAATGTCCATGATGAACCTCACATTAATTTTTAATACAGTCCTCTACAGGACAGGTAACCTTCCTAAACTGTTAGTTGCAATTTAATATTGGATCCTAAGGTAGGATTAGTCTTTTGATGCACATTGCACCTTTCTCATCCTTCTTCCTCATGTTTAAAATCCTTTCTGGACCCACTAGAGAAACAGTTTCTTCATTGTGCTACATTTTCTTCTGTGAACAAGAATTGCGTCTGGTAATCTCCACTAAATTTTTGTCTTATCACAGGTTACAGGTCCCCTTTTCTTTTCTGTGTCAGCAAGAGAGAGAAGACATGTAGAACTAATAGGAGGATGTATGAAACTTCCACGTGATGACTGTCTTTCCTTGGAGGAAATGACTTTTTTCTGGGTGGTTTTTTTTTGGT
>VWZT01007830.1:0-37595 GCA_013397055.1 Pachycephala philippinensis | reverse complement strand
GGCGGTTCGTGCCGGCGCGGGATCACCCGGCGCGCCCCCTGCTCGCCAGCGAGGTCCCCGGCCGCGCTTCGCGGCCCCGCTGCGGGTCTCTTTCTGATCGCTCTCCTCTCCCTTATCGCCATTGTTCGCGGGCCGGAGCGGCCCGGCGGTGTGAGCGCAGGGCAGTGCCCCCCCCCCAGAGCGAGGGTTGCCAAACCACGGCCCGGATGGGCTCGGGCTTGGGCTGTGGCTTGTTCGAGGGTAGCACCCCGGGGCAGGCAAGACCCTAATGGTTTTCACACCGCTAAGTGCGTGAGGGCGCAACTCTTAATATGATTATCACTGAATTTATACTTGCGGCCCATTTACCGTGAGCCTAAACTTTCTCTGGCTGCACTGAATACTGACTGCCTAGTGATCTGGCCTAGGATACTCGTGTATATGGAATAATGATCATTCCATCTGTGGGATCTTGCTGGTTTGATTTAGTGGGAGCTCGTGTAAAAAGGGTACAGTCTTTTATGTTCCTTCTCCTACCCACGTCTCTTAAGTGGGTAGCATTACATAGTGGAAATGCTTCCACTATGTTTTGTGCATGAAATACGTTTTACTAAGCCGATCTTGGCAGAACATTAATATTTACTTACCTCTTCAAGCAGGCATTTTTTTGTTTAAAATTTAGATCTGGTTTTTCCTGAATTCAATACTATGTCAAAAGTTAAGACACGACATACAGTCGTACAGATAGGCAGTAAACTGTTCTCACCCTCCAGTACTAGAGAAAATGTAATTTCCATAACTTTTCCTGTTCTGCAACTAGTAGTTCAGCAGAAATTGCCATCTTTATAGCACCATCCATGAAAAGTTGCATAAAGAAGCATGATGGCATAAAGAAGTGTATGCTGGAACCCCACTGAAAAGTCAAACAAAAAGCAAGACAGGTCTTCCCTACATTTTGTGCATTTTATTTAGATCTTCCAGGTTTTAAAATATAACTAGTATGAAGACCTGCTGTTTTGTGGACATTATTTTTTGTTGTTTTCATAGACAGCAGGAAAAATCTTCTTTTTTCCTCAGAAAAGGAAATGGTGATAAAATGATCAGCCATGAACAGGTAGCACACAAAAAAGTGCTATTTTTGAGTTACAGACATGACATCAAACATGCCCCCTTTCACTGTAAGTGGAAGAAAAACCAGTTTATTTTTGGTATTTCTTTAATTGCAAACAGTCTTTAAGATTGTGTTAATGTTTTCCTTTCCTATTTTAGGTATTTTGGGAGAAATCTTGAATACCCACTGAGAACACTAAAGCAAACACATACAGTGTCTGGAAAACAGAGAGAGTACCAGGAAGTGGATTCCTGATATCCACCTTGTAACCTGAGTGGACTTTTATTTATTTTTTAAACTTTTTAATATCTACAATGAATGGGCACAGTGATGAAGAAAGTGTAAGAAACAGTAGTGGAGAGTCAAGGTAAGCGCTTGCTTATTTCAGTTATTCTTGGCTATGTATTTTATTTTGTTTACTAAAAATAATTTATATTTGAACTGAGTGCTAAAGTATGGTGGTTAGCAGGCAGATCATAGTTAGGAAGACTGGCTTTGCTTCCTTGCAGGTGCTTAATATGCTTGTTATGTTCGCATCATTTCAGCTAAGAATGGGAGTGATCTTGTATATGTCTTTCATAATAAAGCTGAAGCAGTATTAAAGCCATGTTGGCATCCAGCAGAATAGTATCACTCTTGAGGGAAAAAAGTGCCTGAAGTATCAAAAACATTGAATTAAAATGTTGAAATAAAGCTGTCCTCTATAAAAGTGCAAGATACACATGCATACTGTATGTATAAAACCCTAATTTGGATGTCTTTAAATGGGCAGGGGTTCACTTCAGTTTTTGATATGAAATACTTTATGATTCTGTCATTCTTTAGAGCTGTCATACTAGTATAGCTGAAAGTGCTAACTTTGTATTTGTTTTCAGAAGTAAAAGGACTGTTTTCCAGCAGTGTTCTTAACTAAAAGGAAACCTAAAATGAGTCCTCTAACGTCAAATTACTGTCTTCTGTCAGGTGCAGAATGTTCACATGTTTGGAAGAGCCTAATTAGAATGTCCTTGCATCCAGGCAGGGTGACAGCCAGTTAGTAGGGGTGGAATTAAATTCACTTACTAGAACAGTTCCAAGTTCAAAAAGGCCCTCCAGCACTACAAAGTTTAGATTTCCAAAACTGGAAATATGGTAAACCTAAAGGTTTAAAAGTCAACTTGCCCAAAAAAGGTGGGCATTAGACTTCTCTTAAGAGGTGGTTTGTGACTCTGTGCTGGTTTTTGCCCCTCTTTCTGTCAGATCACAGCCTGTTGAACTGGTTAGCTAATTCTGTCAGTCAGAGGGCCATAAAAAAAGCTATGTTCTGCAGACTGTGGAGACGTCCACCTGGGTAGAGAGATCTAAATTACTACCTCAAGAGAAGAAATGCAAGAACATGTAACTGCCAGCTGCTCAGTCAGCATGTGCTGGCCATCCAACTTCTACAATGTATGATGGACTAGGAAGACAGAGAAGAGAGAATTGTTTAGGTGACCCTGGGTGCAAATCACAAGGAAACTTAGGAACAGTGAAGCTAAGAGACTTTTATAATTCTTACGTATTTTTATGTCAAGCTTCCTATTCATGCACAGGAGTGTCCTAGAAAGACAGTAGTTTTTCAATGTTGTGAATCATTTGTAAGCTCTAACACATAGTAATTTTTGAAGATTTCTGCTTTCTGTAAAGTTGATACTGTTACAGTTAACAAACAAGTTTGAAGTTTCTTCTGGGGCAAAATATTCCTTGTTACTTAAAAAAAAGCAGAAACAAAACCTTCCTAGGACAAGTTTGTGTGTGAATTTTCTTACTAGTTGAAAGAGGCCAGCTTGCTAAAGGTCTATGGAGATACTATTTTGTATTGAACTGTGACTGGCCGTACATATCTGTATATCAAAGTCATTTAAAAGCTGTAGTGGTTCATAGGACTAAAACAATTAAATGTCATAAAGTTCCCATGAATTTAATGAAAAATAAGTATCAAGAGGATACTTCGTATTTGCCTGGAAAGTGAGACTTTGTTCTTCATCTTATATGTCCTGCTGAGTATATCATAAAGCTTCAAAAAATTTAAAATCCAAACAACTGTTTTTTAGGCTTATGTCACTTGATAGCCCCATAGTCTAATTCACAGGCAGGCCTTGGAAACTTTATTTTCATGTTCGTTATCAGAAAGCTGTTCTAGTAAGTGAAGTGAGAAAACTTGCCATTTTAAATGATGGAACCCTTTTCTATTTAACCTAGTTCCATTATTAAAATAATACAGAATATTTTTATATTAGTTATTGTTGGGTTATAGTTGTGTGGTTTTTTTCTTTAATTTGCAGGTTTCCCGTATTCTAGATGATATTCACTCTGAGGTGAGGTACCTTAGCAAGCTGCAGCTGTGGACAGATAGTTAACTGTAACTTGGGAAGTGTTGCTGTAATTATGCTTCAAATCTGGAAATGTCAGCTTTAGAGAATGGAAGCAGAAATCAGCAACAGCATGTGTTTAAGCTTGTAGTGGTCCTATTCCATTCAGAGTGCTAGGGATGGAAATGAGATAAGTGAAGAAAGCAATTGAGAACTTCTGCTGGGAATAAAGTGCAAAGAAGATCAAATTCAAGAATTAGTAGCAAAAAGAAAAGATGAAGGTGAATACGGTGATAATCTAAGCAGCAGCATTGGTGTTAACTGGGAGAATTCGAAAATTTGTGTCAGTTTGCATATTTGATACTTTACAAGTATCAAATAATCACATAAAGCCTGTTCACTTGCCTTGGGTGTCTGATGTTAACTTCCATTGTTGTCATTCTGGAGTGATAATAAATATAGCCTGATGTAGGGGAGCCACCATCATTACTTCTGAAAGTTAAGCAGTGGATCATGGCTGGATTTACAAAAATACACCACCACATGGTGTTTTATGGAAACACCATGACTTGAAAAAGTTGTGGAAAGCTTGTAGTATTCTCAGCAACAGGAGGGCTGGAGAAGGGACTGATCATAGATGTTTGACTTGATGCACTGTGGTAAGGAGTTGTAGCTGTCCTCTATTCACTGTGTCTAGCTGTCAAGGTGATTTTTTTTTCTGAAGTGAGAAGAATGAACAGTTTGCCACACTGCTTCATACCTTTCCAGCATTGCATCTGTTCATCTGTGCTCTGGATCACTAGAAAACTTGCCCTGATTGCCGTTGTTGGTCCTGAAGTTCAGTTTTGCTACAGGTGGAAAAGTGCATGGCCACACCATTTGGACTTTCCTTGCTTATTTCAGGAACCCCTGAAGCTCTAAATCAGTACTAGAACCAAGCATGATGGAAATTATTGTAAACATTGTTAACTAGTCTTGTTGCTTGGTGTTCTGATTTCTGTCCAGTAATCACGGTGGAGTCTACTTTCCAGCTTCTTGTTTACTTGAAATAACTATTCCATAATGTTTTTAAGTAGCTCAAGGTAAAATATCACAGATACTGTTCACCTGGATAGCAAGTGAGCGTAGACACAAAGACTTATTAGCAGTACACTGAGAAGCTTACATGAGTGGAGCATCTTTATATAGCATTCTTGACAGCATTCAGAACAATTCAGCATACAAACTTCGATATGAATACATACATTCAAGTTACATAGTAATAAGAAAGCTTAATCAGCAAGGAAGGGCAGTTATACCTGAACTGCAAGACAAGTGCCAGGTAGAACAAGGACTGCAGCAATGAAATGTTGGCACTATTTGAATAACAATCTGATTTCCCATCTCTTTGCTCTTCTGTGTTTCTGCAGAGCAAGGTATAGAGGGCTTGAGCAAACCTTCCTTTCCTAGGCAAAAAGGCATGTGCTCAGTGTAGCATGAGGGGAAGGTAGCTGGCTGTTTTTGCAGTAAGCAGAAAGCAGCTGCTTACACCAAAGACTTTTACAAGTCTTTACACACTTGAAAGTTGACGTTAAGAGAAGATAGTAATTTCAGTGGGTTTAATTTGCTTCGTGGATAGCATAGTCTGTGGACCACATAATTAAGTAAAGAGTAAAGACTTGATCAACAGGCTTCAATTTACTACATAAATGCATACCTTTCATAGAAAGTAAAAAGATTCGTTGAAAGTCATGACTTTAGGTTCTCGCTATCCTGAAATCTAAGTGGGAGTTAAAACAGAAATTGACCAAGCATATTTGCAGAACTACTCACATGCACTGGCTTCTTTTTAGTAGGAGTTTAATAGATAATATTAGTAAAAATGTGTGCATACAGCAAGAGAGAGCACAGACATAAAACTGTATATATTTAGATACATACTTCATGCACAGGAATTCTCAGATCAACAAAAGTACCTGAATGGTAAAGAAAACTTTTGGTAGAATGTACTGTAAACAGCTAGTGGATAAAGCAAGTTCTTTGCAGTATTTTTCTCTTTAATTAATAAATTTTTATTGTATCAGGAATAATCTCTTACGTAATTAAGCATGCTAAAGCATGATAAGGTGTCCAAATCCAAGTTAAAAGCATCTTTTCACTTCTTTTTGCAAGAGTTCAGGTAGAACATGTATCCAAACCCAAGTACTTTTTTCCTAGAAACCTTTCCAACTGAAAGAAAAAATTACTAATTCATGGTCTGGCTCTCATTCTGCACGTCATCTTAAGTTTGGTTTTGGAACTCCTGCTGAGTTTATTGCCAGTTTTTGTCTAACCCAGTTGGATGCCATATACCTGTACCACGTATTTTAGATTAAATTCCACTATTCTGAGGGTTTCAAGATTCTAGCTGATGCAAGTGTTTCTTGTTCCTCAAGACACAGTAAGGTTTTGTGATACTGGCAGTGTATACATCAAGCATCAGGCCTATCCAGATATGGCCCTTCAACTGGCTTTTTTTTTAAATTCCATTTCATGCTTTTTTGCTGGTGGTCTCTAAGGAGCATCTGGTAAAGACATCATTGTGTTGCTGCAGCATTGTGTTGCTGGTGTGTGTTGAAGGTTGCTCACATTACACAACAAAGTAGTAAACCCCTGGGTAATCACTGATACCTCCTGCTGGTAAAGGCTTCCTGGAACTTCTTTGTGTTCTTAAGATGTATGACTTACATCTTTCAAATAAAGACTTGCAATGTGGTTCATAGAGTCATGAAAGTTGGTAGGTAATCAGTTTAATTTTGGTAACATTGCTCTGTTTACAGAAGTAGAAGCAAATAATAAGTCTGCAGGACAGGAAACACAGTGTGTTAACCCATACCTGGAAGACTCAATTGAGTTCATACTCTGTAATAGCTGAGGACAGGAAATAACATTTGGTAGATTGAACATTATACTCTTTGTGCCCTCTGTTTGTTACTGGTAGTGATAAACAAGATAAATCTGCCTTATCCATTATAATTAGGTTAAATATTTAAGATTTCTTGAGGAAATAAAACTGAAAAACTACTTACTTACTACTTACATAGCATTTACCTAAAGAAACTTACTTGCTATTTTATGAGTTAGGCATTTAGTATCTCTTGCTTCTACACAATTTTGAATGGGCTCTTCGTATTCAAATGCTTGCCTTCCTTCAGCTTGTTTAAAAAATCTCCAACAACCAAGCAACAAAGGAGACAGTCCATTGTCATCTCAGGTACATTTCAAAGACCCTGCAGATAGTAATCTCTTTCTTTTGTAGTGTGTTGAACTTCAGTTTGCTTAAATTGTTACTCTCTGTCTTGCTAGTCTTGATCAGTAAGGTAACTTCATCTAATGAATGCACTTGAAATCAGTGATGTTAAATTAGCTGTTCTTGGATCTGTTATTATCCTAGACAGGAGTCTAAATTTTCGTCAGTTCTTTTGCAATATGACTTGTTTAGCTTTCCATTTTAGGATTTGTATTCCTAGTGCCTAGTTCCTTGTTGCATGATCTTCTCAGGGGCACCTTGTTTTAAAGGATAAGCTAGTGAAGCTAAACTTAAGACTGTTATAAAGAACTAATGGCTCTGTGACAGGATGCTTGCTTTAAGCCTGTGACTTCCCCAAAGCATTCCCCAGTTCCATTGCGTAAGTATTTATTTGGGGGAGTTAAAAAAACCCTATTTGTTTTAACCTGTTACCTGCATTGGTATCTTCTCTAAACTATGTTGCTTTTCTTTCAAAGAGTTTGGAAATGAATACTGCATTCAGGCATAGATTTGTTGTGAACATGTAGGGAGTACCCAGAGACAGTGTTTAGAAAAAAACCCAGACAAATTCCTTCAGTGTGTCTAAATTCCATACCAAATCAGTTTTGACATATGCTGCTGTACAGATGCAACTATGAAGGGCTAGAGGTAAGAGGTTTCTGAAGTGCATATCCTGGAAAGTCCTCTTTTTAGACTTTACACCTCAGTTTGTCAACATACATGAAATTAATTTTTCACGTAGAACTTCCGTCCTGAGACCTGCTGTTCATTTTCAGTATATGCTGTTGGCCTGCTACTAAAAGTAACTGCTGACTGCTGAATTTTTCATCGTTACTGGGGTTTGTTTGCACAGTAAAGAAATAGTCTCAGCAGTACCAAGGAGATCATCATTACTGCTTTATCCATCATGTTTGTTTCTATTTTCCATATCCTTATGAGGGTCCAGTGTTCTGCACAGTCTTTTATACTACTGTCTTAGTTTAGTTTGGAGAGGGGAGGTTGGGTTTTTGAATGTTTGTTTTTTCTATTTCAGTTGAGCAAAGTGAATGCAATGTAAGGTTTCTCATTCAGGGGTACCTTTAAACACATAATGCTGTTTTCATGTTATTTTTTTTCAAATAAGTAATATATGTAATTTGCTTGGAGGTGGAGGAGGGAAAGAAGGCTTATGTGACACAGAAGAGGGACTTAACAGTAATTTCATTTTGATTAATGGAGTTAAGTGCCTAAAAGCATAAATAGTCTTCCATGGTTAATCTTAGGAAACATTGCATCTATACTTCCTGTTCTAGTCTTGATAGTGTTTATACTTTCTGTAGCCATTTGGCTTCTTGGAATCCCAGTCATCTGGGAAGAAGGTAAGACAAGAAGGCAGGTTGGACCATAAAGTAGAATTGGTTAGAAGAGGTCACCGCTACAAGACTAGAGCAAGGGGTAGACATAGCATGACACACTAAAGTAGGGTCAATTTGACAAACACAGATTCACAACAAGCATTCTCAGTTAACTGAGAATGAAGTATGTTATGCTGATAGTTTCTCTGATTATGTTAGGTAAAGGGACTGTTTTGCCAGCAGAGTTCAATGTAAAAAGTAGGTTCCAGCTCTGCACTGTCCTGTAGAGAGACCATCTTGACTAAGTTTGGAAAGGCTGAGGGAGAGACAGAGGAAGGTCCTAATTTGTGCTAACTGCCTAAAAATAGTGGAGTTTTCTTTTACTTAGCAGTTTTAGTCAAACTTTTTTTGGAAGAAAGAAAAAAATAGATACAGATGGCAAAAGAAAAGGCTGGTTAAGTTGTATCTAAGCCATCCGTTGTAGTCCACTGTAAGTATCTACGGGAGAGTGGGTAATGTATCCACAGTTGTGTTTTGCTGAACTGTTTGCAATAGAAGCAACTTAAGCAAAGACCCTGGCTTGTATAGGAAGAGGAGTTGTCAAGAAATAACACACTTGGCATCTCCTTTCCTGTAAGAGGAACTCTGAAGAGAGGAAACTAGAAGCCCTGTTCCTGAGACAGTGCATGTGTGATAGCATTAAACGGCAGCAGACAGCTAATTGTGACAGTATTCCAATCAGTGTTTGAGGAAATACGTAATGTTCCTTGCATCCTGCCCCTAGAGATATGGTACCAGAATCTCAGCAATTAGTAATGTCAATTCAGGTGATTAATTTTGTGAAAGTCAGTCATGCTACTTTGCACTAATGGGCATTACTTGTTGCAAGGAAAGATGGTCAGATTAGGGACCCTAGTTAAAGTAAATCAGCTGACACTTAAAGCTCTTCAGCTAGAACATAAATTGCTTGTAGACTGTGCCTCAAAAAATGCAGGTGAAGTTAAAGAATCCCATAGGCAAACATGGAGGGGAAAGCAACCGAGGGTGTTTATGACTACCTTACAGCTATTATCTCCCTGTGTTTTTAATACCTTTATTGCAGAACTTAGGTTCTGTTTCTTTAATGCAAGTAAACTGCCTTTCTATCAGACAGGTTTTTTGTCCTTATTGTAGCAATTATTTTAAAAGTCAAATTTTAGCACAGTATGAAATGCCCTCACTTATCATTTGCTGTGCAGTGGTAGCTTCCATTGAGTATTTACAAAAAATACATATTTTCTTCTAATTTCACATTTCTGTTCCTTTTCCACTTCAAGGAAGATTAAACAATTTCTGGAATTCTGCTAATAAAAGTTGTTAAAACCAGAGATTACTTGTCTTCATACTCTGAAAAGCTTTTAGACCTCTCTCCAGCTGATTATAATTATTTTTGCCTTGTTATAGCTGGCCGTTGGGGTGTCCCATTTCAGCAGATGAAGAAAATGTCAGCTGAGCTACTAAAAATCTGTCTTAAACTTCTGTACGTATTTTCCTATGAGCTTCAAAGACTCAAACAATTGCATTTCAAAAGCTGGTAAACAGGCTCTAAATTTGCAGTGATGCTGGTAGACACTGCAGTGTGCTAGGAGTTGTGTATGCTGTTGCCTGTTTTATTAGTCACATCTGCAGTGCCGTGTGCCAGGGAAAAGGAGAGAAAGCATTATACCATGTAGTAGGTGTGCTAAAATTGAAAAACACCAAAGACACCTTTTTCATTTGAAATCTGTTTAGGGTTTTTTTTTCTAGATTTTATGTTGATTTCCACTGGTTTATGCTTCAGTTTCAGGACAGCAGTCTCAATAAATACTGCCTGTTCATTCCTGCTTTCCCACGTCTTCATAGGCACTTAAGAATGTTTATGAGAACAGAGGCTGTTTTGAAAAACTGTCTGTTCTCTCTGTGGATAGTACTGACACCATGGGGGACATTGGAGAAGGCAGCAATGTCAGTGTCAGAAAAAGTTATTTTTATATACCTTCACCAATAGGTGAATGTATTGGTGAGGACTGAATGTGTTTTCAGAGTGTGGCTGTGCATACTGTTCCCAGAATTGTTTGAATTGTGTAAATACTACTGTAACTCAGAGCAAAGGTAGGAGCAGTTAAGGAGAAATTTTACAGTTTCTTGTTTCTGCGTTCCCCCTTTACTATGAGGAGATGACGGATGTAAATGCTCTCCTTGAATGCCAGTGTATAAATGTATATACCTTTTCTTAAGTAATTCCATCTTTGCTCTTTAAGTTTAGCATCTAGCATACTAAGATTTAATCTCAATTACTGCTCATATGGAAGAGGGTCATAGTTAATTCTGCAAAAGGGATTACAGGTTTATGTTCATTTTTAATAACCAAGGCTTGCTTAATATGTCTGGGTTAAGAAGAAAGGAGGACATCTCTCCTTTACATTTTTTTATCCCTTAGTGCAGTGGTCTCCCAAATTGTTGTTTGCACACTCCTGTCAATATTTAAGGATGCATTTTAATGTATAGATAGTTAATTTATGAAGTATATACATATAATAATACTTGTACTAAAACCTACCTTAGGAAACATACTCATAAAATAGAAAACTTAGAAGTATGAGATAAAGATTTAATATTTGAAAATGTTAGGTTTTGATTGGTAAAAAAAATCTTTAGCACTTACTAAAAAAATATTAAGAATAGTCTTGTTTTTTAAAATCTTGGTTTAACATTTTGTGACACAGTGGTTTGAAGCTATGGTTCTTTGTTAAGTTTATTTTGGTACCTTATTTTAATGACCAGCACATCTGAAGATACCTAGCAAAGATACATGACTTCAGATGGAAGAAGTGTATTGGTTTACTGCTCTTACTAAGTGATCGTACGATTTTTTTCAATCCCATCAGCTAATTATGCAAAGGTTTTTCTTAAATTTTGTCTAGTAAATTTCCATCTACCCTGCCAATCATTTCTTGCATATTAATCTGAAGGGATTGCAGTTCTCATGTTTTTAACAAATGTGTTCAAAACCCACTGAAAGTTCTTGAAAGTTTTTTAAAAGGCGAGAAATTTTTATCTCCCAGCTTTTAATGTATGTAGATACAATAGCTTTTCTAGGTGACATGCATTGGTTTTGGTAATAAGATCACATAATAATGGAAGCCTTTTCAAACATTTGTTTTTAAAATGCTGACTCTATGGCATGAGTTTCTTTTGAAAAGCAGCTGCTTTTTTGTTGTTAAAATGTCACTTTCATTTGGAAGGAATACATAAAGTCTGTTTCCAGATTTTTTCAAAAATTGCTCTGTAGCATACAGTATACTGGTAACATACTGTTTTCACAGAAAGGGTCAGTGTGTTTGAAGCACTGGTCTTCTTTTTAAAACAAACAAACACCCTCAGAACTCACTAAGAACTAATATTCCTGGTCAGCAATGCTTTTTAGCAGTTCAACCTCCTACGGTATAAATATTTTTTATGTTCATTTTCTATCTTGTTAAAAAGTATTGTAAATATTTTACTATTTATTGGACTTGTTTTCATAAAATTAAGAACATCAGTGGCTTTCTGCGTTCTTCTAGCTCAAGATTCTTTGCTGCAATAGCTTGCCTTTTGTTGATGGAGTGGATGGATTTAATTTGTACTGCAGTCTCTTATTGCCCTTACTAGACTCTGGTTTTTAGTCCAGTCAAAGCAACCACACATTCTTAGTTACATTTGCACAGTTTTTTCATAATACTTTTTCTTTTTTTTTTTTTTTAAATTAAAGAAGTAGTTTACTGTTGATAAAATAACTTCTCTAATACTTTGCCTTTAGTGACTTAGGAAAAGTAATATTTTGTGTATTTCGTTATTGAAAGTCCTGAAGTTGGGACATGTTAGAAGCATCTGTACTTTCATCCAACCATAGAGCAAACCTCCTGCAATGGATTATTTGTTCTAATACTTGTTTCTTCAAATCTTCAGCAATGTTTTCTCTGTGTCTTTCAACACTGTTTGCTGACAAAGAAATGCACTTCAGTTTGTCACTGTAGTTTTCCATGCATTATTTTAGCTATTTTTAAGCTGCAAAAACTCAGTTCTGTGATGGCAAGTTTTTTTTTCCCTTGATCCTAGGTAAGATAACCTCAGAGCAGGCTGCTAAACATTTATCCTTAAATTAAGGGATATTTTTTAAAATACGGGATTGACTATTGCATTACTTGAAACATTGCTAGAAAAAATGAAGGTTTATCTTTGTGTTGTGGATGGTTAGTTTTCAGATGTCTTGCTAATTGTGATTGGTTTCATGCTACCATTGGCTAATATCTCAACATATAGTACAGATTTAGGGTAAGAGTAATTGTTAGCACTGGTAAATAATATTTTGAATAGTCTTGATAATTAATTTTTTTTAATCCAACTTCTTATCAGATGTCATTGTCATTAAATTGTCACTGTCTGTTACCTTGGAGTGTGGCTTATGAAGAGCATGTACCGTAGTAGAAGTGTCAGTGCTGCCATTTTCTTTTTACATGCACTCACAGTACCTTCAGGCCATTGTTTCCTTACAGGACTCTTTTTAAACTGCTTCTCCATTCTGTAAGGGTTAGTTTGGTTAAAACTAAGTAATGCTATCCGTGAATCCACCTAATCAGGCAGAGACAAACTGCAGTCTGTCTCACTGCACACAAAAGGAATGGAGTGATTGCACCACTGTCACCTGTCTGGGTTTTGGAACACATACTTCCCCCGGGGCCCCACAGCTGCCTTATGTGATACAGGCCCATCAGACATATGGGCTGAGTGAGTTTACAAGTATCAACCCATGTACTAAATACTTGAAATGTTTGCAAAGATGAATTCGTGTTTTGGGGTTTTCTTTTTCTTCCTTTTTTTAAATTTCCTGGTTTGTTACTTTGTTGTGGCTTTGGGTGGGATTTTTTGGTTTTGCTTGTTTTAGATAAAAATAGATCCAAATAGCAGTTCCAGTATGTTCTTTACATACCCCCAGGAGTTGTCTTGCATACTCCTGGTTGTGTGCTCTCTTTAAAAACCACTGTCTTTATTTGCCAGTTTTGTCATGTCAAAGAAGTGTGGTGAGGCTGGGAGAGGGCGAAGCGAAGCTGTTTCTCTTTCGAAGAACACCTTAGGGCAAATACTGCAGCTAAAAGGCTGGCTCCTTAGAGGATGATAAAGCCTTTAAATACTGTAGTTCCTCACACCAGTTTGAAGTATGGATTGTTTTTATCACTAGGAAGGCTGCCTTTAAGAGATAGTTTCTCAGTTAAGTCCTGAGGCAGGTTCGCTCTGGGTCCTGCTCATGTGATAATTCGAAGCAATGAGGCATTGTAACATTTTGTTTAGGTCAGCACTACATGTGAAACAAAAATAAAAAGTACAGAAGTCTGCAGAGGCAAAGTGCTAGAAATGGTTGGTCTCTGTGTGTTAAATTGATATGATATAGTAAACTGCTAGTATCTATGCTGAATAGAAATTGAAATGGAAGACTGCTGCTACATTGGGTTTTCAGTAAGACTTCATTTTCACTGCCCCATTTTTTCATTATGGACACTGCTTAAGAGACATGGCTAGAAAATGCCACAGATATGTTTCGCTTTTCCATTTCTTATGAGGGGAAAGGTAGTTTTTTATTCTCCTCTTTACTTAACTCTTCTCCCTTTGTCCCAAGTAGGTCTTTGCATATTTTGGTGGATTTCTTCATTTTTAGGAAAAGTTACACAGGTCTGTGTTTTTACTTCATTGCTGCTGCATTCTTACATGTATTTTGTAAAAAACAAATAAGGTGCTCCTTTGGATCCAAACCAGATCATTAGTTGGGTCTGATGTTGGTCTAAAACTGCTTTGCATGAGATATGTATAGAAACAAAAAACCCCAGTTGATAATCAAGTCTATTCTTTCTGGCTGCCTTGTAGATACAGAGCTTTAGAGGTAATTAAGAACTAATTCTTAGGCTGAAAAATTCTATCCAATTTCTGTTTGAATAGATAGCTAGTCCTGTTAGACAATAGAGGATTTTGGTTTTTTTTGTTGTGTTGATACCAGAATGTTTTCTTTAAACTTCTGTGTTAAACAAAATATTATCATTGTAAGTGCTAGACAAATACTTGGTTTTTTTAAGTACAGGAAAAGCACGGAGACAGTATGCGTCCAGAAGTGTATAATATTTGATCTTGGCATAAACATGTTCTCTTTTGGATCTTTGACTTAAGTGATAAAAAGAAAAATACTGATTTTCTCTCTAATATTGAAAATACTTTATACACTGAAAACTGAGCCCTAAACCTGTAGTTCTTACTATTGGTTGTGTTTTTTGCCTTATGTGCCCCATCACTGTTACTGTTGGTTCAAATCCTTCAAATTTCTCTAGAGGAAAGAAAGTCCTTTGATGTATGGACTGTTGTAGCTATTCGGGATTTGTAGGTGATATGTCCCATGCAGTGCTGCTTGTCTATACTGTCTTAAAAGATCTGTGATTTGTCTTTATTGCATACGTTTATGCAGAGCTTATTTATTACTCTGCTTTCTACTTCCTTTGCCAACAAGAGCTTTAGGTTTCTGACTCACAGTGCTGTCTTTGTAGAGTTTGTTTCAGGTTGAAACAGTGTATGAAAGTACATGATAAAAGAAACATTGCTTTGGTAGCCCTCAGAGTCTGTCAGTTACTTGTCCCGTAGCAAGTCAATGGGGAAGATTTCTGCTGTTCAATAGAAATGAAGACCTATTCATTAGTCTTACCTAACTTTTTTAATATGCGCTGTAGTTCCATGAAGACATCTTGGAGTATGTGGTGCACGGGCAGAACTTGTAGCTCACACAAGTTTCACACAACTGCATTAATTTGGATGATTATAGTTGAAGTAAGCTCTTCTCAACATAGACTAGCCTTGGGTGTTTGAACTCCTATAGTGCTTTTTATGAGTTAATTTCAAACTTTTTATACATTTGTGTATACTAATGTAGATTACTAAGATTCGATAAATGTTTCAGCAAGTCCTTGTTGTTTCATGGGTGTAACATTGCTTGCTGCTACTCAGTTTGTCTTTTCCCCATTCCTTGTTCTGATTCAACACTGCGGGATAAGAAAGCTTAGTAAGATATTATTGATGCTATAGTCTTTGAATTTCATATAACTATTTTTTATGTTCTGTGTATCATATGTTAATCTCTGGTAGGGATCCTACATTGTCCTTCATGGATGGTGTCATTAGGACAGCTCTAAGTCAGTTGTGGTGAACTTTATTATTTGTTTTTTCTTCTTGTAATTTCATTAATTTCTCTCCCCATCCCTTTTACCTCTATGTGCAGGTTTGTTTTGTAGTCTTGCATTTATTAGTAATGTGGTTGAGTTAAGAGTTTTACTCTTTTTCAGATGTTACTGTGAGTTGTGATGCGGTTGAGTTGTATAAGGCTGCTCTTCTCCAAATCAGGCCAATTTATTTTGAGAAACAGGTATTATGGAATAGCTCTTACTTTGCTGGTCCTTCTCATAATCCTAATGGGAATTCATTACTAGAGTCAAAGCTTTGATGAGAGCTAGCTGTCAAGATAAGGAACCTGTCTGTTTTCCTTGAATACTGTATGATCCACATCAATATCCACATGTTGACATGTTGGTATTGTTTAACAGAGACTTTAGATGATAGTTAGCTGATCTCTTCATAAATAATAAGATTTGGCATTGGCTGGTTTTTTTGCATCCAACTCTACAGCAAATAGCATTATCCACTAGACTTTTATTTTCCCTATTTCAGTCCGTTTGGTTTTGGACTTATACTCAATTCCTGTGAAGAACATCAAACAACATAAAATTTCCCATCAATTGTTTATCCCTGGAGATGTCCAAGAGGCATTTGGATCTGGCACTCGGTGCTGTGGTTTAGGGGTTACAGTGATAGTGCTGAGTTCATGGTTAGACTGGATGATCTTGAAGGTCTCTTCCAACCTTGATAATTCTGTGATTCTACCTAATCAGTGTAATTCTTGCTTAATTATCTAAGTAAACTAAAGTTTTTTTCATCTTTTCTGTTATCTTTCCACCATTCTCTTCTGTAGCTGGTTTAGATGTTTCTCATTATGTTAGCTAGTTGCCCAAGATGTCTTATTTTAGTGTTAGTTTCCCCATGCTACCTTAGAAAACAGGCACTTTGCTTTGGTTGCCTCTGTCTCTGTATGCAATTGAACTTATGGTTAGCACAGTGTTAGTGTGTGTAACTATTTTACTGCTGTATGGAAAGCTAACTTAATTACCATCCATATGGCTTAGTGTTTTGCATAAATTTTTGATTTGGTAATCCACATTATTATTGTCCTCTTTGAGCAAGGCTTGTCCTGCATGAAGGTACTTGATTCCTTTCCCCTCCTTCAAGGTTCTGTAGGATTTACGTATTTTTGGTAACTTTTTACGACTGGAACTTCGGCTGGTATTTACTTGTGTTTCTCTATGCTGTGTTTTCTTCTGTATATCTTCATTTATAGTTAGTGCTGCCTTCTGTAGTCCCCCTGACATGTACTTATGGCACTTTGCTTTGCTGAGAAATACGATTGTTTTATAACGGTGTGATTTACCCAGTATTTAAGTTAAGACAATGTTTGTGTACAAAAACTCTATTACAATGAAAATCTCTTCAGAAGACAATCATGGAGTGCCATTAATTTCTGGTGTCATTTAACCTCTGATCATATATTGTAGCATCATATTCTGTAACCTGCTTTATGGGCAAGTGAGGTTAGTGTTATAGTACCATGCCTGAAGTAAGACTTTGATGAAAGAAATTGGAAATTTTGGAGCAGCCTTGTTGTTTCCCAGATTTCCTCTCAGCAAGTGCAAGGAACCCAGCAGCAACATGTTTCTCCACATCTTGCCCTTCAGAGCAAGGAAGCTTCACCATGATCGCTTTGCCCCTCTTTATTTCACAGTTGCTGGTTGCAGATGGCTGATGGAGGTGCCCTCTGCAGGGGTGTGTTTACCAATAGCTTAATTTCATCTTCATTGGCACAGTTTTGTTGGTGGCAGCAAAAGCAGAGGAGTGATTTTGCTTTGTTTTGCAGTTTTAAAATATTGTCAGTTAAGTATATTCTTGGGCAGATGATCAATCTTCCCTCTCCCCCCCCTCATCCCCATCTGACTGTCAGCCAGGTGAATTGTGTTGGCAGAGTTCAGCCGGGCTTTGATACAGTTTTGGCTTTAACATTTTCAATTCTGGCTCCATGTTTACTCTGTTTTTTAAGTGTTTCAGTCAATGTGTACCTAATTTGAAATTATTTTGCTGTGTGGTGTTTCTTTCTCATGATACCTTTGAAATATAGTATGAATCTAATGAGGAATTTTACTAAAGTTTCAAGCTCATCTGCTTTGTGAAGGTGTTCCAGAAAAACAAATGCTGTGAAGTTGCTGAATGGTCATAAAATAAGTATCTTTAATGTGTGTTCTAATTATGTTAAATCTGGTGTAAAATGAATTTGCAGATGAAATAGTTTGACAGCTCAAGTGTATTCCAAGAAAAGTGCTTTGGCACAAGTCATACCACCTCTGACAAATTCAGAGTTGTCCGCGTGGGAAAATTTTGTGCTGCTCTTTTAACAGAAAGGCACAGTCTGTGTAGCATTTTGTTTTGTTTTTTTAGGGAGTACCACTGATGTATGAAGATTGAAAACAATATTGGATAGGTCTTTGTGAAGTAGACTAAACTGTTAGTTAATATGGCATTTGATGGAGCTAAGCAGGAATTTTGAAGGGGGTGAAGTTCAACAGTTTGTGTGGGTACAAAGCATTTCCACCATATTTATTTCCGCTGCATGACTTTGCTGTATTAATTTGAATGGTTTCGCTTTATCTTTATTTTGGCTTCACACAGAGTATCTAATAACACTTTTAATTCTTATTCCCTGTTTACTTTTAGCTTTATTCAACTCCACTTAGTCAACTGGCCCCACTTGTGTGCTACCCATTTGTCTGATCTCACTTAACAGTTGAGTTATAGGTAAAGCTAAGGTGTTTTTTTTTTCCTTTAATCCTGTTACCTTGGCAGTTGTGTAATATCCTCCTAACTTGTCATTGCAGCCGATCAGATGACGATTCTGGGTCAGCATCAGCTTCTGGATCTGGTTCGAGCTCTGGAAGTAGTAGTGACGGAAGCAGCAGCCAGTCAGGCAGCAGTGACTCTGACTCTGGTTCAGAGTCAGGCACTCAGTCAGAATCAGAGTCTGACACATCTAGAGAGAAGAAACAAATTCAGTCTAAACCACGAAAACTTGACGGATCTGAGGTAAACAGGATACGTAAATGAACCCTTTGGTGGGGGGTGGGAGGGAAATACTAAAAAAATCTTTTGAAATTTTCAGGAGCAGTGTTCATTTAAAAAATAAAAAGAAGTAATGAAGTGTTCTTAATCAGATTTTAATTTGATTGGGTTAGTGAAAGCATGTGTTTTGTTGCCTGGGCATGTTTCTCATGTGTAAGTACTTAAATTTGTGCTTTTAAAATTCTCACATTTGTAAGTATTTTGAGTTAAAAGCCTACCTAAATTTCATCTTACAGAAACATGCACTAATTTACTGGAACTTATGAAAGACAAAGACACACATAATGTTATTTCTGAATTCTGTTTTTACATTGTTTCTCTAATGCTTGGTTTCATTGTATTAATAAATAATTGTATAAAAACTTCAAGCTTATGTACAGTTTCTTTATCAATAAGTCAGCTAAGTGCAGGAAAAAGTGATGTTGAAAAATCTCTTCAATTCAGTGGGCCAGAATTACCTGCACTCTCCCATGTTTATGGAGTGGTATACCATATTTATGAATTTATAGATCAGTAACACCAAGAACTGAAGACTGCTAAGGATTCTGTGTTTAATTTTTTTCCCATGTACTGAAGTAATACTGTATGAAAGAAAATCATAGCAGTCAAGCAGTCTGAAAGAATTTATCTGTTTGAATTTAAAAATGTACTTTATAAAGTTTTGCCTTAACAATTACCTACACAACATGGTTAGACGTTGCAGTGGTTATCCTGATGATTAGCATATAACATTCTGTTTTGTAGAAATCTTATTCTTTTAAAAAGCTGTCTGATATTGTTAGTTAATGCAGTATTTTGTAGTGAATTTTTTTAATTGATAAAGTTAAGATGCTACTTAGGAAAAGTAAATATGTGGTAAACTGGAGACTTTCAGTATGTTTCACTGACTCTTACATCTCTATTCCTGTTTAGTTTTGGAAGTCTAGTCCAAGTATACTTGCTGTTCAAAGATCAGCAGTGCTCAAGAAGCAGCAACAACAACAAAAGGCAGCCTCATCAGACAGTGTTTCAGAAGAGGTGATTAATATAATTTAGATTTTTTAAATTGTCTTACATGTTAAAGTAAAATTACATAGAGCAAATTTATATTTTCTGAGTGTGCATAGAAGTCTGGGGTTAGTCTATAAAATTAACATTCAAATAACTGACATTTTTAAAAGCAAAAGTAAAGATATCTCCGGTTACTTGTTTTCAAGTGAGTTGTCCCAAAATTATAGCAGTCTTGATTCTGTGCTGGTTTTAGGTAGCTATTCTGTGTTGTCTGGACAAAATTTTCAAGCCACACAGTACTGACTTACGTTGTATTTTTGGCTTCTTGAGTTTTGTAAAGACAGATAAAAATGCTAAAATATTTTTTCAATGTGTTTTTGTATAAGGTGTCTGCTATGGTTTTCAGAAATTCCATATGAATTAGAAAACTAATTTTTACAAGTCTTGTAATAGTTACTACAAAAGAATTCTTGTATTTTAAGAATGAGGCCTGTATTCCAGGTACTTCAAAACCTAAATCATAGGCTAAAGAAATGTTGACTTTTTTGCAGTAGGAACGTCTTTTAAGAACACTGGTGGGACCTATGAAATGGAATTTGTTTGTAAAGCAGTCTTTTTGTCCTACAGAGACTTTGCCATATAGTCACACTCATTTGGTTGGATTTCTGTTTTTGTCTGATTTAGCAGCTCATCTTTTAAACAGAAAACTTAATCACCTATCATTAAAATAGTAATTTATAGCTGTTGAGCACTCTCTTCCAGAAAGATACTTTTCAGGATAAAAGTTGTTCTAAATCTAAGTTTAAGACAATGAGATTGGCCTTAAGAAAGTCTAACTTTAAGAGGGTTCTTGTTTTTTCTTCTGTTATAAGGAAAGAAGGAACATGCTATTCTCAAAATTTTCTTTAACTGGTGTTTTAATGTGGACCAATGTGGAAGGTGAAAAAGCTCTTGAGGGTAGGAGATTTCGTTAGGATTTTTACAGAGCCATCATGTTGATTAATGCGGAGCAGCTTACACCATGACTTTGTATGTAGGCACAATGTTAATTTTTTAAGATAGGGATTTTATGTAGTGTTCTCTAGAGCGGTATTGGCACAGTATTCATAGATGGATAAAGAGAAAAACAATAGCAGTCTTCTAACAGCTAAACTGTGAGGCACAAAGAGGGTAGAACACGAATAATACGTCTCCAGTTTGAAAGTGGAAGCTGATGTATCTTTTCGAAGTCTACTTGTTAGAAGTACTTAATTCTTTTTGTAATAATAAATTGGGTTTGGTTTATTTCCTTCACCTGCAGGACTCCTCAAGTAGTGAAGATTCAGCAGATGACTCATCCAGTGAAACCAAGAAGAAAAAACATAAAGAGTAAGATATTTTCCTAAGTAATAGCACACATTTTTTATCAGAGACAGATGCTTGTAACTTATGCTTGATTTCTTCACTCTTGAAATGCTTAAGTTCTCTTTTTAACATCTTGATCTTTCAGTTCCAATTTTTTAATTTTTAAAATAAACTCTCAAATGAACATCTCTATCATACTAGTTTCTCAGCAAAAGAGTCTGCAATATTGTTTGAAAACATTCATCAGTGCTTTTATTTCTAAAATACTTTGTTGCCGTTTACTTTTGAGTTGGAAGCCCTCCCTATAAATTCTTGTGGAGATGGGAAACTACTTAAGTAGGTTGTCTCGCAGCAAATTCAAGTTAGAATCCCTTAGTTAATGCAGATGGCTTTTCTTTTGGATTTTTGTGGGCTTGCTTTTGTTTCCTTTTTCCCTTTCCTTGGACATGCTTTAAAGTTATTATAGTTTTGATATTAATATTAATTAAGATTGAATTTTCCTGCACAAAGTCAGAGTTTGAATCAAGATACTGTACATCATCTTTCCTGTCATGAAGTGAAAAATCTCAGTTAAGCAGAAACAAGGCAATCGTGCTACTCAGTCACAAGTGTCTTACTCAAAGTACTTTGCCTGGCTGTGAAGCACTGATGTAAGTTTAGTGGGAGCTTTGGGGAGCGAGTGCCACCTACCAGTTGCTGAAATTCAGGTTTTTCTGTGTTTCTCAAATCTGCCTCTAGTATTTTTCAATTCTCATGCTGAAGTTGCTGGTTCTTCACATGAGCCTCAGAGACCATAGGCATTAGACAATATGGGGCTCTCCAGAATAGAACATGATAGGACTTTATGATTTGAACATGTCTAAGTTCTGATGAGTATGTATCTTTCCAGGTAGACTCGTTAAGTGCTTTGTTTTCTTAATGTCACGTTAACTCATTTCTTCATGCTGAAATTTATATAGAAATCCAGATTTTTGTTGTTACTTTAGATTTTAAATCTACCTCTTGAGAACAGAAAACTTAGTCCAAATCCCTTTGATGCCATTGGGCATTGTTTTACTTACCTAGTATTCACTGATGACAATTTTCTGTCTCATCAACTGAAATAACTGTTAGAAGATTTTATTTCTGTGAAGAGTCTTGAAATTACAGAAGATCCCTCATGGATGAATAACTGTTCTTAAAAATGCAATGACATGAAACTACTGTTTTGTCTTTCAATATGTCCAGTGAAGACTGGCAAATGTCAGGATCAGGGTCAGCATCGGGAACTGGTTCAGATTCGGAATCAGAGGAAGAACGGGAGAAAAGCAGCTGTGAAGAGAGTGAATCTGACTATGAGCCAAAAAACAAGGCCAAAAGCCGGAAGCCTCCAAGCAGGTAAGAAGCTGGGCATTTGAATGCTTCGGTACTATCTCTAAAAAGCAATTGAGGATTTACTACTACTATACATGCGACTGAAAACAGTAATACTTACTGAGAAAAAAAAAGTACTTTTTTTAAAATATACATAATATGATAATATATTCATGCTTTCTAGTGAATACTTTTTCCTGTCTGCTTTAAATGAAAGCAGAGTAATTGAACATTCATTAAATACATGTATTCAGAAAGTAATGCAGAAGATTTATTGTTGTCCTTGTTGAAACATCATTGTTGTGTCATACATTATTGTCTTCAAGAATTAAGCCAAAAAGTGGGAAAAAGAATGCGGGACCAAAAAAGAGGCAACTTGATTCATCAGAGGATGATGATGAGGAGGAGGATGATGATGATGATTATNAACTTCAACGCATATTCTCAGCTATAGGTTAGAGAGCACTAGTTTTAAAGTTACAAAGAAGTCATACTGTTTCACCTTTCATATTCATAAGAATACTCCTATTCCCATCTAAGTATTGCAGAGTAAAATACAGGAAAATTGCATACCGAAGTAGAAAATAAAAATCAGGTGGAAGATAACTCTGTATTGCATAAATGCACACCATATTGTTATGACACTGTTTGGACAGTTCAGTGGTACTTGATCAGCATAAATTATGTACAATGGAGCAGAGACAGACTAGATGGTAGAGCTGACTAGTAGTCTGAACATTGAAAGATGGTATTGGCAAGGCTGAACCACTAAAATCATTATTTCAGTTAGTGTAGTACAAATACAGAACAACATGTGGAATGGCTACAAAAAATGCACCAAAAATTGCAATGGTATCTAGCAGTTCTCCTTTGTATTTGAGTCTGCAAGTTAAAATCATAGACTCATAGAATGGTTTTGGTTGGAAGGGACCTTAAAGATCACCTAATTCCAACTCCCCTGCCATTGGCAGGTACACATTTCACTACACCAGTTTGGTCGAAGACTCATCCAACCTGGCCTTGAACACTTCTAGGCATGGCAAATCAACAGCTTCTCTGTGTGTAACTGGGCAACCAGTTGTGGTACCTCACTCCCCTCATAGCAAAGAATTCTTCGTAATACCTAATCTAAACCTACTCTCCTTCATTTGAAAGCCATTACCCCTTGTCCTACTACTACAGCTGTTGTCTGAAGTCCCTCTCCAGCCTTCTTATAGACTTCGTTAGGTACTAGAAAGTGCTATAAGGTCTCCCCAGAGCCTTCGCTTTTCCTGGCGTAACAGCCCCAACTCTTAGCCCATTTTCATAGCATAGGTGTTCCAGCCTTGTTATCATCTTGGTGGCCTCCTCTGGATGTGCTCCAGCAAGCCCACATCCTTCTTATGGAAGGCCCTGGTGGTGGTGGGGCTGCCCGAGGCCGCACAGCGTCCTGCTGCAGACGTCCTTCGCGGTAGCTGCAGGCTGCGGACAGAGCTGGCTCCTACACTAGGAGTAAGCCCCAAACGAGAGTGGCGAAAGAGCGTCGGCAAAGGATTAGAGAGGGGTCTTCCATGGGGTTCCAGCCAGTTCATTGAAGGTGAAGGGTCCAGGGACGAAAGACAGAGAAATGAGAGGGTCCAGGGTTTTTATACAGGGGAGGAGTAAAGTGAACAACCAATAGGGATTGAACAAGGGGGAGGAGTCAACAGGGGAACAGCCAATGGGGATAACTTAGGGGAGGGGATAGCATGAACAAACCAATGGGGTGTTGAGTAGGGGAGAACTTGCCAGAATTGATGAATATTCAGTAATGGATATGAATAAACATGAACTTATGCATAAAATGGGGTGGAGAGGTCATTAACCAATGAACTTAAAATATGCAAACTAGGAACCAAGGGAATTATAGGTACTCGCCGTAACCTAAAAGAGGGAGCTAGAGCTGGGTGTCTTTGAGACCTATCCACCAGTCTTCTGACTGGTTTGTGGCAGTGGCCGTGGCCACACACCACAACAGGGTCCCAGAGCCTGGGGTCTTCCTTTTTTCCACTTTTCAAAAATGAGGTCTATGTTTCTCCTTTTCCAGTCAGTGTGAACTTCGCTGACCTCATGACACCATGACCTCAAAAATTATGGTAGTGGCTTAGCTATTTCTTCCACCAGTTCCCTCAGGTCCTGTGGATGTATCTCATCAGGTCCCTTGGACTTGTGTACCTTCAGTTTCCTTAATTGGTCTCAAACCTGATCTTTTCCTAGAGTGGATGATTCTTCCGTCTCTCATTCCCTCCCTGCCTTTGCCCCCTCTGGTGTGGCTGGGTCACTTGCTGGTGATGACTGAGGCAAAACAGTTGTTGAGTACCTCAGCCTTCTCCTTGTCCCAAGTAACCAGTTCTCCTGTACTACAACTCCTAATTATAAAAACAAACACATGAAAAAACCCCACCTAAACGCTGAGCCCCTTGCACTTCAGGGCTACCGTTTTCCATTAGTTACACCTAGTGTCTAAAGTTACTGACCCCTCTCATAACTTGTATTCTTCTTTTTCTCAAATTCCCTCTCCCATGCTATCCCATATCCTGCTCCCGTGTATGGTGTTACTGCTGTAGTCAAAGCCTTAGGAACTAATCTTCTTTCATGGTTCCTGCCCAGATGATGTTGTTGCTTGTAATGCTTTTTGGCATTGCCTCTCTCTGACTTCAGCCGCTCCAGCAGCTTGCTTATCAACACCACTGAGATTAACTCACTTGGTTAGAGCCAGGTGCTGATAATGCCAGGGTTATGGGTTTGATCCCCATACTGGCTTAAGAGTTGGACTCCATGATCCTTGTGGGTCCCTCCCAGCTCAGAAGATTCTGTGATTCTGTAACCTGTTCTCACCAAAATGAACCTCTTTCCTGCTGCTAGTGTGCTGCAGCTACAATACAGTCTGTGCTTAACCTGTGCTTAATAATTTTTACCTGGTAAGATAACAGAGGCAGGAAAAGTACCAAACTTGTTTAGGAGGGAGATTTATAGTGTCTCTCTTAGTAGGTTTTTCATGTCTTGAGGTTGACCAGAAATAGCATCATATGTCTTTTATATGCTTAGAGATAAGAGTAGTGTAACAGAAAATTACCATCAGTGTTAGTGGAGCATTCCCTAGTTACTTTTTTAAAAACCAGGAATACTACTAATAATATAAAAATAATAAAGTTCTCATGAGGAAAAATAAGATATTGCAGGTTAGGTGTAGAAGTTTTGGTTGCTTTTTTGATTCTCTTGACTACTTGTGCATGTGTTAACATATCTACATCATAATTTTTCAAATAATAGTAATGACATGAGTGCAGTAGACACTAGTCAAGTACATGCTCATCTAAAATTACCACCAATTACTTACTCTACTAAACTTCTAACTGGTTAACTTAGGACAATACACACTTACTCAAGGCACATGGTGTGGTTTCTTTCTCAGCCACAGGTGCTGCAACCACAATCTATGCAGTTGAGGCAGATGGTGACCCAAATGTGGGGTTTGAAAAATCAAAGGAGCCGGGAGAAATACAGTATCTTATTAAATGGAAAGGGTGGTCACACATCCATAACACTTGGGAAACTGAGGAAACACTGAAGCAACAAAATGTTAAAGGAATGAAGAAACTGGACAACTATAAGAAAAAGGATCAGGAAACAAAACGATGGTGAATCTTTTTATTTTTATGATACTTATTTTGAAACACTGTAGGTGTTCTATTTTGTTTCTGAGACCTGTTACCTGGTTTTGAGGACATAACTTTGAGTCTCTGCATTGGGAAGACAAAAACTTTGAAAGCCAAAGCCCCTTTAACATGTCCTTGTGACACAATCTTCTGAATCTTATGTGTGCGTATGTGTTATAAATGGGAGTTTTAACAAGATGGGTAATGTTTAAAAAGGAATAATAAGTTGTACCTTTTAGTAATTTTTCTGTTATACTTCAATTGGAGTTCTTCAGGAATTGCTGCAAGGATCAATGTTTTCTTAGTGCATTAGCCATTTCAGGTTACTTTGAAGAATTCAGTTTTCTTGGCTGAAACCTGAGGTTGAAGCCTGAGAATAAAAGCATGAAGAAATATATGCATTTTAAAGTCACCTTTTTGGTGTCCAGTTTTGTTAGTATGTTTAATACAATCAGTGAGTGCTGGTGGGATTTTTAGCAACTAATCATAAGATGGATTCTTACAGAGTGGGCCACCTTGAATACTATTCCATGAAAATAACCTGTAAAGTGTACTGCTTATCTAGAGACATAGCTACTACAGCTACAAGTTGTACTAGTCAAGCAACTAATGGAGAATACTTATCTTCTGCAATAAGTATTCTCAGTCATTAAGGGTCAGGCACTTAGGCCAGACACAGCCATTTTGTAGTAGGATTTTTTAAGTTGTTCCTTCAAAAAAGCTTTCCAGGCAATATTCTTGGGATGATTACATTCAGAGCTATAGAGCTGCTGAATTTTCTTCGTTTTAGAACTATATGGTGTAATAAGTGTTGTAAATTAATTCCCACTCTAGGCTGAAAAACGCTTCTCCAGAAGATGTGGAATATTACAACTGTCAGCAGGAGCTTACAGATGATCTACATAAACAATATCAGATAGTGGAAAGAATAATAGGTATGTTACAAACTTACATAAACAATATCAGATAGTGGAAAGAATAATAGGTATGTTACAAACTTGTGGACAGAAATCAATGTCAGAAATTCTATATGTTGTCAATGGTCTTGTATTTGTAGTTAAGAAATGTGAAATATTGATATCACAAACTTTTTAATCCAAAACAAATCTTCAGGTAAAGAGAAGAGCTGTCAGGCTGTCTTTTTGTGTCTAGCTTCTCTTGTATTATTACCTCAAATGAATGTTTTCATGAGGTACAGAAGTAAAATGCTGATCAGATCTCTGGTGCATTTTTGCAGCTCATTCAAATCAGAAATCAGCTGCTGGTTATCCAGACTACTATTGTAAGTGGCAGGGTCTGCCTTACTCTGAATGTAGCTGGGAAGATGGAGCTCTCATTGCCAAAAAGTTTCAGGCACGCATTGATGAGTACTTTAGCAGAAACCAATCCAAGACCACTCCCTTTAAAGATTGCAAGGTGCGTATGTAATTCACAATGGATTTATAATCAGTTGTACTGGGTCTGACTGGGATAGGGTTAATTTTCTTCCTAGCAGCCTCTACAGTCTGTGGTTTAGATTTGTGACCTAAATGGTTTTGGTAACACGTACTGGCTGTTGCTGAGCAGCACTGGCACAAAGTCAAGGCTTTCTCTGTGTCGTGTTGTGTCATCCCCACCATGAGTGGGCTGGAAGGGAGCACGCCAGTTAACAGCTGACCCCCAGCTGGCCAGAGAGGTGCTTGGTGCCATTTAATGTCTTACTCAACAATAAATTGAGTGGGCTGAGCAGGGGCTGCCTGTTGCCTGGAGATTTGCTGATCATCAGTCTACTGGTGAATTAATGTGTGACTCACATTCTGTCACTTGTGGGTTTTTTTTCTATGTGTTTGTTTTGATTGGGTAGGTGTTTTTCCTTCACCCAGTAGACTCCTTATTTTGACCCACAATTTTTTTCTTGCTTTTGCCTTTTCGTTTCTCTCTCGTGTCGCTCTGGGGTGGAAAGTGAGTAAGCAGTTGGGTGGCAGCTGGGCTGCTGGCCAAATTCAAGCCACGACATCAGTTGCAATAGTAAAAATGTGGTGGTGTTTTTTGTTTTTTGGTTGGGTTTCTTTGTTTGTTTGTTTTTGGTTTTTTTGGTGGGTGTTTTTTTTTTTTTTGGTTTGGTTTGGTTTTTTTGTTGTTGTTGTTTTTGTTTCTGTTTATTTTTTTTTTAATCCAGGTATGAAATACATGTTATGTATTTTTAGGAAGTTTTTTCAGAATAATGATAATGATATGTAGTAGGATGTATGGACAATAGCACTACTGAGAGTAGGTTTTTGTAGATGCCAGTCCCCTGCATTTTTACTAGCATTCAGAAATGGGTTTGTTTACTATTGTAGTTTATTTTAAAAGAAAACTTCTAGTGAGTTAATGTCACTCATGTTGTGACATTTAGATTAGCAATCAAACTAATTTCAACTTGCAAATTACTTGGTGTTTTTTATGGCCTTGCTTGCGTTAATGGATAAAAACTAGAGTTGATGACCTAGTAAATACCTCCTGTTACTTTTTCTATAGGAAGATTTTTTGGTAACTTCAGTCAGTTACACTTCAGTCATTGACTGATGATCAGTTTGCTTTTCACAGGTTCTAAAACAAAGGCCACGGTTTGTGGCACTAAAGAAGCAACCACCCTACATTGGAGGACACGAAAGTTTAGAGTTAAGAGATTATCAATTAAATGGGTTGAATTGGCTTGCTCACTCATGGTGCAAGTAAGTATAGTCTCAAATTTGTTTGTAAATTACAAGCATTTGTGAAGTGCTGAAATGGTTTTTTTGGTTTGGTGGTTTGGTGTTTTTTATTTTTTTTGGAAGTTGGAAGCTTTCATACTACTGTAAATTCAAAGGAGAGTTCTGAAGGGACTGATTTTGCTCTAAGTAGTACCAAAATTGTCATTACATGGCCATTCTCAACAAAAAACAGCTGTGTCATTACTTTGCTTTTAGTTTCAATAGAATAAGTCATATTTTTAAAACAGCCAACAAACCTAAAACAGTAAAACCAGAAAACCCAAACATTTCTGGAATGCCAACGTTAGTGTTAAACTTTTAAAATTAGACTCAGGAGGACTACTTGCAACTTTTTTGTTAATTTAAGGGGATAGGAGGGATGGGAAATCTTTTTTATGGAAAAACAATGTGAATAAATTTCTTCAAAATATATAGTAGCAAAATCTTGAAAACTTTTATGTGTGGGTTTTATGCTCAAAAGATAATAATTTCTTCTTATCCAAACTTTCCCCCTCTCCACACCTCCCCTAAATAGTTTTGTTTCTTTTCTTTTCTTTTTCTTTTTCTTTTTCTTTTTTTTTTTTTTTTAGGGGGAATAGCTGTATTCTTGCAGATGAAATGGGTCTGGGTAAAACAATACAAACAATTTCTTTTCTGAACTATCTGTTTCACGAGCATCAGTTGTATGGGCCTTTCTTGTTGGTTGTGCCACTTTCTACCTTGACATCTTGGCAAAGAGAGATTCAAACCTGGGCTCCTCAGATGAATGCTGTAGTTTACTTAGGAGACATAACTAGCAGAAATATGGTGAGTATTTCTCCTTGTCATTGGAAAGTGTTGTACATAAACAAGACTCACTTCATATTGTTATCATCTGCGTAACTCAAATATTTTGGTTGGGACTGAGCAAATATTTGCTGAAGCCCTATGTCTTTAAAATGTGAATTGAAAGCTTAGATTTTGATCTCATGTGAATGTGTGTGAGAGATTTCCTTTCTGCTTAATAGTGAACAGAATTAAAAGTATTGTCTTGCATTTGAAAACCAGTTATCTTCTGCCATGAGATTATTTAGGTGGATATAGTGAAAGTAAGTATGTAAGAAAGCCAGTTATGATCTTAGTTTATTTCCTGAAAGGTTGTTGGTTGTTTTCTTAATGTTAGTAATCTTATCCATTAATGTAAAAAGTTCTTGTATGTTATATATGTGTATATATATAGTGTGTATAGGTATGTGTGCGTATATATACATATAAAATGTTATATATGTGTGTTGTCCTTCTGTTTTGTTATCATATTATTTTATGCTATTAAGTATCTACATTGTTGCAGTACTTAAATTGATCCAGTCAGAAAGACCTTTTTTCTGCGGCTTATGGTTTACTTGTTTCTTTTTGTAGATAAGAACTCATGAATGGATGCATCCACAGACCAAACGGTTGAAATTTAACATACTCTTAACAACATACGAAATTTTGCTAAAGGATAAGGTAATTGCACTTCCATGGAGAGACAAAAATAATTTCCCCAATATAGAATTGTCTTTAGACTTACATGTATTTGATTTATGGCAAGTCTGAGAGTTTTTGCTTTTGAAAGTATGACAGTGTATAGTTTGGGATTTTGGTTTTTGTTTCTTGTGGGGGCTTTTCTTATTTTAAGCATTTTGTGATTTTACATATGTGTGGTGAGGCTCTCAGCCTTTGCACATTTTGTGAGGTGGGTAACACTTAATTTTCTTCAGTTTGCTTGAGATTCTCATTTCTGTAATGATCTCCTCCCAACTTCACGCTCTACTTCTTTGCAGACCACTATCACAGAACTGAAACAGAACCCAATCCTTAGCCCCAATATGATACAAAACTAGGAAATCCCATATGGTTTTTCTGTGATAGTGTGCATACAGTTGTATGTTTACATGTATTAATACTGTCTCTGTAGTGATAGCACACAGAATTATTCTTAATCCTAACAGCATGTGGAAATCGATACAGATATTCAAGAAGCAGAACATTTTGACTTTGTTTACTTCATTTGTTTGTATGGGAAGAAGTAAATACTTTTTTTTCCTGCCATGTAAAAAATGTGGGTCAGACTTCTGGGCATTTTTTAAATAACAAATTTAATTTATGCTTTCTTGGGATGACTACACAGCTTTTCATTGAACCTGGCAAATGTAAAAGCCATAATTAGTACTAAAAGCATATAGCTGTTACTTTATTAAAATAAACCAAGAAGTGATTGGGTTTATAGCTTGATTATATAATGTGGGAAGTTATGTAATGTGTTTATTTGAATGTTTCCCCCCTTCTCCATTTCTTTTAAGTCATTCCTTGGTGGCCTGAATTGGGCATTCATAGGAGTTGATGAAGCTCATCGTTTAAAAAATGACGACTCTCTTCTATACAAAACTCTAATAGACTTTAAGTCTAACCATCGTCTTCTTATTACTGGAACCCCTCTGCAAAACTCCCTCAAAGAGCTTTGGTCTTTATTGCACTTCATCATGCCAGAAAAGTAAGGAATGTGATGAGGGGGGTTGTTGGTGGACAAAGTAGTGTAGTGATTTGAGAATCAGTAGAAGTAGGGAATTGTACTGAAAGATAGCTTAAATATCCTATATAAAGTAAATGCATATATCTTTTCATGCTGCGTTAGGTAAGTAATGCTGGTAGCAGTTGCCACATTTTCCCATTTTAGCAGTGCGTAAAAATAATGGTTTCCTGTATGGGTCAGAATCTGGAAAAAAGGCTTCATCGTAGTCTAAGAGGAAATCCATATGGATTTGCTCTGGGGGGAGAAGAATGGAATCTTTCTTGTGTTAGTACTATTAATGAAAACAAATTTGTGTCAAGATGCCAAATATCCTGTAATTCAATTAGATAGCTGGTTTTCCCATATGTTTTGCATATGGTAAGCTTATTGTATTGACCTGATTTTGTACCTACTTGTTTAAACCTAAGGTAAACTAGAGCACATGCGTGAAGCAAATGTTCCTGTCTTGTAAATGCCAAACACCATAGCTCTATTTAGTTTGAGCTATGGATTGTACTGACTTCCTCAGAACATTACAAGCAAAGCCACTGAGGTGGTGTAGCCTTTATTCTTTTGTTTGATCATAAAGTCTGTTCTCCAAGTCTGTTAGTACAGATGATAGCTACACATCAACTAGACCATACAAGCTGCAAGACACATTTTAAGTAGGTTCTTGTTATCTTGCATGCGCTCTAGCCATTGAGATGGCTTTTTATGCTGCCTTGACAAAATATAATAATGGAATTTTCTGCAGCCATCTAGACAAGTGACCTTGCAGACAGAGAAAAACATTGCATTTCCATTGTGGAATCAGAAGTTTTTATTCTGTAGACATTTTTGGAAAATTCCATTCTTCTATTTACAGACACAGTATCTGGGATTTCTTGGGAGATGAAAATTCGGAAATTGGATAAAGCAGAAGGGAGTGGGAAAGAAAGCTGAATGTTTTTGTGGTATATTTATACATGTTATGTGTCTGTGTTACCTTTCTTCGTGAATTTTGCTTCATCAGGTCGTTCACAGTATGTCACTATTTTGCGCTTATACTTTATTGTGTTGAAGGTTTTCCTCATGGGAAGATTTTGAAGAGGAGCATGGCAAAGGGAGGGAGTATGGTTATGCAAGTCTTCACAAAGAACTTGAACCATTTCTGCTGAGAAGAGTTAAAAAAGATGTAGAAAAGTCTTTACCTGCTAAAGTTGAGCAGATTCTGAGGATGGAAATGAGCGCATTGCAGAAGCAATACTACAAGTATGTACCAACTCTTTGTGTATTCTGCTGTTTCAGTGATGTATCTATGTACAATTTACTGAATTACAGTGGTTTGTATACTGTATAGAAGTTGAGGCTTCTATAGGGTTTCGCAGCAATAAAATTCTGTGAAGTAAGGTCTCAGGAATTGCAGTGGTCTAATGTCTATTCATGTAGTTTCTTTTGTTTGGTGTATTTATATGTTCTTTTGGAAGATGCTTTTATTCTTTAACTTGTTCGTGTTTTGAGAGCTTACATCTGTCTTGCTTCCACATATGGTTAGAAATTACTAATATTGTACATCTTATTTCATAGGTGGATTTTAACCAGGAATTATAAAGCCCTGAGTAAAGGTTCAAAAGGCAGTACCTCAGGCTTTTTGAACATTATGATGGAACTCAAGAAGTGCTGTAACCATTGCTACCTCATTAAACCACCAGATGATAATGAATTCTATAATAAACAGGAGGCCTTACAGGTAATGCCACTTTTTATTAAAAAAAAAGAAACGAGAAATTTTACATCTGTAGTTTTCATGGAATTTTATAGTGCTTTAGCAGTTCATTAGTTCTTAGTAAAGTGTATTAAGGAAAAGCAGGTTTTCCACAAAATGTGCATCTTGGGTTTTTACAGTGAAGTATTTTTTGATTCTTAATTGGAACTGAATAATTGACAGAGAATTGACTAAATAAATATGCCCAGTTTTAATTACATATTATTGTATGGATGTTTTAAACTGTAGAATTCTTCAGAAATGTCGGAATTTGCCTTTTATTTTTCTGCCCAGAGTAATAGAAAGAAAAGCAAACCTCAGATGAATGTCCAACATACCCCAGTCTCTATTAGTGTTGAGATTAATTGATTTTGCAATACATGTTTCTTGGTTTTTGTAGCATTTAATACGTAGCAGCGGGAAACTAATCCTTCTTGACAAGCTACTGATTCGTCTGCGAGAACGTGGCAACAGAGTCCTGATTTTCTCACAGATGGTGAGAATGCTGGACATCCTGGCAGAATATCTGAAATATCGTCAATTCCCATTTCAGGTAAGAAATTTGGTGGTAATAGCATTTAAGAAGCTTTGATCTTGAATATTAAAAAAAATCTTTTCTTTACTGTGAGGGTGTCAGAGCACTGGAACAGGTTGTCCAAAGGTTATGGAATTTTGTCTCTTGTGCAGGTCCACCTGGACATGACCTTGGGCAGCACGCTTTAGGTGCCCCTGTCTGTGTAGGGGATTTAGACAAGATGACCCTCAGTAGGCCCTTTCAGCTTTGTTTGTGATTATGTGACCTTTACCCTTTTGATTTAAAAAAAGTGGAAGAAAATGCGTTCTTTTTCTAGAAGGGAACTGGCTCTATGATGAATGTTATTTTGAAGTAAAACAGATGAACTAAAAATTATGTGAGCTGTTTATTTACTTTTTTTTCACTTCACATAACAGTTTTGGCAGCTGACAATTCAAGTTGCTCTGATTTTGAATATAGTATAAAAATTATTTTTTAACTGTAGTTCTCAATCTCTTTAGAGACTTGATGGATCAATAAAAGGGGAATTGAGGAAACAAGCACTGGATCATTTTAATGCAGAAGGATCAGAGGTATAGTATTTGTTTTCCTGAGGAGTCTGTTTTATTTTCTCCCAAGAAGTACAAAAAGACATTGCACAAAAAAGAAGGGCTGAAAAAAGTGCGGAATATATCAATGAGGTTGGAAATTCATTGCTATTGCCTAGAGTATAAGGTTTATATAACCTTTTTTTTAAGAAGAGGTTAAGTAAGTAACACGTAAGTTAGGAAAATGGTAGCTGATTGCTTTATAAATGCTGCAGAATTTTAACCCCAGCTTTGTTCCTCTATAGAATTTAATAATGTTTACAGGAGTGCTGAACTTAAGCAGTTAGCATCCAAAAGTCCTCTGGCAATGGGCAGAACTAGCTTCATATATCCGTGCACGAACAGTCATGTTTTACTTGTTTCAAATACAGTTTCTGTTATCTTCATTTGTTGCCACCTGTTTACATGCTGTGGAAGAAATAGTAAAGTACTGATTTCTGTCGATTCTTTGTGAGCAACCTGTGAGTATGTAGGTATCTGTTACGATTCTTTAGATTCTGAACTGGAATATTTGTACCTAATTTAGTACTCCTATTATGCAAGTCATTCCATACCTATCAGTTTAAATCTTTAGTCCTACACTGGCAGATTTGGGGGAGGGGAGGTTGGTTGGTCATTGGTTTTGGGGTTTAGTTTGTTTGGTTTAATTGGTATTTGAAGATAGCATTTGTTAGTTGCTGCTGCGCTTGTTTCTGCTTTGTCGAGGGAGAAAGACTGAACTCCATGTTAAATACAAAAGCTAACTCCCTTTCAGATTTCTTTCATAGACGTTGACACTTTCTGAAATATTAGCAGTTACACTGTACGTTTTTTGCGATGAAGAGGAATTTAAACCATGCATTTCTAAAATTGAGGCAAACTCTGCGTTTGTGCAGCAAGAAAAATAATGCTCTCAGTTTTATTCTGTATTTCCTAAAATTTCATAACAGTTTGGAGGGGATTTTGTAGTGTTTTTGTATTACTGAACTAAGGGCTACCTGGAAATCTTTAATGCAATTCTCAGGACTCTTTCCATATTGTAATGGTTGCAGTTTCTGTAACTGTACTGAAAATTTGGTTTGTTGGGGTTTTTCTAACCTGTTTTACTTTAGCTTGGATTTCATATGTTGTTTTTTTGCATGTCTCAATATCCTTCTACAGTCTTTCATAGTTATCTCTGATTCAATAATTTTGTATTGTCTACAGGTTTTTTTCGCCTTGTAGGCTCAAGTGCTTTCTCTGCTCTGACGTGACTGTTTAGTCTTCCAGGGCTTGGGGCGGGGAAGGTGGGAGAGAGTTTTTGCAACATTAAAGGCCTTGACAGTAAGATTTTGGTATTTTTTGGCCAGTCTAGTTTTGTTGGATGTCTTGCTCAGTGATCCTCATCTAGGTTACTGCTTCCTTTAAACTGTTGAGAAGTCAGTAACTTCATGAAAGAAATTGGCAATCAGCATTTGCTTTATACTTAAAGAAGCTTTAAGCATAGAGCAATTATGGATTTGGTAGTATATGATTTTGTAGTCTGCACCACATAGTGCATAAAGTATATTGGTTCCTTTAGGAATATTACAAGTATTGTATATAAAACTATTTCTTACTTTATGATTTCAGGACTTCTGCTTTTTACTGTCTACCAGAGCTGGAGGATTAGGTATCAACTTGGCATCTGCTGATACTGTGGTTATATTTGATTCTGACTGGAATCCACAGAATGATCTGCAAGCACAGGCTAGAGCACATAGAATTGGACAGAAGAAACAGGTAAACACACTCAGTTTAAGCTCCAGACCTGAAGGACAGTTCTGTACATCAGCTGTCCACTCTCGGTCTGCACCATTCAGTTCTCATGTGTTTTTGAGAATAAGTGATACTTTCTGCATATGTCCAGAAATGTTAGTAATGCTCACTTCTGTTTTCTTAAATTTCCATGCAGGAAGAAATAATATGGTAGCTGTGGTATTTGGGTGGGAGAGGGAGAAGAGTTGCGGACTTGTCTGTCTTACATTCATTGGTATGATGTCATTCTACGAAATAACTGTTACATCAGGCACATGCCCCTTGCTTAAATATTCTAGTTCTGTACAGGACTGTTTCCTTCTTATAGAAGACATACAGTAACAATTAGAAATATGACATTATTGCCTGTAGCAATGCTTGTGCTGAGTCACTGAAGTTTATAAAGAAAGGTCTAAGACTATTTTTGTGGGTTTTTAAAAACATTTCTGTAAAGGCTGTGGTAATATGATTAAACTAGTATTTCATATTTGAACCCCATGAATAAATTCAGAAGTTATGTAATGAAGACTGAGATTTCTGCTTTTAAAATTTTTTATTTTTTAAATACACATAGGTTAATATTTATCGACTAGTCACAAAAGGATCAGTAGAAGAAGATATTCTTGAACGAGCCAAGAAAAAGATGGTGTTAGATCATTTAGTAATTCAGAGAATGGACACTACAGGGAAAACTGTGTTACATACGGGCTCTACTCCTTCAAGGTACATTTGTGTTTGTTTCTATACCAACTTACCCTTAAGAATATTTCACTTGTAAATGAAAGGAAAAAAATAAGATGAAAAGTCTGTGTAGATTTTTATTTGCATATTAAATATGTATCTCTAATATATGAAGAGTTTATATTTAACAGTAAAAAGAAAGCTTAATTGACTCATGATTATAGGGAACTTTTCCATGGAGTTTAAAGTTTAAATGTTTTTCCTGAAACATCATTTATTTCAGCTCAACACCTTTTAATAAGGAAGAGTTATCAGCAATTTTAAAGTTTGGTGCTGAGGAACTTTTTAAAGAACCTGAAGGGGAAGAACAGGAGCCTCAAGTAAGTAGCAATTAGTAGTATTCCTTCTGGACTAGATAGATAAATAGGCAAAAATATGTTTGAATTATTTAATTGTAAAGAATTTTTACTTTTTTAAACCCTCAGGAAATGGATATAGATGAAATCTTGAAGAGGGCTGAAACACGGGAAAATGAGCCAGGTCCATTAACTGTAGGAGATGAATTGCTTTCACAGTTCAAGGTATGGCTCTGTTCCCTCCTTCCTGCCGTATTTATACTTTCCTTTGTAAACAGTACTATTTCTCTTCTATGTATCTATCTCTTCATTCTTTGGAAATAGATGCCTCAGTAAGTCAAATCTATATCACTTTCTAGTAAAATGTTTTTCACCTATACATGATACCTACCATCAGTATGAACAACTAAAAATACTTGATGAATTTTGATAATAAAATGAGATGTATTTATGAATGTGTTAATGATTAAAATTCTAATTTTGTGTTTTATCTACTGCCTTTGTTAAGCAGCTATAGTATCATTAAATGCAATATATTCTTTGTGTTTCTTAGTTGGTCATTTCTCCGAGTTGCTTTTAGCCCTAAAGTAAACTTGGAATGCCCGGTATTTTTAAGTGTTATCAGTTAAACATATTACGTGTGGAAAAAAAAAAAAGGCAGAGCATGAAATGTTTGTTTAGTTAAGGAGATTATTACATAGCTCTCCTGCTAATCACTCATTTGCAACATATTTTGATATCTGCATGGTATTAATGTTTGGTTAGTTTTATATTATTATAGTTTCACATTAAAACAGGCATTCAAATGTTGTTAGCCCTATTTTGAAGGAAGTTAAATAACCATCATGCAAGTGTGAGGAACATGAATTCTCCTTGTATCTCATCTTAGCCCATGCTGAAAGGAGTCTGTGTTTCCTAAATGAATAAAAATACTTTCTTTAGAGACTGTTCCATGAAACATTTTGTATTTATAAATTTTTATATATATACCTTATAAAA
>VWZT01007829.1:91815-120664 GCA_013397055.1 Pachycephala philippinensis | reverse complement strand
ACAAACAAAAAAAAAAAAGGACAAAAAACTCTAAAACAACAACACAACAAAAATCTTTGACTTAGGATAAATATGACTTAGCAAAAACCAAAATATCAGTATTTTACCAATATTAATCTCATCCTGAATTTAAAACACAGCACTGTACCAGCTACTGAGAAAACATTAACTCCACCCCAGCCAAAACCAACACACTGAGCAACAGGTTTTGAATTATTTTCTGTGCTACAAAGGAAACAAAATTCAGGCACCAAAGCCTGCTAGCTAGTTCTCATAATAGTACAAAAGGTCATTTTTCCAAATGGCTGAACTGTACCCCCAGGCTTTCAGGATTATGTGCTGTGTCATTATTAAGAAAAATCTCATTGCATTAAGAAACAGCCATTGCTTTTAAAAAGACAGAGACACTGTTTTGTTAGAACAAAGCAAAACCAAGAAAGCCTTATCACAAGGCATGAACTACATGCGAAATAAAGTTTGTAGTTCAAACTGACGTTTCCCTGTCTCCTGTTTCCACCAGCAGCCATCTCACTGAGGTCTGACAGGTGTTTGCAGGGTTGCCAAGCCCCTGGGTTAATTCAGTGCATGAGGAACAGTGAGATTAAATTATTTCTGTAAGTGGAATTCTGAAAAATTAATTGAAAAGCTGAATCATAGAATTGTTAAGGAATCTTCCCTGTCAGACCATCCAGGAGCCACCCTGGCAGTCACACCCACACGACCTGCACCCACAGTAGGCAGCTCCAGCGCCTGGCTTGGCTCCCTGCACTCGCCCCACACTCACACCTTCAGAGCAGGTTTCCTTATCACCTCGACTCCAGGTTTCCCACAGCAGTCACAGAACTCCAGATCCTACAAACAGTTTAATCTTGGTGCAATAACAAAATAACAACTTGAGCTGGGTGCCTCCAAGGAGGGACCTGAACCAAGGAGGCCTTGGGCTTTTACACCTTCACAGACTTAGCCTGGGGAAAGTCTGGAGCCCGTGGGCCTCTTGCCTGGGCCACAGGTCCCTGTGCCCTTTGTTATGCCAAGGGCCAGCAGTTCTCGAGCTCTTTCCTGGATCTGCTGCCACCCAGAGCTCACCCTGCATGTGAAACTGCAGCTGCAGCCCAAGCTACCTGCACTGAATGTGCTCTGCAACACAGTCACAGAATGGTTTGGTTGGAAGGGACCATAAAGGTCATCTCAGTTCAAATCTTCTGCCATGGGCAGGGACACCTTCCACTAGACCAGGGTGGTTGCTCAGGGTCCCATACAGCCTGGCCTTGAACACTTTCACATATGGGGCATCCACAGCTTGTCTATGCAACCTGTCCCAGGGCCTTGCCACCCTCACCATAAAGAATTTTTTTCCTAATATCCAATCTAAACCTACTCTGTTTCAAATGGAAGCCATTCCCCTTTGCCCTGTCACTACAGGCTCCAGTAAATACTCTTTCCACATCTTTCCTGTAAGTTGCCTTCAGAACACTCTCCTGGACCAACCAAACACCTTCTACATGTAGTGACTCTCTCTTTCCTCTTGCCATGTTCATCTCTTCCTCATCCCTAACTAACCTCAGCCCTCCCCTACTCCTAGCCACATAATTTTATCTTTCAGACATTTGTGCTGCCTCTGGCACCTGTCAGACCTTTTACTGAATTAATGTAATTCACTGAGAAGGCAGAAAAATATCCAGTATTTCACTGAGCTTGTATTCCTCGCTTTCATGAAGGTATATTACCTCAGAAAAGTCTCTTCAGCAGGTACAGGGTGAGCAGTGGGAGAGCAGATGAGGGGGGACAGCAAGGATGAGAGTGTGCAGGGAGTCACTGCCTTCTGGAAAAAAAAAGACAGCTTATTAATTTGTCTCACCATGTCTTGAGACACCACGTCCTTAGACTCAATTTGTTCTTGACAGTACAAGGAAAGCAGCAGAAGTGCAGAGCCAGGAACAGGGGAAGGGAGAACAGACCCACCCTTCATGCTGGCAGATGTTTTGCAAAACACCACTCTCTGAGGTAGAAAAATGGATGGGCAGAGTGCAACATCTCTCATTTTTCATTTTTGATATCCAAGTTTGCTGTACAACCTTTCTCGTTGCCCAAATTTGACAACAGTCTCTGAACATGCTGCCACTCACTCCTTTTTTGGTTGGCTTCTTGACTGCACTTCTCTTTGGCCCAAGGAACTTCTTGCTTACAGCCAAGCAAGACTAATGGCAGCATTTTCCTGTTTAATTCCACCCAGAGATGTAGGCTTCAGTCTCTATATTTGATTTGAGCCCTGTCCTAGACAGTGAGTCCATTTACACCCTCCAGCCTTAAACCTCCCCAGCAATCAGATGTTCTGCAGCTCTGTGTGGGTCCCCAGGGGGTTTTAATGTGGCACCTTGGCAGTTGGCATATTGCCTCAATCCAGATACCCCAGCTGTATTTTAGACTCAAATTTCTCTGGGATCCAGCCACCAGAGGAACAGAGACCCATAATCAGTGAGCAGAGTCAATCCTTCTGCACCCTGTGTGTAAATTAGAAGCTGTGTCACAGAATCACAGAATCCTGGGGACATCAAACCTCCCCTAACAATGTTGGCAATTGTTTCAGAGAGTCGTAGAATCACAGAGTCATAAAATCTTAGAATGTTTTGGGCTGGAAGGAACCTCAAAGATCACCTAGTTCCAACCCCTCTGCCATAGGTAGGAACATCACCCCCTAGACCAGGTGGCTCATATTTCTTGTATTTTTTTTCTTCCACTGGAAATATCGTCTACCTTTTCTACTGAGTTTTCCTGGCACCCTTTTTTGTTATTTTTTTTTTTTTATAATGACGCTTTACTATTACTCTGTTCCCCTCCGAAGTCTTTCACAATATGTTCTTAGAGCACTTCACTGTAAGAGACATCAGACTGCAGCTTTTTTTTCTTTAAAACTGACTAAAAACCTTCAACTCAGTCCAAGGCAGGTAAATATTCCACAGGAGAGTAAGTTTCCTAGTATTTTGACTCACACAGAGATGATATGACATGCTGTATTTTGAAGCAAGCCTTTTTCCCCCTCCTGCTGTGATATAAGAAGCTGTTTTGTGAATTTTGTTGCTTACACTGGAAAGATCAGGGCAGAGAAAAAGTGAAGCAGCAAGTTTCCTGGCTGCAGCATCAGTCCTCTGGTAAAGCGAGTTTTCAACTAAAAATATCTGTGGTATTTTGAACTAGAAAGACTCTGTGTGAGGAAAGCTTGAAATTACTATTCTCACCTCTTCTGCTAGGTGTTTGCTGCTCCGTAGAGATTTTTTTGTATGAGATCATCACCATGGTAGTTATAACACCCTGGTCAGCAGAGACTGTGAGGTTAATACTTAAAAAGAGCACATTCTTTTCCTGTAGTATCTGCTGTGCAACTGTTTTTAAGTTTGTTCCTTGAAGAATGTGCACTGGCAGCCCAGAAATCCCCAATCGTGTCTTGTGCTGCATCCAAGGCAGGGTGGGCAGGGTGAGGGAGGGGATTCTGCCCCTCTGCTCTGCTCAGGTGAGACCCCACCTGCAGTGCTGTGTCCAGCTCTGGGACCCCCCAAAATAAGAAGGACATGGACCTGTTGGAGTGAGTCCAGAGGAGGCTGTGAAGATGCTCAGAGGGCTGGAGCACCTCTGCTCTGGAGTCAGGCTGGGAGAGCTGGGGGTGTTCAGCCTGGAGAGAAGTCTCCAGGAGACCTTCCAGCCCCTTCCAGTGCCTAAAGGGCCACAAGAGATCTGGAGAGGGGCTTTGGACAAGGGCCTGGAGTGAAAGGTCAAGGGGGAATGGCTTTAAATTGACAAAGGACAGGATTAGATTAGAGATTAAGAATAAATTCTTCACTGTGAGGATGGTGAGGCATTGGGATAAGTTGTCCAGAGAAACTGTGGCTGCCCCATCCCTGGAAGTGTCCAAGGCCAGGTTGGATGGGACTCTGAGCAACCTGGGATAGTGGAAGGTGTCCCTGCCCACAGCAGGGAGTTAGAACGAGATGAGCTTTAAAATCCCTTCAACACAAAGCATTCTGTGGTTCTGTGAGGTTATGATTCTATGTGTTTAGGATTCCATTATTTTATGATTCCATGATTCTGTGATATAGTTACCTGCATGGTTAGAAGAAGTTTGATCTTCCCAAGAATCCCTTCCATATCTGCAAATCTCTTGTGTCAGTGAAAGATTGGTTATAATATATTTTTTGTAGAAAAGGAGCTGTGACACAGCTGTGCACTTTTACCTTCACATAACCAGGAACAACAGGAGCCTGAATATTTTCTGTCTCCCTTTGCACCAAAGTTTCTTTAAGTGTCCTCTTTAAGTTTGATCTTGGCTTAGTCAGCTGTAAGCTGGAGGAAAAAAAAAAAAAAAAGAAGAAGAAAAAAAAGAGGGAGCAGAAGGGGTGAAGGAAAGCAAATCCTTGTGCCAAACTAGTCTTCTCAAAATTTGCACAAGCATTAATCAGCACATTGCTGCAAAACAGAACAAATAAGAGCATCATGTTCTTTTGAAAGACCAGTTTAAAGGGTTTTGAACTGACTCAGACAAACACATCCCTCAGGGACATCTTTGATTTCCACATTGTTCTCCTGATCACTCAGTGTGTTCCCAGAATAAGAAGTTTCACTGTTTGTCTTCTTTTTCTTGCTGGGCACAGTACTTAGGCAGAAAATCTGTCAGAAAGGAATAGCTGCATATAAATGTTATTCTAAGTATGGTTTCTGATACTATAGCTCAGCATGTTTGGAATATTGATCACAGCACTTAAATTTGCAATTAAAATGATAATTTCTTTTTTCCACTGATTCTTTGACTAATGTTATGCAAAATACAGCCTAGGATTGACATAAGGGCAATAAAAACTGCACAGAAAAATCTGTACCAAGCTAATTGTTAAACATATGGTCACATGCCATGGAAGGGGGCAGGCAATATGAACAAGGAGTGAACGGGGACATTAAGTATCTTCACAAAGACAGAACTTTCATCACTGCTGCTACTTGCATTTTCATTATTTTCTTCTCTCCTTAATTTCCCACAGAAACTTATTTTTCTTTTCCCAAGTTAGAGAGGCATTCACATTCTCCCACACTGGTGCAGGGAACTGCTGACTCCAAGGGAGAGAAAACTAAGGTAAAAGGAATTACAAGTGTGACCCTTGAGATTCGGGAATATAATTTTTATAGTACACTAACAAAAATACGGATGTTAAATTCAAGGAGATCACATGCAATAACAGCAGGGTCAGTGGTGTGATAGGATCATCATGAATTGTTTGCCCTTATAGCTGGTTAAAAGTTGGATTTATACATGGTTTCTTCAGTCTAGGAAGTTTAACAGGAAGGTTTTCTAATTTCTTCTTTCTCAAATTTCTTCATTTTCTTTCTCCACAAATTTAGTCATTTGCAGTCAAATACCTTGCCCTGGGAAGCTGTGGCTGCCCCATTCCTGGAAGTGTTCAAGGCCAGGTGGGATAGGGCTTGGAGCAACGTGGTCTAGTGGAAGGTGTCCCTGCCCATGGTACAGGGTTGGAACAAGATGATCTTTCAGGTCCCTTCTGACCCAAACTGTTCCGTGATTTCTATGATCCTGCGATTTTGGGTGCACATCAAAAACTCACCTATTTCTATTTAGCATAAACCAAACTCACAGTAAGTGCAGCTCATTTTTCAGTTCTACACTTCCCAGAATGTTCTTAGTCCTTGTTTGCCCTAATGTAAAAAAGCACCACTTTCTGATTTTAGTGCTTATTCAGAGATGAAGTGTATTGGTGATCGATATGCTCCAGTCTGCTCCAGTCAATATCCGAGCTATGGGTCACTCTGTCAGAACCTTTCCATCACTCTTCACAAAGTGAGTTTTCTCAGATTGCCTTCCCCCTTCTACTCCTCAGTTTCTTTATTGCTTCATTAACCAAATCTTATTCATTTACTGCACTAATTCCCCACACCAGGATTTTAGTTCCCCTCACAACTGCTTATCTCTGTCCCAGTATTTTGTCTCTTTAATAAATGATTTCAGAGACTGCATTCATTGCTTTTTTTTTCCATATTGTGTATAAAAGGGTATTTGAAATACTCTTCACTGAAAAGATAGATAGGATTTTTCATTCTTTGTTTTCCTCAATTTTCTTACAACAAACCTTTGCAATTAATAAATATGTACAATGATTTCCCTATATAGCAGAAAAGAAAAAAACTTCAAAATCACTTTTGAAAGCCCTTCATGTTTTGGTGGTGATTAATCTAGTACCATAAATACATGAAAATGAATTGATATTGCTAATTTTTAAGACAGTAAAGTATCTATAATATTTTCCAATATTTTTTAGTAACAGGAGGCCTCATTAAGTTATTTAGGTTATTACAGCAAACACTGCAAACGCATTTAGCCATTATTGATGTTCCACTCAAACCTGTCAAAGGACTAGAATTTCATTATTCCCCTCATTTTTCCTAACTACCTTAATCTTTTCTTTAGCTCCATTATTTCCCCAGGTGGCCTCACTCTGGGAAACATCAAGGAACACGAGAACAATAGAGAATTGATCACCTACAATTTTTTGTTGATCCTCTGTTTTGTCAACACCATCTCCTCCCAATGAGAGCGATAATCATCAGCCTTGTGTGGTAGGAGGCCTGGATGAAGCTGGAAATATGAATGAGTGGTAGAATGAAGCACCAATAAAGTAAATAACTGGCTAAACTTGAATCATTCCCTATTGACTAAGTTTTTATCTTGGACCCAAAATCTTCTGATGGAAACCACCTCCTGGCTGCCAGGTCTGTCACGATGATAATGTGGGATACAGTGCAATAATTTAATGATTTAAATTTAGCTTGCTGAAGCCAAAACCATCTGGTACAAAGGACACTTTGGCAGATTGAGTACAGTGAGAATATTGTTCTTCTTGCTGTTATGGTCTGATAACAAAGGAAAAATAAGCAACCAAAGCCATTAAAAAATCATTTGCAGTCAATCTCCCAAGCAAGTTTGAATAATAAGAGGCAGAGCACTAATTATAATTGTATGGAGTTTCCCAGCAGAGACATTGCAAACCAATTGCCACTTGTCTGCTCTCAAGTATTTTCTGCAAATACATTCATTTGTGGCATCTTTTCATTTATGTGACAATATTATTACATTTGTGTTTTCCCTGGCAATTGTTTTATTGCCATCTGGGAGTGATTAGTGAAACACTTTAGAGAAAGTAAGGACATCTCTGAATATGCCCCCGATTTTAGGTCTGGGTTGAAATGGACTCTTAATAAAATAAAATTGAGCATTTTGGGAAGATAGGCAATCTTAAGATGCTCATTTCATAAGTAGGACTGGAACAGAAAATGAGACAAGACTGCACACACACTATGAAGCTATTAGAACTGGAGGCAATATTCCATTTTCATCCTCAACAGGGATATTTTAAAGGGTAAATTTGTTTATTATATAATTATCTCTTTAGAGAACTGAGAATTCTTCATGATTGTTTTTGTGGACAGCTGGGGCAGAGCTGCTCGACCACATCAACCCCAAAGCCATTTTTCAGTCTGTTTGATTTCCCAAAAATGGTCCCCAAAGGGGGCAGAATGCTTTTCAGTCCTTCTTCTGTGAGACAAGGCTTTGCACTGATATTAAAACTAAATTTCTTTGAACAAGTACCTTTTATGAGGTGATTGCAGGCTATGTCACTTTGTTATCCCCAAAATTCATATTTATCATCAAATCACTGATGAAAAAACTTGAATTCTGTCAAACTAATAACCATTCTCCATAAAAATACCAGATGAACACTCCAAAAATAAAAATGCCACTTCTTCTTTAGTTAATCAGTTGGCAAACTTGAGCTCCATCAAGATTTTCAAATGCTAAGGAGGACACGGGAGCGCGGAGTCCGAATTACAGAATCACAGAATTGTTATGGTTGGGAAAGAGCTCTAAGATCATCAAGGTGAACCCTTAACCCAGCACCACTGTGTTCACCACTAAACCCCGTCCCAAAGTGCCACATCCACAGGTTTTTGAACACTTCCAGGGATGGTGACTCCACCACTTCTCTGGGCAGCCTGTTCCCATGCTTGACAATATTGTCAGTGGAGAATTTTTTTCTAATATCCAGTCTAAACCTTCCCTGGTGTAACTTGAGGTCATTTTCTTAAATACTTGCCCTGATGCCTTCAGACTCTGTACTGTCTCAGCTCCTCACTTTGCTGCATTCTTTCTCTACCTCACTGTAGAGACTTGGTAAGTCTGGAAGCTGGAAAGCTGCTACCACCCAACAACCCCAGAGATAACACAGATGTGACTAGCAGAGAATATGAAGGGAATGAGGCAGAAAAAGGAAAAAAGAGTAGAGTATAGTGTGAGGGAGAACCAAGGGGTTAAAAAAACAGGAATGGTAAAAGTAAAATATAATTTTTCATGACTGGCCCTGGCAACTGGCATGGCAGTCCTTCCTGAGGCTGATCTTGTTCTCCATCTTGCACTGAGCTTCTCCCATCCCCTCACTCTCCAGGAAAATCTTGCAGAAGAATGTTGGGATAATCAACATTCTTGATGGTTCAGAGTTCATTTATCTGTCACCTCCTGCAGCCCACGTGTCCCTCTCACCTGCCTGCAGGTGTGCCCTGCACCCTGACAGCTCAGGCTGGTGTCAGTCACTTTATTGAGATCATCACCCCACTGAAAGCAACCCAGAAGCCTCAAGTTATTTGTTCACACCATGTTTTGCAGGTTGGGCTGTGAAGTGGAGGATGGATCTGACAAATAGACCACCTAACCCACCCTTTCATATATTCTACTTTCTCCACAGGAGAATTTAAATCAAATCAATAATGAACATAAAAATGGAAAACAAGAAAAAAAACAAGCCAAACCCCTCCTGCTGCAAACTCTTTTACATGAACAATTTAATCTTATTTTTGAAATATATCTCAAGAAAGAATGAAAGAACAGAACTGCAAGGTAATGTCAGCCTGGTTAGTATTATGAAAATAGTAATAGCATAAATGAAGTGAAATAAACTGCAAAATAACGAAGCTGAAAGGTCATCCATACTCCATATCCCACAGAACTTCGTGCATCCCAGTAGCAGCCAGCAGTGCTAAATATCTGTGTATGGATGGGTGAGACATGAAAGCAAAAGGCAAAATGTTATATTGCTTTGTCATTTTTTTAGAAAAATAGTTGGCTTGAATATAGTCAGAAAAAAAAAAACGAAAAACCAATCCGCATAAGGGCATCACAGAGATCATATGGTTTGCAGATAAGATTTTCTTTTAGAATTATAATCAAGCATGTGTTACTTTATGGCATAGTTATAGAGGGAGATAAATGAATGTATGTTCTGCATTTCTGTACAGATTTCTACAATAAGAATTAACTTTTCTGCACTCTTTACCTTTTTCTAAAAAAGAAATTACTCAATTTCCAGGCATGAATAAACAAACAACTTTTATATATTTGGAGGTAGTTAAAAAAAGGATAAATTAGGCCCTCCAATTATAGTGTTGCAAACATTTTCTTTATTTGATGAATTTACAAGCATACAAAATACCTGTGTGAACAAATAAACATTGCCTGTATTCAATTAAACCGTTGCTTCCTTGATGCTTTAATTACATAATTATTGTGATAAATTAAACTGTTTCTCAGTGAACCATCCAGTCTAAGCTTAGAATTTATATTAGTGTACTTCGCTATATGTGCACAAAAAGTAATTTGGTTCATGAAATTATCTCTGAATTACTTCCCTGTTTCCATTTCCAATTTAAATGAAAAGAATAATATAATAGATAATAAAACCTAAGTTTCACATTGTTGTACTTTGCAGCGGTGGAACATGCAGAAGAGTAGAGATATTTTTATCGTACGTGGCCAATATATTTTCCCCATAAATTTTGGGCTAATGCCCAAAGGAGATCAGAATAAGATGTCCTAACAGTGCTAAATCCCATCCTTTTCCATACGTGGCTCCTTTTAGCAAAACTGAATGAAGTGTCCTTCAACAAGGGCACCAAAATGGTTTGCCTGCAGGATTCTTTCCCGTGTACATCAGCACACAATGTGCTCTGGGACTTTTTTATGCTTATTTCCCTGTCATTCACTTAAACTGCTCAACTCCCTGCTTCAGGAGGCTACGGAGAACCCAATTAAGAGCGTTAGACAGATTCATGCAAGAAAGCTTCATTAAGAACCAAGCTGCAGATTGCTGAAAGCTGGCAGGGTGCACAAAGGAGATGCTGTTGTGTGCTCACTTTTCTGCTGTAATCTGCCCCGGATTTCTGTGTCTGATGCTGTCGGAGAGGGCGTTGCTCCCAGGTGGGAGATGGATACAGCACTTTCAGCTCCAGCAGAGAGAGAATTACAGCCGGTCTCTCAGGGCAGATGCATTATTTAACACAACAAGAACAGGCTTTGGGCAACGAAAATCAATCACAGGCATCTGAAGGATTGTCCTGCTTGATTGAAAGTCTCCTCAGACAGAGAGCTGGTCTCTCCTTGGGCTTCAGGACTTGAGCAAATGTAGAGCTGCTACTTTATTTACGGGCTGTATTGCTGGTACAAACAGAAACTGTTAGACATCCTTCTGGAAGCTCACTCCCTGTAATTTTCCACTTCCTTGCTCAGCAATAAGATGCTGTTTGTAAGTATCTGCTAAATGTAGAGAACCACAGAATGGTTTGAGTTGGATGAGACCTTTCAGAACTTCTTCGGCCATAGCTGGCCAAAAGCTGAGACCATCCAACCACTCAAAAGAACTTGGGGTAAGAATGGACTGTGGAGCAGCTCACAGGGTTCCAGGGCTGGCACACATGAATACCTCTGTTAATATCTTTGGTTATACAAAATCTCATAACCTCACACATCAAGAGGTTTTGCCAATCTGCAGAGGTGGTAACTCAGACTAAGCACAGAGGACCGTACACATCCTTACTCTCCTCTGAAACTGGGGATTAGTGGGAAACGCCTGAAAGAAAATTCTGGTAAAAAACACCACTAAGATGAAGGATGTGCTCTCCCTGTCACAATTTTGTATCACATTTGTCCATCCCGCATTTCCTGCCATTTAATAGCATAAAGGAAAATCCTAGTGAAGACAGGGCTGAGCTGGGCAGGGTGCAGGTTTGACAGCTGGGTGCTGACAGAGCAGGTACAGCTGTAAAAAAGGGGCAGGGAGTGAATAAAGCTATGCATGAGCAGGCTACAGGATCATTCAAACTCCTGGAGCACCATCTGTTGATCCTACCTACCCAATTAAATTACTCCTTATACCTTGTCTCAGGTACTAGATAAAAACAGAACCTGAAAGAAAATTCTGGTATTGCAGGAGGGCTCTTTCTTCTCTCCTTGTCCCAGGAAGATGGGACAATACAAGTGGTGTTTCTGCTAATGAAACTGAACCCATACGAAATCTGGAATCAGAAACTTGGTGAGGCTTTACAAGCTTTTACTGGCTCTTTGGTGCATTTGGTTAAATCAATGCAGTCTGTACTAAAACCAAGAAGTTTTTGCTGTAGAGAACCAACTAAGACATCAGAGACAACATTTCAACAACTTGAAATGAATTCTTACATTTCCATAAATTAACATGGAAAAGAAATACAGGGAAGGGGAGAAACAAACAACCCTTACCAAAACCAAAGCTGCAGAATCTTTCAAGATATTGAAGTCTCAGTTCCTTTGAAGCTGAGTGCACATTAAGGACAGTTGGGGGATTACACATTGTACATTTGTAGTTAGGGTAACTTCTCAGGAGAATAATTTCCTTTGGGAAGGAGAGTTAAGGTAAAAAAGAGGTGGATAACAGCCTGCCCCTGTCTTCAGGAGACTTAGAAGCTAAAGGGCACCTTACAAAAGGCCTCTAAAGAAGTAGGATAAGAAGCAGAAGTAGCTTATATAATCTTGGAGGTTTTAAGAACAGAAGTGCTATTTCAGAGACTGTAAGTGTTTGGCAAGCCAAACTAAAAACCTGTAATCAAAAAGCCTATGTCACACTGAAATGTTTATGGGAATATCACAGGTCTACTGAAAGAAAGAAAATAGACAAAATACACATTCTCTGTGGCGAAAAACACATTTGAAAGCAATAACCCTGTAAGAGTGCAAGAAAAGCTTTACTCTGTATTCAAACTTAAAATTTCCCCCAAAAAATTTAAAACAGTCTAACACCATATTTTTCTTTATTGCTCAAGACCATCTTGGCATTTATCTTCTGGGTGCTAAATATTTTCTTTCCACATAACATGGTGCATTGATGAGATCAAATTCCTGATAACCTAATGAGCAGCACCCCTTGCTCTCCCCTGATGCCTCAGGTGCCACCAAAGCTTTGTCTAAACCCCAAGTTAGGGGTTATAGTAACACCATGTTTTTAACCCTGAAGCAGCAGGAAAATAAGAAAATATTTAAATAGTTATTTCAGGGTTCTGAAGCCTAGATGAAGTACCTGATTTGGCCCAGTTTAACCTGACTCACATCCTTAGGTTGCTGCAGTACCTTCGGTGGCAGCTGAGCAGGTATGAGGTGGTCACGCTGCTTCCAGCATCCAATCTTGATGCCTGAATTGGATCCTGAAAGCTTTACTCGATGTATCCATGGCTCCTAACTCTGTGGCCAAGGTTATGTACCTCGAGTCAGTGAAAGCAAGCCCTCCTTTGTTCCTCAGAGTGCCTCAGCTGCTCTCAAGTCAAGCACTCCTTGCACGCGGTGTAAGGGGTTTCTTTCTGTGTGTGTGGTTTTGATCCTGCAGTCAAGAGAATTTCTTTCATTTCCTCTCTATTCAGCTGTTACCAGGCAAGAAGGAATACTTGACACAGACTGAAAGCTTTTTATTTGAATTCTTGTGTAACCTTCTCTTTTATCAATTTGTCATTTTGCTGATATGCCTCTCATGCACCAAGGCATTTATTAGAATCATTATCAGAGAGCTCTCAGATTACTTTGTTGTCATGACAAACTGAGTTGTGCTCTGCCCAGCTTGATGGATGGGCTGGATATTTTTATACTCTTCTCGAAGGCAGAGCCTAGTGCTTTTGACACTCAGAGTCCTTCCTTGATATGTAAAACAAAGGCCAAGCATGAGTGCATCGTAGGAAACAGCAACTTCATTGGCATCAAAGAAAAGCACCCACAACTGAAGTGTGAGCTACTGAACACAGATCTAAACGTGAGGGGTTTTAACTCATCAGTTTGTGGCAGGAGAAATTGCCCCTAAATGTAGCTGCCCAATAGTTTGACATTCAGGCTCTGCAAAGGAAGATACATCCCATCTTAACATGTCTAGGTCTATGGAGAGAACAAAAATGGCAACTTAAACTTCACACCAAGGCTTAGCTTCACCCTGATAAAGGTAAGATCAACACCTGAACAAGTCCCCTAAAGTCCCTTTAGACTCCATGGAGGTTTTATTAACACACACAACAGACCTGAGCAAGAAATCCATGTCCTCCTCAATCAGAAACCTGCTTTTATTGCTGCAGATGAATCTCAGGCAAACTCCACACCGATGGTTCAGCTGTGCTGAGTCTTGTATGGAGTGAGGGAAGAGCCAAGGACTTGTGAGAGCCAAGGATTTGTTCACTTCATTCTTTTCTTCACTCTCCTGCCTGTGCCATCAGGGAACAGCCCCGAGTAGCCAGCTCAGCCTCCTGCTCTGCAGGGAGAGCAGTCCATGAAGAATGAGAAGCTGTCTTTGTTCCTCCAGCTTTCAGGGGAGCATAAACAACATCTTTTATACACAAAGGGAAACTTTTAATTCCACTTCTTATTCTCAATTAATAATTTTTCAGCTCAAAGGAATAATTATCTGAGTCCTTCTGTTTCTTCTTATCTTTGTGAAACTCTGCTAGGAATATCTGGGCATGAGCAGTGATTCTATGTTTTATTCACATTATCTCAGTCTTCCTGAGGCTCTTTTTATACCTCTGTAAAGCTGGGAACCAGTGGGTATGTACTGGATTTATGTCTTTGCCAACATTTCATTGGTTTAGGAGCTATTCTGATCATAAGTCTATGCATTTAAATTACAAAGCTGTTGGGCCAAATTCTATAAAAGACAGGTGATAAAATAAATTTTGTGCTTCAGGGTCATTATTGCTGTCTGTAAAGTTACAGCCAGCATCGGACAGACATCAGTGTCTACTTTGAATTTCCACCCAAGGCCCTCTTATGCTGCTCTGCAGATGCTGTGGAAGCAGTCAGTGAGCACAAGCTGACTAGCAGCTGTCACCGTACCATGTTTCCCTTTTCCAGACATGATTTTGTCATGCTGGACTAAAGAACCCTCCTAATATACCCAGGAGTTCATCAGTATTTGGTTTTGCTGGATCCAAATGCAGAATGCAAGTCTGGAAAAGCTCAGCAAGGAATTGTGGGGAAGAGTGATACAAGCAGAAACCTGTCCTAACAAGTTTGTGTCTGCCAGCTACAGAATAAGAGCTGTCACAAACAGAAAATAACCCTAAAACTCATGATACCTTGCTGGTCTCCACAAACCCTCCCCATTTCTCACACACCTGTCCCTATTTTAAAAGTAGGCTTTCATAGGAACCGTTTTCCAAGCTAAAGTAATCTTTAATTCAAAATGAAATATTCAAATACCGCCACCAAAAACTGGCAAGCCTGTGCTCATGCTTATGCCAAAATACTGTTACAATAAATGTAGAGTATCTCATCTCCCTGTCCCTTCCTTGTTTCTTCTCGTTAGCTCCCCTGTGCTTTGGGACAAAGTCTTGATATTTTAAAATGTTCATGTGTGTGATACAGAGCAAATAAATCTAATGAGCACATAATATATTGAATAGCTATCTTTCAGTGACTGCATCTGTTATGTTATTTGGTATAAAATATGGACACTTTCTCTGGTGCACCAAAAACTATCCAACTTTCATCTCTTCTGTACATTTTTATACATTAACCATGCACGTAAGTTTTGTGTGATTTTTTTCCCATGTGATATGCAAACTCTGGACATTTAAACCTGAAACATGTTGTTCTTCTAAAATACAGTTTAACATAAATAAATGTGACCTTCACTGGTTTTTGATTGTTCATTTGTTTGTTCGTTGTTTCCAGTCATGAATATCTGCAAACATAAAAATTATATTACAAATGATCAATGAAGAATGCAGACACATACACACATTATATTTTATAATTTTGGAACAGTAAACCAAAGAAAATAATACCCCTTGTACATAACTCCAGGCAATTCAAGTCTCCTTTAAATTGTGGCAAACTAAACAACAGGGTTTTTTGCAGATATTATTGAGTGTAAACTATTTAAATAGCACAATGTTTGATAAGCGTCAGCCCATTGATTTATTCTTACAGATAAACGTCAGTGTGTCTAATGGATTAGACATTCCTAAAATATGGAGGAACTCAGCATTTACTGATGAGCTGAGTCCATTAATCCTAAATAAATTACAGTGTATCAAATGCATAGAGATAATTAATCAAGGTATATTTATAGTGTATAAAGAGCTCATGGTGACACTCCATGGTGACTATTCATAAATACATTTTTAATTTAAGTTAGAAAAGTTATGGGAGTGAAGCCACTCTAAAGAAATTACTGCAAACTTTTTTATTATATATAATTACCAGATAATATTATTTACAATTTGAGCACCAAGGGACTCTGACATGATTCACAATCCTGGGTCATAGATGAATATGTAAAATGCAGTCTCAGTCCTAAAGAGTTTACCAATGAACACGGTAAAATATGAAAACATTTATTTTCAGTCCTCAATAGATACAGGAAATCAGGTTAACATGCAGAAGATGCTTTAATTAATCTTAATTAGGCCCCTTTTCCAGGGAGAAAAAGTATTATTCATCACTAGAATTGTTTCTACTGTCAATAATGATAATACATGGCAGTTTTGAGCCTCAAAGTGCTTTACCAACATTAGGTAATAACACTCTGATCATCATAAAATCTCTTTCAGGAAGGTGAATATTTGTTTTACTCATTACTTAAGGAAATAAAAAAAAAAATATGAGTTTGTGGAGGAGGACATCATTGCAAGAAATCACAATCAAAAAAAAAGGTGACTATTAACCCTACATTAGCTATCATGTGCCTGACAACATCAAGACACAAATCTAATTTAGTGAGATTTAAATACACAGCCCATCAACTACCTTTAACATCAGATTTATGAGAAAGAGTCAGAAGGCTTTTCTGGTTTAGTTTGGTCATGGTTCTGGTTTTTTTGTGCTGCGTGACTTGATCTAATAAGATCCTCGCAAAATTAATGTCCCTTATTCAGTGGCTCCTTCCAGCCCTTTACAAGAGAATTTGGTCTTAGCTTGCCCCACTTACAGATGTCCCTCATTAGAAAAATAAAATGGCAATATGTGCAATGATAATGGACTAAAACTGGGAGCAGAATATAAATCATTGCATTAATTCTGTTTTCCATCATACTGGGGGAAAAAATAAAAAATAATAATAATTAAAAAGAAGAAGTAAATATAAAAGGCTTCAATCACCAGATACATTTTCTATTAATTACAAGCTGTGTGATTCAGAGAAATATCATTTTTGCACTTTCTTTTGGAATGATCCTCTCTTCACTCATCACCTAACAAAGCTTCTGTTCTTTTGCAGTTTCCAAAGTTATGTATCCATGTGCTTTTTGATTTCTAGTTTGGTATTTTGCAACTAAGATCAGGTTTGCCAAGCATGTTTTTTAAAATCCATTATATTTATCCTAGATTTCAGTTGCCCTGGACTGGAGCAGTTCCATTGGTTTAAGTCACATCTCAAGGTGAACTCCATCTATAAGTTTACTACGTCACTAAAGCAAGCAGAATTTTCTTAAGCTTTGTATGATGAAATTAAGGAAATTAATATGAATGAAATTCAGCTGGTCAAGGTCTTGAGGAGGATTCGTTTCATTTTTGTTTTCAAGTCATTGAATGTTTACCCATCTCTAAATCTGATAGAGTAACACCTCCCATAAAATCGTGATCTGTTTGTTCAGATTAAAAGGTTTTGAGGACACCCAGATCCCTCCTATCCATCAGATCCTTGAAGACCAAACTCAGCCCTCTGCCTCTTATTTTAAAGTCCAAGAGATTTCCTTGGCTCCATGCAGTGGAACAAATTCAAGATGTTTCTCTCTCTGACTGCAGAAAAGGTTTCTCCTACAAATATGGATGAGGAATCTCATTTAAAAATATCACCAGGGATCATTTCCCTTCTTTAATTATTGTATCTGCTCATGTAACTGGGCTAAAACTCAGAAACATTTAAAGTTTTCTTCCAGGTCATAAAACAAGTATTTGGCTGAGCCAACAAGTGCAACTATTTGTATTTCTTAATTTTCTGCTTTGAAAAACACCTGTAGTTTTGTTTGTTTTTCGGGTTTTTTTCTCTTTCCTCCTTATTCCATAAACAACAAGCAAAAAGGTCATTACACTTCAGCTACAGACCTTCTTCTTGACATCTGTTTTTGGGGAATATTATCAGGCCTCAGTGTTCTGGAAAAGTTGCCCAAATACTCTGTTTTTCACAGTGCTTCACAGTTAGTAGGACACGATCCTCTTTCAATAAAGACTGTATTTCCTCAGTCTGATTTTATAAGAAATTAATCTCTCTACTTCAAGAATTTGTTAATGAGAAATGTTAAGTTTGAGTTAGATTTATGAAAATATTGAAATTATTTGAAAATGCAGTCAGTTGTTTGAGACATCAATAGACTACATTGTGCTGGCTAATTTAAAATAATTAATATAGCTATTAGTTAAAAATTCCTATAAAAATTCCTATGAAGGTAAATAAGTGCTTTAAACACATTAATTTCACTGAGTTTTCCTTTTTTTAAGGGCCTAGCAAAATCTAGTACAGTAGATATAGAAAAGCAATTATGTTTCATTTGGCACGTAAGAAATTAAATTGCTTTGGGTTCTTGAGTCCTTAACTGTCATTTATTCAAACTGTCTGCCGCTGAGGAATGATTTTGAAAGACCACATTGATCACCTTGCTGTTTGGCCAGGAAACTGTTTATAAAAAAGCATGAGACAGCAAATAGTTAGCAAAAGCAAATTTTGCTTTCCTGAGGCTCTATATTTCACAAGGAAAAGGCTTCAAGGGTTTTGACATCCTCATTTTCACTGCATCTGAACAGAAAATGAAGTGCAGGAAACATCTTGAGTGTTCAAAAATGAAGGTGCATCTGAGGGAGAAATATATTCCCCCTATGTGTGGTGGTACAAGAGACAGTGCAGCAGTGCAGTGTGCCAAGATGTGCAGCTTTAACGCAGATTTTCCTTCAGCAGAATGACACCAACACGTGGCTTTCACAGCGTTGATTGGGGAAGTTCATGGGATCCATCTCCCCTTCTGCTGAGGAATTCTGCTGCTGACCTGGCGAGCCAAACCTGATTGCTGCAGGGCCAGCACAGATTAACCAATAGATGTCTGGATTTAGCATAAACATTGAGGATTTACATGTAAAAAGCCATAAAAGTACTCGTGTCTCTGAACAAACTGCTAAGGCTGCCAGGTTGCCACATGCTCCCCACAAAGAGCTGAATGTTCCCATTCCCTTTCCTTACCAGTAATGGACAAACCATAACATCACTCCCTGCAAAGCCTCATGCCACACAGTTACTCGTTGTGGTGCTGGATTTATTTCAATAAATAAATCCCTTCATCTGATCATCAACTGAGGTACCTTTAGCTCACAGGCCTTACTGCAGCCTGGGGATTTTAGATACATTTTGTGTATCTAGTGATTTCAGGCTTCACAAGCAAATTGCAAGGAAGAAGGCAGAAGCAGTAATTCAGAAAGCATAGCTGAGACGATGCTTTTTCTTCTGAGAAAAGTTTAAAAATTCAGTCTTATAAACAACAAAATTACTCATGAACGTGTATTGGATCTGGTAAATTGATTTTACTGGGGAAAAAAAAGTGTGAAAACATTGAGTTTTTGAAAGTGGCAGTTAACTTTTTCTGAAGTAAAACTCTCCATTTTATAAATGCTGAAACAAAACCTTTCACATCAGAAATGCTGAAATGTTTTGCATTGACATTTCCAGAACAAGCCTTCTGAGTTCCCAGTTTGCCATGGAACTTTTTCGTTAAAAATTAATGCCTAATTTTATTTTCTTATGTTAAGTTATAGGAATTCAAGAAAGAGGTTAAAGAAGGATAAATCATGAAAAGATGTAGATGATTTCGGTTGAACAGCTTAGATGAAGAAATCCAGTAGTTGTTCAGTGCAGTCACAGGGCTGTTTTACAGCATCAGACTCATAAAACAAGCTCTTCATCCTATGCAGAATAATAAAGCAACTTTATCTGAGGGGTTTTTCCAGAAAAAATCGGGGTTTCCAGATTCATTGTACCCTGGAATTTTTAAACATTGACAAGAGAATGGAAATGTCACAGACACAGATAATTTATGTCTCCTCAAGTACCCCATAGTATGAAAGGATAAGCACAGATATTTTTCAGAGAGGAAAATGCTGCTGGGCATCTTTCTCAGCAGAAGTTCACCTGTTGAGCAGGAGGGCAGAAGGGGAGACTGGTAAAAGCAAATGACCCAGCACAGCTTTCTTCTGGGCCACTCTGGGCTGCTGAGTTCAAGAGCAGCCTCTGTGTGTTCTTAGAGGAGGGTAAGGGCAGCATTGAGACCACTGGCTCCTCTCTGGGAAATGTTTGATAGTGTACATGTGGAATTATCTATCCCAGGGAAAGGTGTAAAACTGCTAGAGGGGTAACAGCAGCAGGAGTTTTAATACCAATAGTCAGGCTGCTCCAGCATTACATTTACTGTCACACATTTATAGATATGAGTTGGATAAAAGGGATTGTTATAAATGAGAGGAAGAAGTGAGGACAGTAGTGCAAAGGATATTTCAAAAGGGAGGCAAACACTTTGATTTTCAAACATCAGTTAATAGATAAACTCATTGTCTTTATTTAGGGTGTACAATATGTTCAGGGCTCTCTCAGAAATCTCACAGTCCAGCTGTCTGAAGGGTGAAAAAAAAATATTGTGCAAAAGGAGAAGAAACATTATCTTTCCCAAAAGTATATCTGAAATTCTGGAGACTGAGATGAACAGGGGTCTGAGAAAGCTTGAGGCCTCTCATGCACAAAGAGGAGAGCCCCACAGCCCCTGCTAGTAGGTGCACAGAGGATGGCAGTAGGAAATGCTTAAATAAATGTTGCCTAGTAAAGCTCGTGTTTGGTGAGTCAGATGCTGTTGGAGAGTTCGGAGGAGTTATCCACGTGTTACTACTGCTCTTAGTACTGACCATCAAATTAAGCTTCACTCCTTAAAATTACTGTAATTCATCCTTTAATTGTCACACTAACCAGATCTGCCACCGTGTGATGCTGGGCTGTAAGTGTTGGCTGGCAGCGGTGGTGTTGCAGGAGTCATTCTCTTTCGTTAGCACCTCCACAGTTTCTCTTGATCACCTCACAGTGCCTTTCCTGACCCTTGCCTTTCCTTGCCTGCTGCCACCGAGGTGACAGAAGCACCTTAAATGCATTTCCCATGCCCTGTGAAGTGTCAGCTTCCTCCACAAAGAGCTTACAGCTCCTTGGATGACAAAAGATTTAGGGCAAGGTAGCTATGGACAAAAGCAAGTTTTCCTCAACTCCTAAAATAATTTGCCTTCATTTTGTATTTCAGCTTGTTCTAGAGCCACCAGTCTGCCCTAATGGGATGGGATGAATTGTTGCCCTCATATAATTTCCTCACTGCCTGCCTTTTGCTTTGAGCATGAGCTCCTCTCCTCTTTGTTAATTGTTTTCTAACCTGTATTTTGTATAACAAGTAAATCCTATTAGAATATCTCCTTATTCTCCCCACAATGCAGAATACAGCTATTCAAGTCTGTTCCAATACCATTGTAATCACTGATCCAACAAGTTCAAAGTCTGACTTTTCTTTTTTCTTAAGCAGATATGCTTAGTGTAATGAAATATCTTGTTCTGTAATAACCAGCTGTTATCTTAGTCTTCCTCCCAGTAGAGCTTGTCTCTAATACCAACAAGGGATTTTCCACTAGCTTAATTATTTGATCTCATGATTCTGAAAGTGTTTGGAAGAAAAGTAGAGGGGAAAGTAAGCTGGTGTGTTTATTTTAATGGAAGAAGGAATGTTTTGGAAAACCAAGCTCTGGTGATTTTCTAATTCATTTAATTTTCTGGATGATAGGGTCTCCTTAATTTGACCATCTGTTTATTAGTGTTTGAATATGGATGAAGATGGGAAGGATATGCCTTTTCACACAAGGAAATGGAAGTGTGCAGAACCTCTGATGGAATCTAAACTCACACCCTGAAAAAAAAAAAAAAGAAAACAAACCCAAAAGCAAAAAACCCCATTACATACTTGGCTTTGTTTATTGTCTTTTCTGCAAGCTCTAGACTTTATTCAACCATGCATTATATTCATGTCCCACCCCATAAGCACTCTCGGGTTCTTCTCTGGGATTAAAAAATGTGATTTCCTGCTCTAAGTCTTTTGTTGTAGACAGCTGAGTGCCCGTGCTCTGCCACCAGAACCCTGAACTGTCTTTTGCAACCTCGATTGAGCACAAAGGCTGCAGGACACCCCAGCTCAGGTAACTGCCGAGTGTGAGCTCTGCCTGAGTTTCCTCCTGTAGGTCAAGATTAAGTTCTCAGGAAGGAGAATGTGTCCCTTCTCTTAAATTCTGTCGTTTTGGATCAAGTTAGTTATCAGCAAGTGCCCATTTCAATCTGAAAATAGGTTAAAAGAGAGCAGGGAGACTTTATTATCCACACCTGGTACCTGACTCTTAAGTGCTTCCTTTCTCCATTGATTACAGATGGAGCTTAGAGAACCTCCTTACAACAAATAGCTCGCTCAAATCTTGACTAAATTTAGGAGGAAAAGCTCAAACACATCTACCATAAATGACATCAGTCGTACTGAAACCAAAGTTAAGTCTGGTTTAGATGTATTAATTACAGCCTACCTTTTTTTCCTTTCTATAATTTCATGTTATGTCTCCTCAACTAAAGAGCCAACGTGAGTCTGTGAAGCCTCAAGGAAATCAGTCGAATCCTGCCAGCACATTTTAAATAAATGTCAGACCCAGTGTTTTGAATCAAAGCAACATCAAATTTGAAGTATCTCTTTTAGGTAAGAAGAATAGAAAGGTGACTCAGTGTCTCCTGTCTTCTGCTTTTTTCCAGTTCAATCAAGAAGGAAAAGCATAATTAAACACATAATTAGTGATGGACATTCCAGTTCTTCAACAGAAACCGTGAGCACAAAAGTTATATTTTAAAATACAGCCCAATTTTATGTGATGTAGTAACAAAGACTTGCTGGAAACCATCCAAGACTATTTAGCCTCACATTTTTACAATTAATTTAAAACAATTAAGGATTCAAAATACTCTAAGACATCACAAGAAACTTCCAAGCTTTAATTTTATTCATTAAGTTGTTTTGTAGGGAACTGGGAAGGCCTTTTTATAAAACTGAGTTCCCAAGACAAAACAGCTGAGCTGTTCTTCCCTCTGTGCATTCTGCCTTTCGTGCTTGCACTGTATATCTGCAGTGATTCTCAAACTGCAGTTGCTCACCAATTGCAAATATTCTGAGATCAGTTTTGAGGGCAATAAATCTTTCCCACCACGAAAAACAGGTTTTTCAGTGTTAGCCACCTGCTCCACATAAAAGAAAAACCTGCTGCTGCGAGGCAGCAGGGCGAGAATCAGTTCCATGAAAACAGAACCATTTGATTTTCCAGCAAATACACAAACAGGAATGCAATTATATTGGGTTTTACAGGTTGTACCTACACAGTTATTTGGTATCCAGCTGCAGCATGTGGAGGATCAATCTGTCACAAAGCTTTGCTTGATACTAGAGGTGTGGGGTTCTCCTCACTGAGCATCCCTCTGAACAGAGATCACCAAAATATACAGCAATACAGTGTGCCAAACAACACAGAAAACGCCCCCCAAAAATGCAAAGTAGCTTAATATCCAAATTACAACCTGGTTTCCAAAAGAAGCACGTGCTCAAACTGCAGCTCATCTGGTGAGCATCTGGTTTGATGCTCAACTCATAGAAGTTCATAACCATTTGAGCTCAAAGATGCATCAAACCCCTCAAAATGTGTCCTGGAAACAATTAGCTTTTGCATTAAACTGGTTTTATGATGAATGAGAGACAAGATAATATCATAATGCTTTTAAATAAATCCCTAAGTAGCTACAGGCAAAGGTTACAAAATTAGCTGGATAATTAAATTGCAGAAATAGGCAGTCATATTTTTCTCATTTTAATGAAAATGAAATGGTTGATAGGAGCTATTATTTGGAAAATTAAATAAAACAAATGTTAACCTAATATATAGACAAAACAGATATATTAGATTAATAGTTTAGCCATTTTAATGAATTTAGAAATAGTAATTATGTAAGAAAATTCTTGCAGTTGTAGAAAATGGTCGAATAGGCAAAACAATTTTGTTTCCAAATTTTCTTTAGTTTTACTAATACTTATAACTATGAAATTTCTGTAAAGGGAAGAAAATGAAACTTCTGTAAAAGATTTTTTTTCCATAACTTGAACTATGTTATTAATTTACTTCAATTCTCAACATTATGAGTATATGGATCTCCCATAAAAAGGAAAAAGTGCTTAGTTCTAATCTCACAGATATTGAACTGCTCACAGTTTACTCAAATCTTAATGATTTAAGAGCAAAGCTTTCTTGTGTTTTCTTAGATCCAACTAGTCTTAGGGGCTTAAATAAAAATGACAGAGAGAAAAAAATAAAAGGAGGGGAGGACTTTAAAGCTTTATTTAGATCTTATTTAATGTTGGAAATTCAGAATACGAAATATTGAGCCAGCTGCAGTCATTTAATATATTTCCAGCCTTTTACCCTTCCAGGAGCTCTTCATTTCCTCTCTACCTTTCTGAAAATTTTGGCAGTCCTGAAGAGAATTTTAATTTCCACGTTGTGTATTTGCAACATCTGATTTTCTTTTCAGAACCTATGAAAAGGTGTTAATTCCTGCACGTCAGCTATGAGGGGAAACTGTCACCAAATAGATATTTTCTGACATAAGGTCCAGTAATATTTAATAAAATTGAAAGCACTCAGGAGATAGGTCCTCTCATGTCTGAATTCCTTCCTGAAATCAGTGGGGTGGACACTGTCCCAGGACAGCACACAAATGTTTATGCAAATAAGTACAAAACAGAGCATGATAAAAGCTAATATGAAGTAAATTAACTTTATCCCAGTCAAAACCAGTACAGTTATGTAAAGGGAATTTGGAATGGCAATGGAAAATTTTATAATAATGAGAAAACGTTCAGCATCTGTGGTCATTCTCTCTTTTTTTGTACATTCTAACTATGATTCCCTTATTCTGTCACTTGCAGACTATGAACAAGCATCTGTTCTCTCTGGTCAATAGCAGCTCCAAATCTGCCCTCTGGAATTCTGAGTGAATGTGTTCAGTAGTTAGTCACTACTCTTTCTTATGTTTTCAATATGCTTATATTTGAAATTCCTTTTTTTTTAAAGACTGAATGAGGAATTAGAGGAGGAAAAGGAGGAGAGATTGACATCAGTGGCCACATGGAATAAAAACATCCCTGTTCTCTGTTGCCCAGTTTCTGGTTTGTACCCTGAAAGATGAAGTTATGTTTTCCTTTCAATTATGTTGATAGATATAAAGGATAAAGTACTACACAAAATTATCTATGCTATCTGTTAAGATTATGAATTTGGAGTGTCTGCTCCACAGGAGACAGTGCTTCCTAGAGCATGGAGCACTCTCCAGGCTGTAACTTACTTGGGTCCATCTTCCAGTTTTTCCACTGGGTCACCTTAGATAAGTACGTCCCATCTTTCATTTTTGTAACAATATTATGTAAAATGAGACATCAACATCTTTCCTACTTCATGGATTTGGAGAATCCTGAATAAATGATATTTCCAGATCACTGAGGACTCATCAGTTCTGTAGGATATTATCCAGGGAAGGGCCATTGCCACCTGCCTTGCTCTTAGGTGTATTTATATCCATGTTGGCCATCAGAGGGATGAGCTCTCAGGAGCTTATAAAGGTATAAATGCTTTCCTTCTTTCACTCCAACACTGGATGATTCATTCTGCTATGTAAATTAGCCATTGTGAGAATTCTTTAATCTTGAGCACTTGCCCTAGATTTTCATTTCTAAAACCAGCTCCACACTGACATGAAGAGACTCTTTCATCCAAATTCCTCTTCTCTGGGCAAAGTTTGTGTGCCCAATGTGCAGCAGAAGTAGGGCAATCTGAAATAGCCTATTTCTCCCAAAAAATCGGTATTTTTAGTAAACCAGTGTTTTTTAGTACAGCATCATGAGGACAGACATTGATTCTTTTGTGTCTTAAAATACCTTTCCCCAGCCTCTCCCTTCTTCCAGGGCTCAGCTTCACTCCTGAATTCTCTCCCTCCTCCCCTCCAGCAGCACAGGGAGGACAGGGAGTGGGGGCTGTGGTCAGTCCATCACTCTTTGTCTTTGCTGCTGCTCCTCCATCCTCAGAGGAGGATTCCTCACACTCTTCCCCTGCTCCAGCATGGGATTCATCCCACGGGAGACAGTCCTCGTGGTCTGAAGGCAGGTGAATCATGCAGCTTTCTGCCTCAGCTCCTGCTTTACTTCCACTGTTAGTGTGATAACACGCCTTTCCTTCCTTGCCTTCTTAATCTTGATTTTTGGTATTATATTCTTCATTATTTATCTCTGGGGTAGGTTTTTTGACACTTCACTAGAAAACTATACTCAGCTACACTAGAGAATGAAAATAGGGTTTTTTTTATCTCTGAATGACCATGTAGCTTTCACCATGTAGCTGACAAGTGAAATATGACAATGGATAGATACGATGACCCAGTAACACATAATAATTTAGAAAATTTAAATGGATATAAAATTACTCTCCATAGAAGTAACCCCCAATTAGTAATTACAGCAAGTGTCATTCTCTTAAGAAAAATAGACACTTCAATTGCAGAGAGTAGCAACAACTCTCGGGAATGTGGATTATGAATATATATCCTTAATTTAATCTCTTGGACATTTCCAATTGGATTTTATTACTATTATTATTATTACTATTATTTATTTGAACACAAATTTTAATGGGTTTTTTTATTTTATATTTTTATATCATGCTTAATTTAGACTCTAGATTGTCTGTACTTGCATGGGTAAACAATATATTTCCCTTCCTTTGCTTAGTATCCAGTACCCTTGCCAGGTGTTGTGACTGCAACTCAAAATTCCTGATGCCTCCATTAAGTCCTTGTTAATATTTCAAATATGATCCAACTTCCACTGGAAGTTTTAAATTAGGCTTTAAAAGCTGGACCTAAAAAAATTTCAAACCAGTGGACAATGTATTTTCTTATGCAATAACCATCTTGCATTTTGGCAATATGCAATTTTGTGTTCTGACTTTTATACCCACTTCATGACACAGGATTGAAAATCTAAATGCTCAGGTTTATCAATAAAAATATTCATATCCCATATTGGTTTTCATGTTCTCTGCCAAATGTTATATTGTCAGAGAAATATATTTTCCATAAACTCCCATTACTGATCTGGTAACAAATCTCCTGTTGCTTTTATAACATTGTTGTGTTACAGTTTCTCCACAATTGATTTTGAGGTCTTACATAGAAATATAACACCCAAATATATTAGCCAAATATATAACCCTCTGCAAGAACAAGGCACTGGGGAAAATGAGAGTTCTTTCTAATCCACTCCTGGCCTTGTCTGAATTTGCAAAGGATTCTGCTGGGGACTGGAGACCATCCCCTGGTTCTTCTGTCACTGTTTTCCAGGAGTATAGCTAACCTGAACTAAGCAGATCTGAGGGAGAACATGCTGATTATGAAACTATTTTGGCCCCTTGGGACAAGGCAATGCAGTCTAAATTACTGTTCAAATTACTCTAAAAACTCCATGTCTGATGGTACCTGTCTTCATTAATTCCCAAGGATCCTCACCATCTTTCTTATCACCTGGTCTATTTCTAGGGAGATTAAATGACTTCCTGATACTCAAGGATCCTTCAAGTAGGTGAAAATAACCCATAGATAGATCAGCAAATTTTGGGGTTAACTGAAGCAAACATTTACATGATAAAGTCTAAAAGAAAAGTTTCTCCCCTTACACTCGTGGAAATAAAGGGCAAGGAGAAAAATGGATGGCTATGACATAGTTTTCCATAGCATTAATATTTCTCATTTTAATTTGCAGTGAAATAAAACATCAGAGTTATTGGAGAATTAATTCAGTGGTGTAAAGACAGGATTGTGATGTTAGGCTTGAGATGCCACAGACATCCTGCCCAGACTGGAGCTGCCACTCCAGAGCAGCTCCTCTCATGGCTTTGTCCTATCCATCAGCCTAATACGAATATGTTCAATGTCCCAGGGCCTCTAAAATGGCATAAAACACCTATATTGAGACAAATTGATTGTTCCATCTATACCTAGGTTCCCTTGTTACAATTCTTTACATTTAGCATGTGTTCTTGTCTAGGGCAGGGTGTGCTCCCACCTCTCTCCCTTCAGCACCTTGGTGACATCCAGCATCCTGCACAACTCCCCTGGGGAATTCCCACTGTTCCCATCCTGATGGCTTCTTACTTGTGTTACTCACAGGCCTTAGCTGTGTCTTTCAAAAGGTTTGCTGTCCATTCCCAGAAGGAATTCAGAAGATGTTTTGAACTAATCCTGGGGTGCCTTGTGTTTATACTGCTCGCAGTCTGGAGATGAGAGCTCTGTGTAAGAAAAACACAAACCACACCTGTCCCTCCTGTAATCCCATACTGGTTTCCCTACAAACTCTGGGTGGTGGGTTTATATTTTGCCTGCTGTTTTCTTCTCTTCCACAGTGGTCTGATATTATTCTTATTAACACTGTATTTACTGAAATCACCAAAGGTAAGCTGATTCATGTCATCTGAGGATTTAGCCCATCAGTTCTCCTAAACCGTATTTCCAACATACTTTGAAAACTTTAATCCTGCTAATCTGCTGAAAGGAGGATGAAAAAAATGTTTAAAGTTTCAAAAAAACCCAAAATCTTATTAATTCCTCAGTGAGGTTAAGAGATTTCTGGATTATAGCAACACCAATGAGAGGAGAGGAATATCTATAAATACTCTTTCAATCAAAAATATTTATCACTGCAATTCTAAGACCACATTTCATAGTTTCTGTGTGCTTGGTTTGTTTTTTCTCCTCTCTGTAAGCATAGCCTTCATACGTTAAAACCTAAGAAGGAGAAAATTCAATACATAACTTAAAGCAGTGATTTCTGAAGAAAGACTTTAATATTGTGAGGTCCTGTATGATGAACAGGACCAAAAGTTCTAATAGGAAATCTGTAGCCCACCAGACCCCGTCCCCACCTGGTTACATAAACACTGTGTTTGTCTTTCATTCCACAGTGCATTTTCTGGCTGAGTTTGACCCACACAGATTTTTTTGCCAGGCTCTCCCCAGGTGTGTCTGAGCACCTTCCAGTGCTGCATGAGGCAGCACGGCTGAGATCTGTCAGGTTGGTTCCCTCATCCTCTCCCCAGGGTGAAAACTATTCAGCAATTAAGAATTTCAGATGGGAATATAAATATATATATATAATTCCACTTGGACTTTTCACTTGAAGCAAAAAGTAGTGAGGAATGCAATGGTCTGTGATTTCTCTGAGAATTTATTCCACATTTTTGTCAGACTGCTCAGTGAGCCCAGTAAAGACAGTGGCCTGTGATCAAAGGAATTAATAGATATCTCCCTAGGCAGTCTCAAACTTCATAAAAGATGTTGCA